>JAPDOI010000458.1:130000-529308 GCA_029168955.1 Aplectana chamaeleonis
TGCTAATTGAAATTTTCAGATATTGGGAAGAGTGCAAGATTTCGGCCAAATTTCTATGATTCTCATTGGAATGTGAGCGTAGAGACAGTGTTAAAACGGTTCATTATAATTACATAGGGATAGATCATCACTGATAGAAACCTTGACGATATTATTTACATTTTTGAACACACAGTAATTATCGATCCGGATCAATTCGCTTCTGCAGTGCGGACCTTGATCGGACGATCTCCACTTATCGACAACACCAGCTGAAAATACCGGACACAATAGGAACAGCGGTTGGATTTTCAAAAAACTTTGATCGAGCAAGAGAATGACGCCGGGACTTGGCACAAGGCCCACAGGACAAGAACAGCACTGGTAAGGTGCTTATGCTTTTTCAGTAATTGAAGCCGAACTTTAGCGAGCGGCTAATATGTATCTCTTTGTAGTCGGCTAGGAGCGCAGTATTTATCCAACACGATAAAGCCCGATCCGTGAGGGCAACTTCAGATGAACGGATTCCGGCAGTGTCCATTTGCGGGAACACAAAAAGTAGTGGGTACAATAGCTAAAGTCTGTCTGAATGAGACTGTCCGCCCACGCGGTCGGCGTGTGTGTCGAGGGGGCACTTGTCGGACTTGTAAATCGATTAACAAAAATATTAGACAAATAGTGAAAAATATGCCAGTCAGGTGTTTACAGCCGTGAAAAAATCTGCCCCGTCAAATGCCTTCGCGTCGCCCCTTCGAGACGCACGCTGACCGCTCGGGCAGAAAGTCTCATTCGCACTAACTTCAACGCGCTTAGCGCCACGCTGACACTCGCGGCAGCGCGCGGGCGGCCGCTGCTTGTCGTTGCTCTGCACTATAGCGCTCTTTTAAGAACATTTCGTTACGGTAACGAGAATGGTCCGAAAGATGAAGGTTGTTGCCTTTCAAAGCCGAGATTTCCAAAAAAAGGCTCTGTTTTTTATTGCTTCTGGTGTCATCATACCTATCAGGGGTGTGCGTTAATTACAATTTTTTTCGTTAACCGTTAATCGTTAATTTTTGAAAAAAAAAAACCGCGTTAACACGTTAATGCGTTAACACGTTAACGTTATTAACGCACAGCCCTGATACCTATCCTTATTTACTCCAATCATTTACGTGCCTTGGGACGGTCAGAAAATTCGGACCTAGTGGGACATTTCTCCCCGGAAATCGAATGCGCCGGGACCAATTGCAATAATAATGGCAGGAGAACCGTCAAAAACGAGCCATTGATAGCGCTAAACGGCCCTCAAACCGCCCATTTCCTTGTTGGCAGTTCAGGGAGTGGGCGGGGCGGGCAAAGCACAGACAAGTTTGAGTGCAGTGATGGGCTACCCAAGGCTGGCTTTCAGCTGTTCCTACACTATTATCATTGCAATAGACACTGGGGAAAATTCGATGACCATTTTTATCGTGGGCACCGCCTTTAAAGAAAACTCACATCCTCTCCGTCCACGCTCAACATAGCTGTTACGGTGACGGCGATAAGAAGCAGAAGCAGTGTGACGGCGAGAAATCGTGCCATGATTCCTAAAAGCTCGTTAACTGAAACAAGACTTTCTCCAAATCTGATGAATCACACGCTCTTCTTCGAACAGGAAGAAATAAAAGGGTATAAGAGTGAAGAAATCACAAAAAAATTGAGAGTCAGTATCAACCCAAAGTTCTACAGAAGCTCCTATTGGAACAGTTAAAGAAACTTGTTAGAGTGACGCAAATGTCTTTTTTATATGAAATGCAGATGGTCTCCAGGAACTGGATGGATTTGAAAATGAATTGTTTATCGGTTTATTGGGGCCAATTACAGCGTCGGAAACCAGGATGAACTACAAACAAAAAAGTGTGATGGACAGTCAAGAATAGCACTAGCATGATTGGTAATTGATGCCAATTTGCAACGGGAACATTGTGCTGTGCCGAGAGAATCGCATTCTCTGAGATTTTTGGCCGAGAAATAGCCGCAAAATGCCTGCTTGCCGCGTAATAGCCGCGAAATAGCCGCTAAATAATGCTCGCCGCAAAATAGCCGCCAAATAATGCTAGCCGTGAAATTGCCGCGGAATAGCCGAGAAATAATGCTCTCCAGACAGATATACGGCGCATTCCAAAGGCATGATTCTGATGTTAGCGCCTCCGCCGGTTCAATTATCCAAGCTTGAGGTACATGAACCTCGTTCAGCCTCTGGAGACCCCGCCTAACCGCTGGCGGCCCCAGATGATGGCTCGGCGAGCCGGCGACGGTTGCGTCTTGATTACTTTTGTTTATTTCTAGTTATTTCTCGGGTATATCTCGGCTATTTCCCGGCTACTTCTTGTCCGTTCCGCGAGAAGCCGAGAATTAGCCGCGATATAGCCGGGAAATAGCCCACGAGGAGCCGCTGCGAAGCTTGGTGGACTAATTCGCGCTATTTCGCGGCCAAAACTCTCAGAGTTCGAGAGCTAGTTTTCATTCAGACATGATCTTCTAATCGGAGTGAAATTCTGGTCCTAAGTTCTGGACAACCACTGCACGCCCACGCCACGCCAAAGGCCATGCTGGGGCCTCGGCTTATAGGGGTGGGACCACAGAGTCCTGGCACGGTTGACTCCTAGTTTCGTACTGCAAAAGCGATTATTTGGACTGCGGACCGGACTTCGCTCCTATAGGGGGACAGCTGCCCGTTTTATCCCAGTCGAGCAACTTTATCATCAAGGCTGGGATTCATGAACGGCAAACCACGGTTACGGCTGGGCTAGCGGAGGAAACCAGCATTCACAAAAAATCCGCTCTGGTTACGGCTGGGCTACGATTGAGCTACGCGTAACAGCACCTCGGAGCTGCGGTTAACCGCGGTTAGCAGCGGTTTTGCGGCTTAGTCGTCGAATTGATGGTGTGTTGCATTAGTGTTCAACACTGAGGAAACGCACCTTTTGCGAATACGCATAAAAACTGCCACATTATAGGCCCGCTAGCCATAATGTGTTCCTCTCGATAACAACGAAAATTCTCAGAATCATCAACCTCATCTGTAAGTTTTATGTATGTTGCCCATGGCTAACTAAAATCTATGACTGTCCTCCCTGCTCTCGCTCTCTTCTTTATTTTATAGCACATCGTTGTTCTTTTTGCCTCCACTTTTTGTTCCTAATTCTTGTCTTCCGTGCGCTGACCATTTACCGAGCAGCCACAGGCTCTTCGCTGGGGTTTCTTTCCCATTTCGGCTCCGAATCCCCTCATTTTTTCCTCAGAATTTTTTCCCAGCACTTTTCGTACACGTTTTCGTTATTTTTCAGTTGGAAAACCCTGACTTGGTTTGGTACTGTGGAGCATTATTTGGTTTCCTCGCATTTACAACGTTTTCTTCTACTTTTTTCAGAAGCGCCCATTTCGATTTCAAATGTTAACATTTTTTACATGGTTCTGTGATCAGCCTGGGTTTTCTCGATGTTTTTAGTTCGAACTTCTGTTTTTCCCCTGCATTTCGAGCGTTTTCCATAAGATTTTTCTAAGGAGTCGTTTTAGTTTTCTCCCGTTGTGAGCGACAGTAAGCTTGTGTGAAAATGACAAAAAGAAAAGAATCAAAAAAGGGATTCTTAGACAAAAAAAGAGATGGAAAAAACTCGGAACTCAAGCGACAAACGGAGAATTTGAAGCCAAAAACTCATCGAGAGGACGATGATGATCCCTGCAGCAACACCTAAGCCATGTTAAGCACACAAAAAAATTAGAGGGGCGTTTCAAAAAAAAAAGTTGAAAAGGCTAGTAATGCGAGAAAAGAGCTAAATAGGGGGGTTAAAATTTCACCAGCAGGTTTGCGGCTCATCGTGGGAAAGCAGCACCACTTTATGTACTTTTAAAAAACCAAAAAAGGATTTGTTAAAAAAAGGAAAAAATGAAAAACTTAAAAATGGAAAAAACATCTCCAAGTTGAGGAAAATCCCTTTCAATGCCTGCGATCCACTGAGGAAGGTAAAGCACAAGGTAGACAAAAATAAGAATTCAAAAAGCAAGCAAAATAGCAATCATGTGCAATAAAAACAGTGACGGGTTAGGGAAAATCCGACCCGAGTGCCAATATTGATTTTCTCCAATCGAGATTCTCGGCGTCAATTGAGTGGCGAGTACGTGGCCGCGGAATGGTTAGCCAACCAACCGCGATGGGGCTGTTGTGAATGCCGGTTCGCGGTTTGGCTACCGCTGGGGTTGCTGCCCTAACCAAACCCAAACCTAGCCGGCTGCGTTCATGAATCCCAGACCAAATGGAAAGCGGCGGTGAACAGCTTGAGCATTATAGCATCGCCTTGTCGAACCCACTTTCCAATGGGAATGGTGGGAAGGCGAAGGAAGAGCTGCATCGACGTAGCACAGTTTTGATTACAGTCGGCTAACGTCCATAGTTTACGGCAAGCAAAATCAATTCGTATGTCTTGCTCTTCCGCTCACACCCACCCCTGCCCGCAATTGAGAAACGCTGAATCGATTGGACCTCATCATCAATTTCGTAGAAGATAGGTGCGATTAGTTACTTTCGTTTTATACTCATCGATTCTCAGAAGAAGGGTGGGTGTTGGCGGGTGTGCAAGTATGGGTCAGGGGCTCTCTACACACAGAGGGAGGAGTTGTCCTGTTTTTGCAGTTCGACTTGTCACGCTAATCAACGCAAGCGAATTGGTCCCGAGTGGAATGAGAGTCGCAAAAAGAGCGAGACAACTCCTCCCTCGGTGTGTAGAGAGCCCCTATCCCTGCAATTATTACATATCAATTTTGCCTGCAGTCACCTATAGACGCTGCTCTTTGTAGAATGGGTTCGCTCCTTGCTCGACTAAACCTGACTGTACGACATTCGTTTCGACGGTTTCGAAGGCTTTTTCGTAGTCGATAATGGTTAGAAATGAGAGCAGTTGGTACTCCCTGCAGACTTCAGTCGCGAAAATCTCCCCGGTCACCTTCCCTGCGAAAAAAGACTGGGTGCGAAGTCTTCCTCTGGTCTGGAATCACTCCCTTTTAAAGATAAAATGACATACACATGTGCCGCAAGAAGCGCGTGTAGGCTGTGGCCTACAGCTTGAGGAAGGTCATTAGACATCTTGCCGAGCTGTCCCGTTCTTCATGCTCCTGATTGCAGCGCGAAGCCCAAAGGGGTGATCCGGTGTGGTGCTTCTCCAGCGGAGATGTCATGGTCAAGACCGGCGGTAGTGGGTAGGAAGATGTTGTTGTAGAGCTTTTCCGTGATCGATTCCACCTCATGACCGAAAGTGGTAGTGATTCCATCTTTGTTGACGAGCATTGATAGTGGAATACTAATTTATCGAAGGCCCCGGCGTCATTCCTTCAGGCTAGTCCTTTTTTAAGCTGCCTTCAACAACCTTTGTTGCCTGTACTTCTGGAGATCCTCCTGCAGCGACTGCCTGCAGCTGACATTGGCTAGCAGCCGCTCGAGATGGGTAGCTGTCGGATCCAGCCTCAAGCGTCTTCTTTCTTTCATAAGCTCCCCAGTAGCGTCAGAGATACGGTTAGAGTTGGTTGTTGGGAAAAACGAGAATTCTTCAGCGCGGGTTTGAAGACCTCCAAGGAACAGCCCGTAGTCCTTAGTGGGGTCCTCCTTAATTTGCCAGTCAAATCGGGATACGGCATCGTTCAAAACGGTTTCGTCGTAGACCCTCGTCAGAGCTGGTCGATTGGTTGAGTTCTACCCGGTCGATACGCACCAAAATAAGGACAGACGTGTGCAGAAAATTCACCTAAGGAGACCGCCTGGAACCGTCTGCTAGCGTCCACAATCCACCCAGCCGATACTGGTGTTCTACGCGCGCACACGGGCAGGGCCAATGCACCGGGGCCGGTTTTTTTCCGCTTCGGACTCAGTCGGTTTTTCAACCAAGTTTGGCGGGGGCTGTACACGACATGCGTTCGTAATGCGCGATGGTAGCAATCAATCTCCAATCTGTGATTAAAGTTGTATCGGGCTAAAGGTGATCATAGCTGCTGCAGAAAGGAAGTCTGTCCCGGAGCTGTACTGTGCTTCTCTGGGCCAAATTCCGGTCCGCAATTGCGTCTCGACACGCTTTGCGGCCGCACACTCCCGAGTCGGGAGAACCTCCAGCGTCGTGGCCGGTGATCTGTTGACTCCAGGTGGGTTTCGGAAACTGGAAACTAGAAAAAATTGAAGAAAACCGTGCAAAAAAGCCCCATCGAGTCGGCTTTTGCGCTGGAAGCTCCACCGACTCGAGCGCATGCGGCCGCAAAGCGTGTCGAAACGCAATCGCGGACCGGAATCAGGTTCAAACCCCTTCAAAAAACGGTGAGTGATTTTCAGCCCGTACGAAGCCTTCAACTCTGGATCAGAGCTATTGCAGGAAACCGAAGGTGATTAGAGCTACTGCAGGAAGGAAGTTGGCCCTGGAGCTTAACCGCTCTTCATACCTCTTATTACATCGCGAATGCTGGAGGAAAGAATTCGCAGCCGTGTTTCTCCAGTGGGGATGACGACATCTGACACGGAAGCTGCGACTTGAAAGGGGATGGTGTAAAACCTTTTTGTGATCGATTTCATCCCGTCCCCTGCCCTGTGCTGCCCCTAGTGTGTCGGCTGCATGCCAATCGATTATGCAGGCGTACGCAAGTGCTCTGCAGCTGGCTGAGTCCGGGCACATCGGGGGATTCCACTTTAGTAAGTAATGCATTGCATACGTATCGACCGAGACGGCCACAGCTGGACCAGGACGGGGGATACCAAATGGACACTCCTGTAGAAACGTACACAGTAGCAGTAGTGTAGGACATCTTCACGAGTTAGAATCCGTTGTTAAAAAGTTACAACCGCTCAGAACGTGTTTTTTTTCTCCACACACTTTTGTACTGAAGAGGCTGGATTGACGGTTGTACTTTTCTGCAAGGGTGTCCAGTTGGCATTAGCCGACCAGGACGGGCAAAGTGGGCTCAGTCCGACCATATCGGGGGGATCTTTTTATCTCAGTGAACAATGCACCACATGCGTATCGAACGGTAACGCCACGGACGGCACAGGCGTGCTCAGCCTAGCCAAAACGGGTGCACTTCTGCTCTCGATTCGCATGATGTAGATGCTTATCGACCGGGATGGCTACATCCGATCAGCCGACTATGACTGTGCCTTCAGACTAGTCAATTTTCAGCGGAGCTTCCAACAGCTTTCTTCACCTGTACTGTCGTATAAAGAAAAGAGATAACAGAGCAGATCAACAATAAAAGTAAATCAAAAACAGTATGTGCAGTACACATGATAGGATAAAATGAAAAATGACATAGGAAAGTCTTCCCAAAAGTAGAGAAGGCATCCCAAATCTCTTGAGATGGGTTTAGCTGGATGAAGTGAAATCTTGTCAAACGCAGCGAACATCAACATCGGCCTCATCGAGATCCGCCCGCCCGCCCATTTAAATCGCGCGCCGCTGGGTCAAGGCTTTCATAGTATTATTCGCCGGATCATGAACTTCAATGAACACATGGAAATATTTTTTGGGTAGTAAAGAGGACATTGGGTCATATCTTCCACATAGCAGAATTCGCTGAATAGCTGAAATGTGCTCAACCGCCCATATGCTCATACAGTAATGCTCTAAGACTGGAATGCCAATTGGTGGACCTTTTAAAGCTAAGACAAGTGCATTAGATACCATAAGTTATTTAAACTGACTGGCTTTCCATAGAAAAGAAAGTGCCTTATGACACCGTTTACTCAGCCGCCACACTTTCACCCATGCACTTAACCCGAGCATTGTGCGCAGTGAAATTCCATGGCGATTCTCAATCGCTCCGTGGCTGACCCATTAACAGCCATTATTTAGGTCATCCACGAGAGCGAAAAACCTCATCATGACGGATGGTAAATGTCGCCTAATAATGTAATAAAAGATTGGTCATCCGTCTACGTTTTTGTTACCCAGGATCACCACGACGAGGATACGATTAGACTCCTTGATAACATGGGAGTGGGGATAAAAGCTGTTCTGATGGCCGGGGACATTCCCCGACTCTATTCGGACTCCAGAGGTGAAAAAAGATGTTAGTCCAAACCTGTTGTGGAGGATTATTTAGACCCCTCAGCAAAAAAAACAGGGTCTATACCGGCTTTTTTCATAAGATTAGATTACGGTTGGTGTACGGTGGTTTAGCCAAACCCACCGTTTTGACTGAACCTTAGCCTAAGAAAGTTTCTGGGGGTGATGGTCACGATTTTTTTGTAATTCGTTGTATTTTCGAAGATGTGTGGTGGGTTGAAGCAGTCAGAACGCTACGCCAAATTCGGATTCACCAACTGGTGGATCCTGTTCAAAGTTAGTCGAGGCCAGCTCCCCGGTCCGTCTCAGAAGAGCCGACTGAATCCCACGGTGAGATGAGAAGCCTCTCATACCAGGTTGTCCAATGATTCTTGTCCGAAAATTTCACCATTTTCATTTCTTTTCAACTTTATTGAAAAACAAGTCTAATCAACAATATAATCACCACAGTTATCCACAACAGTGGCCCATCGATTGGGCAGGTCGCCGATGCCCTTCGCCCAGAACTCCGGGGGCTGCGACTCGAGAAAGTCCGCGATGTTGGATTTGAGGTTCTCGTAGTTGGTGAATTTTCTTCCGGCCAAATGGTGCTTCAGCGGGCGTAACAAGTGGTAGTCGGAGGGGGCGAAATCCGGGGAATACGGCGGATGGGCAACCGTCTCCCAGCCGAGCGTCGCCAACTTCTGCTGGGTCTCCTTCGCCACGTGGGGGCGCGCGTTGTCGTGCAGCAGGTGGATCGAGTCCCGTCGGGGACGCTTTTCTCGGATGGCGGCGGTTAGTTTCTCGAGCTGATCGGTGCAGATGGAAGCGGTGACCGTCCTGCCTTGCGGGAGCAGCTCGAAGTACAGCATGCCCTTGGTGTCCCACCAGCAGCAGAGCATGATCTTCAGCGGGTGCAGGTCGGCTTTCAACGTCGTCGGCGGCTCTTCTCCGCGCGGGTTCCAGACGGCACGGCGGGCGACGTTGTCGTAGAGGACCCAGCTCTTATCCCCAGTGACCAGGTCCTCGAGAAACTCCTTGCGATGCGGACGAAAGAGGAGGGACTGGCAGACGGCCACGCGGCTCTGCTTGTTGGCGTCCGTCAGACGGTGGGGGATCCAACGGGCCAGAACTTTGTGGTAGCCGAGTAAGTTGAGTCGATTGTGGATGGTAGACTTGCTGCAGCCGAGCGTCGTCGCCAGTTCGCGGGTGATGGCTTCCGGCTTCTCCTTGATACAGCGACGAGCTTCGTCATCATCCACCGTAGAAGGCCTCCCGCTGTGCTCCCTGTCCTCGAGGCTCGTGTCGCCGCTCTCGAAACGAATGAACCAGCGGCTGACTGTGCGTTGGGACACTGCATCCTCCTTGCACGCTCTGCAGGTGTTGGCGACCGCGGTGCCCGTGCCGTTGCCCAGCAGCCACTCGTAGTACACGAACGTACGAATTCGACCTTGGTCCATTTTAGCTTGTACTGGTAGCTAGACGCGGCGACTGTGCCTTATATACCCCTAGCGTAGAACTTCGGAGAACCTTCTAGTAGGTTCTTACACTTGCCTGACTTGCCTGATATTATAACTTTTCTAAGGAAAATTATAGAATTTTGAAAATTTTCGAACAGGAATTATTGGACGGCCTGGTACAAGAAACATTGTCTGTATCTCCGTCTAAACATCCTAATATCGCGATATCTGCAGAGCGCCACCTCCCCCCGCTTCCGGTGATTCCACCGCATACGTGCTAGCTGCGTCGGTTTTCACAACACCCGCTGCATCACCGACAAATTGAATATTTCATAAAATCACTAACTCGGTGTACCCATCATTCTGTCTGAGAGCCTAAGCCGTGCTATCACAGTGATAAGAGGTAGCCCCAGGGGCAAGTGACGCTCACTTTTCTACCGTTCCAGTACGTATGTGGTCAGCTGTAGTTCTCAGTCTGCCTATTGCACATGCAACCTTCTCCACTTTCGTGAGTTGGTAAACGCTTATGTCTCTATAGGGATACATACACCCTTTTCTCCTGAAAGAGACAATTCCAGCGCTTCATGAACCCTACCTACCTGGCTGACTTTATGTCGTATAAGGGTGCACGCTATGCTCCGGTAAGTTCGTACTGCTAACTTCAACGTGCACCAGCGCAAGAGTGTCAAGGACAGTTCACACTTGCAACACGCTATGCTCTTCAGTATAGACCCTTGTGCTTGACTATAGCTAGTGACACGTCAGGAGAGCCTGATTCTGATTTCTAGTCGTCAGAAATTAACCATCACAGTGGATTTCAGGTGATTTCAACATGTTAGCGGTAGAATATATGTGCAGATACGTTGACACCACATTTTAACAATCGCTGGGTACTAACCTAGATGGGGCGCGTCCCCAAGGTTCAAGACAAAAATGAAGTGAATGATGGAAAAATTACGCTACCAAGCTAAGAATTTCAATGGGATTTCTGAAACAACGCCTATAAAGAGCGGTATCACATATCTGACATAAAAGTTTCTCCTCATTTCAATGAAAAAATCTCAAGTGCCCACCTCCCCTTACTCCCGTCCAGGATAGAACCCATCTCTGCTCTAAGCCTAAACCTAAGCCTAAACCTGCCAAGAAGTGCAATCTCCAGTGAGCTTGTTGAAACGCCTAAATTTTACTGAGGTGGCCATCTTCTAGCAACTAGAATTTACAACATTACATATGTGGTGATCTTTCGGAATAGACGACCCACTCAAAAATACAATAGAATCAGCAATTTTTTGGAATTCACCAACCGCACGGTTGATCACATCAAACAGTTCAGTGTGTTTGAAAAGGACTAAATCAATCGACAGCTCTACTCAGGTACTCAGGACGACGGCCGGCGAACCTTTCCCAGCTGGCCCGCGGTCTCCGTCCTCCGGACGCCCGCTTTTGGTTCGCCGGCCAGCCGTATGTCGACGACCCGCCGACCTTTACCAGATGGCCCGCGATCATTATTTGTAGTATTGTTTGCCTCAGGCATGTCACCCCGGCCCCACGGCGGAGAAACGCCCCACCTCGGTCCGCCGCAGTCTGCGGTGAGGAACCACCCTCCCCGCGGATCACGGCGAAAACCGTCCCCCCCCCCAGCCGTGGAGATACCCCTATCCCCGCGGCGGTCAAAAATATGATAGCCACGTTACGACGTGATCAGCCGTGGTCATTATCAATTTTCTTTCCAACCGGCCGCATTGAAGATGACGTGGCGTGTTTTGTGGTTCGCGGGCGAGCCAATATCCGCTCTGCGTGTGCGTCGCATGCAGCATGGTTCGCCGCTGACCGGCACCCTCGAAATGTGGGGCGCCGGCCGTCGATTTCGGCATAGAGGTTCGCCGGCCGTCGCCCTGAGTACCTGAGTAGATGGGATGAACATTTCTCATGACCGTCGCATAGCGTGGGAAAAAAGTTAACTCCAAATACCGTGCGGTATCGATTGCCACAAGGGCACGGAATTACGATATCAGGCCCCGGTCAGAGTTGGTGCTAATTGCATCTGTAACCCACCGACTCCCCCCAACACCCCCCCCCCCCGCCGCATCCCCCCGCACCCCCCCCACACCACCCGGTCGATACGTATGTTTAAAATGATGGAGTGAGGTTGAGAAAATCACTCGGTGTATCCAACTAGATATGACGATGATTGCGCGTGGCCAACAGGATTGCATTCAGAGAAATAGTGAAGGAAAGTATGGTGAAGTAACAGAGGTAGCAGTAAGGTTAGCTTTCTAGTGATACGCAATGTTTTATCATCGGCCCGCCCACCCGGTGATTTTCTCATCCGCCGTCATCCACGTATTGCATGGATATCGACCGCGTCGGATACATCGAGTGATTTTCTCAACCTCACTCCATCATTTTAAACATACGTATCGACCGGGTGGGTGTTGGGGGGTGCGGGGGGGGGATACACCGAGTGATTTTCTCAACCTCACTCCATCATTTTAAACATACATATCGACCGGGTGGGTGTTGGGGGGTGTTGGGGGTTGCGGGGATACACCGAGTGATTTTTGCATCCCATTTCCAATGCATTCTGTTGCGTGCCCTGTCCCGCCTTATGGAGAACGATGGAATGCGAACACATGCCAGGAAAATGGTGAAGCTTCTGAAGGAAATTTATAGAGGCTCGACTAGCTGTGTCCGCGTCGGAAACAAGCTATCCGAAGAATTCAGAGTCGATGCAGGCGTCCGGCAGGGAGATGTGATTTCACCGCTCCTCTTTAATACCGTGGTCGATGCTATTATGAGAAAGACCTTTGAAAATAGAAGAGGAGCCCAATTTGGCGATAACGATTTTGTCACGGATTTGATGTTTGCGGACGACAGCGCAGTGTTCACCGATACTGACATGGAAGCCACGCTTTTGTTGAATGATATGGCACAAATCGCGGAATCGTATGGGCTGCGGATTAATAAGGAGAAGACTAAAGTCATGACGTCGGACGGTTCACGTGCTTCTGTGTTCTTCGAGGGAGCTGAGCTTCAGCAAGTCAAGGAGTTCAAGTACCTCGGATCGGTGGTGCAAGAGCGAAAGGTAGTGGCTACATCGGAGATACTGTGCAGGATCGGGCAGGCGTCGGCTGCTTTCGCTTCGCTGGGCTGGTGTTTATGGAAGAAGCGTAATGTGTCAATCAAGACAAAGATCCGGATGTTTCGCGCGCTCATAGTGCCAATCCTACTGAACGGGTCAGAGTCGTGGACGTTGCTGAAGTCGGATTACAGCAGGCTGGAGGTCTTCCAAACGCGGTGTTTGCGGCAAATCCTCGGGATAACTTTGAGAGATCGAATACGGAACGACGTTATCCGAGATACTTGCGACCATCAGCCCACGATCGAAGAACAAATTCGAACGAGAAGGCTACGATGGTTCGGACACGTATGCAGAATGGAAACAAACCGACTTCCGCGCAGATTGTTATGGAGAGAGCGCCCTGCACTGTGGAAGGTTGAAAGAGCAGCCCCGAAAAAGACGTGGTTGAAGCAAGTCGAGGCGGATCTGAAGTCCCAACGGTGCAGTGTCCTTAATGCTAGATTAATTGCTGCGAACCGTACTGAATGGAAGCGTATCGTTCAGGCCACAAGAGCTCCTATGGCACCTACAGCAGTGTACTGGTTGAGAGGTCATCCTGCTCCGCCAGCCGCCAGCTAACGGGATGAGTGAGTGAGTGAATGCATTCTGTGTGCATCGACCGGGCTGGAGACGTCGGCTCATCCAACTATGGCCGGGGCCTCAGTTGCATTGCTGTATCAGACCGACCGACTCAAACTCTCAAATGAAAATTGCAGAGTATTTTATGGCTCTATGGCAATCGATTCCGCACGGTATTTTTTGTCAAGTGAAAAAAAAACAACTGCAGCTGCAAGCTGAACATATTTTGTAATACCCTCCTAGTGATTCTCGTTCAGTGCTCCCTGATTGAACTCATCAAGGCTACTGTTGTGGATGAGGCGACGTTCACGGCCACGCCGCTCATGTGGTTTCTCCTAATTGTCGCCTTCGCCTACTCTAGACGTATGTCGGGTCAAACTTCTGTGTTCAAATGTGAGCGCTTGTGAAATGCGATTTGCAGACCGCATGAGAATGATACAGGTGGAGAAGTCTCGATACTATGGTGAGGCCTACATAAGGGAATGGTTTGAAGAACAAAGAGGCGAGGAGCACGCCTGCGGTGTACGTGAGGTGAGTGTCGTTGGCTTCCGACATCCATCCACTATGGAATAAACCGCGGGTCTATCCTAGACGGAAGGGGGGAACCACCGCAAGCAATCGATGTTTGATTGAAGTAAGTGATTCTACAGTTATGCGTGCCCAGGTAAATTGTTTCAAACTTGTTGAAGGCGTTTTAATTGGTTTTCAACTTACGGCGGCAAAACAATCCATATCAAACCAAAAAAATACAAAATTGAATAATAAGTAAATAAAACGAAAGCTAAATAAAATAAAATAGAGTCAAGGTTAGTTTCCCGTAGATTCCAAGTAATTTCCTCTAGCGTAGGGACAAGATATAGACCTGGAGAAAATCGATTGAAAAACTTCTGCTAAACACGTTTTTTTCCGCATGTTTTCTAGTAAAAATGACTAGCAAAGTGAGAAAACGGAAAAGTACGCAGACAACATCGATACCGACCGCTGAAAAGCATGCCATGACGCGGTGCAGTGTGCTTAAATTCCATCTGAATGAGACTGCCAGCTCACGCGGTCGGCGTGCGTGTCGAGCGACCTCCTGTAAATTGACTAACAGTGACATTAGATGCAGAGCGCATGATATCCCAGTCAGCTTTTGGCAGCCGTGAGGAAGCTCGTCCGAAAAGTTCCTCCGCGACGGCCGTTCAGCACGCACGCCGACCGCAAAGGCGGATTCGGACAGATTTGAACTGCGCATTTTAAATATCCAGAGCGATGGACAATATTATTTAGGTTTTATTGAAAGAGCATGATTAAGTTACGGCATTATAAAAAGGACATATCCTCTGTTTCGGAGCTGAATTCACTGTGTTCCTTGGCGCGCTTGTGCGGAGCGAGGGGAAAGACAGCGAGAAAGTGTGGGGGCCAAGGAGACGCAGCATACGCGCGCGGACGCACGCGCTAGACGGAAATAAATGTCACTCCGAAACATAGGATAAGTATCTAAGAACACTTATCATAAAATCTTACAAACATGTACACTAAATCGCACATTAACATCGCGTCTTGACATTTCGGGTTCTGCTGATTTCTCTTCGGTTCTGATGACTCCCTCTCCATCCAAGTGTTCTTCTTCTTGTTGTAATTCCGTCGAATGTCACTTACGAGGTTAGACGTCTCCACAGCGTCTTCAATTACATCCAAAAAGCCCAAGAGTCGGCTAAAAAACGAGAATTGGAAAAAAACCTTTTTGCGATACTTTTCCATAAAAAAATTGCTGGTTTGGACTGCTTTATACCACTAAAGCAGCGCAACAAGATCAGGATCATGCATTCAAGGGGCAGTACATTAACCGAT
Source organism: Aplectana chamaeleonis (assembly GCA_029168955.1). NCBI lineage: Eukaryota > Metazoa > Nematoda > Chromadorea > Rhabditida > Cosmocercidae > Aplectana > Aplectana chamaeleonis. Next base: position 145,009 of record JAPDOI010000458.1, read on the forward strand.
AGAGGCGTGGGTGAAAGAATTGGTAAGCACATCTTCTCTCTACTAATATTCTCCGTAGGAACCCAAACATTTACTCCTAATACCTGAGGTATATTCACCCATCACCGCTAAGTCCCAAGGTTGTATTGCGATCGCCGGTAGGTAAAACCTAATGGGTTTTCCCTCAACCCTGTGGTTCACTGTTGATAATTAGTGACCCAAAACAAACAACTGGGTGGACTATGTAGTCCTTTCGAATCACAACTACGGACTTGACTCGTGGAAGAGACGGTATTGTGATCAATTTTTGACGCAACTCCGGGAAACGGCCCACACGATAGAAGGCTTTTTTCGAGGTCTATGAGGCACAACAGCCACAATCTATAAGTTCAAGGTGTTGAATGTCAGGTAACAGCCTCACTTGCCCTCACATCAAACTACATCAGAGTATATTTGAACTTATATTGTCCTCGAAAGCATACGAAAACCGAACTCACTCAGGATCATAGAACAGCATTTTCAGCTGGTGTAGAAATAAATATACCGGGAGAACAAGTTGGATAATCGTGTCGATGCTACGGTTATGGTGGGAAAGTGGACAGTCGTGAAGGGCCACTGTTATTCGGCACACATCAAATACACACACAATGTCCGTGAGAAAGAAGGAGCGAAAAAACTCAGTTGTGTAAATAGTGTCAGACATGAAATGGACAACTTCCCGAATGAAAACGATGGTCTCCTTGGGTTGGTCAATGGACATTGATTCAGGACATGGGCTAACCCTGGGATGCACCAAACACTTTGAGTCAAACCTTGATTCTTCAAAACATAACATAACATGACATGACATGACAAGACAAGGCATAACATAACATACATAACATAACGTAGCATAACATAACATAACATAACATAACGTAGCATAACATAACATAACATAACATAACATAACATAACATAACATAACATAACATAACATAACATAACATAACATAACATAACATAACATAACATAACATAACATAACATAACATAACATAACATAACATAACATAGCATAACATAAATATAACATAACATAACATAACATAACATAACATAACATAACATAACATAACATAACATAACATAACATAACATAACATAACATAACATAACATAACATAACATACCATAACATAACATAACATAATATAACATAACATAACATAACATAATATAACATAACATAACATAACATAACATAACATAACATAACATAACATAACATAACATAACATAACATAACATAACATAACATAATATAAAATAACATAATATAACATAACATAACATAACATAGCATAACATAACATAACATAATATAACATAACATAACATAACATAACATAACATAACATAACAGCATAACATAACATATCATAACATTACATAGCTCAACATAACATGACATGGTACACCACGCCGCAAAGTAACATAGCATAACAACATTACATTACATTACATTACAAATCACAACATAACATAACATAACATAACATAACATAACATAACATAACATAACATAACATAACATAACTCAACATAGCTCAACATAACATGACATGGTACACCACGCCACTAAGTAACATAGCCTAACAACATTACATTACATTACAAATCACAACATAACGTAACATAACATAACAAAATCTGAGCTGGGATTCATGAACGCATTGGGTCACGGCAGGATTTGGTTTAGTTTGGTTTAGGTAGTTGTCCCAGCTGGAACCAAACTGTAGCCAACATTTTGCCAGCGATACACCAAGGGCCAACCACGGCTGGTTTCGGAACCAACAAGTTTCGTCGTGAATCGCCGGAGTTAAAGTGTAATTGCGGCGCACGCATTTAGGTTTCCGCATCAATTTTCAGCGTCCTTTTCGAATGGAAATTTTTAATTTTTTTCTATTGTTCACTGGTCGTTTTTTTACTTGTTTTTCATTTTCTCAGTTATTAGCCGGCTGAAAGAAAAAATCCAAAAAAAAACGACAAAATGCAATGAATTCTGTGATTACCCCCAGAGAGAAAAAATGCCGTGCGATTCCGTGTTCAGTGTGATTGCAAAGGACATTTTTCCTGCACGTCGGAAACGTAAGGTGCGTCCGAATGAGGATGGCGGCCCATGCGGCCGGCGTGCTTGGCAGGCGGCCGTCGCGTTCGCCGCTCTCGGACGAGCATGCGAAAAGTCCCCACAGCCATCGACTACGAACGGGGCCGGCACCGGCTGGCAGCAAGCACTGCGCCGGTCAATCAGTGGGAGAGGGGACGGTCGTCGTTGAAATCCAACACCCGTACGAGGGCGACACATGCGACGGCCGCCTGCCAAGCACGCCGGCCGCGTGAGCCGCCATTCTCATTCGGGCACACTTTAACAGTGAGCGTGCCAGGACAGCACAAGACGGGTTGAATGTTTATTCTCAATTAACACAGTCTTTGATATTGTTCGTTATCTTTTTCTCTTCTTCATCCTTATCCTTGACCGTTCTTCTTCCTGTCAGTTCCTAAAGTACTCTACATACCACAACTACCCCCCCCTGGAGGGAGCTCCCAGGCACCCAACCTACCATTTCTCCCCAACCCCGTACCACCTGATCACCTTCCCAAGCCAAACGCGACAAACTTAGACAACATCTTCATTTATTTTCACTTACTCCGCTACATGCGGCTCCTGATCACGTGGTCTTGCTTCGGCCACCACGGCCCCTCCGTTTTCTTCTCTGGGCTGGCGTTCCCGGTTAGCGTGCGGTTTTTCTCTGCTTCTCGGCTCGCGAGATCAGCTATCTTCATAGTCTTCGCTTCGACGGCGGCGTCTGCGCTCTACTCTTAGCTCTTCTACCAAGAGATTCAGATCTCTTTGTGCTGAGTAATGATATGGTAGCGGGAGGCGGCTGCTCCGAAACCGGCCTCGGCTTCGTCCCTGAAACATAACCTTTATCAAATCTGCTCCCCAGCTACCATAACCTGCCCTTTTACCCTCAAGCATCCATATGAGCCGTAGCGTGCTTGCTGTATCATCGGCGGGGCTGGCTGTGGCATCATTGGCATCGGCTGTACCGTGGGCTGTAGCATAATCGGCTGTACTAGTGGTTGTACCATCGTCTAGAACGTGGGCGGCTACATGGGCTGGATCATCGGCTGTGGCACTGATTGTACCAGCGGTTGGACCATTGGCTGGAGGGAAGAGTTCACCGGAGACAGCCACATAATTGATCCTCCCTCCATCATTTCCGATTTTTATACCGCTCGCCATCACCCTGCCAGCATCATTTCCATGATAAACTCGCTTCCACCGATCTCTATCAGTCTTAACATGTTGTTTGTCAGAACTTAGCTCACCGATCCTTCTTCGCTTTCCCTCTAAATACTGATTCATCCTCTCCGTTTACTTTTCTTCCGCGGTGTTCTTCGCGACATCGTCGATTCCTGCCTAGCTTTTCCAGGAGATTTTCTATGAGGTCTGCGTTCCTCGTTCCGTGGGCTCTCCAACATCCAATCTTCTGTTTTCTCCCACGGAATCATTCTTTCTTTCATCTGATCCACATAGACCCTTCTCTGCCCGGTCCCATTCTGCACGTCGTGAGCGCAAGTCACGACTGCCTTCACCACAATTCCAGGTATCCGTTTATCTCCCATTCCAGTGTAGCTCCTTATGTAAACTTCCTGTCCTACTTCAAATCCTCTAATCTGCTTAGCCCTTTTTTATCAATTCTTCTAACTTTGCCTCTGCTTTCGTTCGTAAGGCAATCGGTACTGGGCGTGTTCGGAAAAACTTGTGGGTCGGTTCTCTTTTAAACTTCAACTTTGCTTTCGTCGAAGTGCACTTACCCAGTCCTCCTTGGAACAACTGTTTGTTCTCTTCTAGTGTCTGAACGACTTCCTTCTTGAGCTGTACTCTGATCATGTCCTTGACAGTGTTGATGTGTTGGTAATGAGGACCACAATCTATTTGGAGTGATTCGATCATATCACGTCCACACAGCTAATAACTTGCCAGTTTGAAGACATGTATCGCCATGCTTGCAGTTCGCCCTGCGAATTCGAGAACAACTGGCACCTTACGGGCTTCCTATCCCTTTCCACGTCTTCTAATCTATAATGGACAACGAGGCTCCCGTGTCTAGTTCAAAAGGAACAGTCAGCCCATCCACCGATATGTTAAGCATTATCGGTGGTTCAGTCCAAATGCCACCTATTATATGGTCAGCTTCTTCCTGACTATGTGCGGAATCTATACCAGCTATCTGAATCTTATCAGTTCGTATCTTTTCCCATCGTTCTGATTCCACCTCATTACTCGCCTGGCCTGTAACTCTGACCGGTCTTCTTGCTCTACGATGGCGTTGGGCTTCTTGACAAACCACGAAAATAGTATTTTCACCATAGCTGTAGTCTTCCACCACACCATCGGAGCTTCCGGGAGACTCCTCGCACCAGTGCACCTAGCGAGGGTTTTTATTAGCTGGACTTGCTATCCATCTAGCTTTGAGGCACTGATTGGTGAAATGTCCACGTCTATCACACTTCTTGCAAAAAGCCTTATCTTTTTTGAAACAATCTCCGCCTATATGCCCCAAGTTACCGCATACATGACAGTTCGTCTTTTCACTGACAGGGCCCTTGCCCGGATAGGGTGTATTCCTCTGTACTGTACGCGGTGCCGTGGTTCGATATCTACTGTCTTCCAACTTCTTTGCCCTAACTTGCGCGACCCCCACTGGCTGTGGACCTTCCTTTGAATGAGGCGCATTGACACCTACGCGCTCCAGGGCTTCCGCTTGCTCTAGCACTTCTTTTGACGTCAACGTTTCCCTCTCTAAACATCTCTTCCTGGTTTCTAGCGCCTGGAGTCCCCCAATAAAAACCATTGTCACAATGGTGTCTCGACAATTCGTGATCTCTTCGAACTTACAAAATTTGCGGCGCTCTGTAACTCCGTGTAGTAATCCTGAAGTGACTGGACGGGCTTCTGATTTCTAGACATAAGCCCGAACCTTTCTGCAAGCACTAACTTTTTGGGTTGATAGTGCTTTTCCATGAAAGTGCACAACTCTACCAACGTGACTTCCTCTAGTTCACGTCCTTGTAACAATGACTCGAGCAACTCATAATTTGAGTTGCCCACTTCCTGCAGAAATACTGAACGCCTTTCTTTTTCATCCACCACCTTCCTTAGTGTGAGGAAGTAGGTATAATAATTTCCACCAGGTGCGCCACGAAGTGCCCGGGACATATGGTCCCGGCGCACGTCCACGATAGACCTCTTGAGGTCGGCTGGTGGCAACCGACTCACTGCCGCCTTTGTTGTCGATACTGTTCTCCACATTCTGCCAATCGATCGCTTTCTGCTCTCCTTCCACAGTACGGCCACGGCGGCTCTTCGGAATCGGCTTCTCCGCTGTAGTTCTACCTGATCGCCAGTTAGCGTGTCAGGACAACACAAGACGGGTTGAATGTTTATTCTCCCTTGACCCAGTCTTTTACATTGTTCGTTATCTTTATCCTTTCTTCATCCTTATCCTTCACCGTTCCCCCTCCCATCCGTCCCTAAAGTACTCTACCACAACAGTGACCAGCAAAACCAAACCAAACCAACGCTTCGCACATGCGGCTACGTGGGACCCAGCAGTAGCCCAGCCCTGACAAAACCTAGCGATGACGAATCGCTGGTTTGCGAACGTTTCCAACCAAACCCTGCTGGGACGCTGGGTTCGTTCATGAATCCCAGCCATGATATACCACACCATAAAGTAACATAGCATAACAACAATACATTACATTACAAACGTAACATACCATAACATAGCATAACTTAACATTCCATAACACGACACGACTTACCACCATGTTTGAAGCACCCGTCCCCTTCTTTAAATCTGAAAACCTGAGTGTTTGTGGTATGAACTCTGCGTTTTGTCATCAAACCAGCACAGTTGTCACCCAAACTGCAACTGTTAGTCGAAGCACTTGACAGTTGACTGCTGAATTTGCATTGCTAGTGTGAAATATCATGAAAAATCTGCACTTGGGGTGACAGGAACTTGTCGATAAACACAAGCAACTGCTTGCTACATAAAAAACCCCGTACTCTACCCGAAAGAATCTTGTAACTACCTAGCACCACTCTCAGTCGATAGGCGGGTGGTAGGAAATGTTGTGACAATGGATTAGCAGTTTTAGATTGATGGAACCGTTCGCGACCGAGATTTCCGCTATGATGATGTGAAGATATCGAAGGAGGACTTCACGGCACTGTGTGAATAGCATATTCATTCATTTTTCATATTTTGCTACATATGTTATGTTCATGACATGCTATCTTATGACATGCCTGTTTTGTTATGTTATGTTATGTTACGTTATGTTATGTTATATATTATGCTATGCTATGTTATGTTATGTTGTCTTATGTTATAATATGTTATGTTATGTTGTTATATGTTATGCTATGCTATGTTATGCTATGTTATGTTATGTTATGTTATGTTATGTTGTGTTATGTTATGTTATGCAATGCTGTGTTATGTTATGTTATGTATATGTTATGTTATGTTATGCTATGCTATGCTGTGTCATGTGATGTTATGTTATGTTATGCTATGTTATCTTATGTTATGTCATGTTATGTTACGAAAATTGTTTCATTAGACTATGCAATAATTTTAGGCAGGAGTTTAAACGTCGAACCGCATCATCGTTATGATAGTTGGTCGGATGTGATCTACGTTAGGCGATGTGTTCATATGTAAGCCCTATATCAACTAGTAGAATGAATCGATAGGCTACTCATTCTGCGAGTAACTTAGAGTTGTGGCTGCGTTGGCGCTGCTCCTGTGCTTCTTCGGGTCATTCACGCTGAACAGTCGGGCGCTTTATCATGAAGTGAACGTTAGTGAATAAATTTCTTCATTTTAAATTGTGGTGATTTTTAAGCACTTTTATGCCGTATTCTCCGTAAAACGTTGTAATTCTCGAAACCAATGGCGCGAGCGGCGCGCGCGACTCCACTCCCTCCGTCTGCCATGCGCTCTCTCAGTCTCTGACCTCCGCTCTGCACCAGCACGCGTAGAAACCATGAGAATTTCGCGGTTCTATAGCCTTTATCTAGAAAAGTTTCGATGAGATAACTGTTTCTATTCAGCTTAATACGTGTCTAGGCTGGCGATGCACGTGTAGCTGTCTATGACGTTGTTGACTCCTTAACTCACCTCTGCAGATACCATGGTCGTAAGTTTGTTTACATTATTACGACTGCTGCTAACAGCATGAGTCAAGATTTGAATGATCGCTGGCTTCTAGCACGCCATTGTGTTGTATAGGGTTCTCTGAATTTTAAAATTAAAATTCAAATTTCAGTAATCCCCGAGTACCACGCTGTCGATAAGACTCTGGCGTGCCAACTGACGGAGCATGTTAATGCGCAGTTGATTTTGACGAAGAAAGGAGAGTTGCAAGATGTCGTAATCAGGAACTTGTTGTCCGGTAGCAATGATGCTACCACACGGTGCGTTAACTTACACATGTGCCTGGCATAACAACACGTATTATAACATTTCATATTAGATTGATGCAAAAGTTTCCAGACTTTTCACGACTTTGAATGGAAAACATTTATTTCAAAAACAAACAAGGCTCATCCAACAAAATAATTTCCATCACAGTCAGGTCTGATGCTCATCTCCCGCGTGGTTTGGCTCGGATTGCCTTCCACCTGCTCGCGCCGCTCGTCGTTGTTGAGCTTCAATGGCCTTCCTGATCGCTCCTCGTCTTCGACCTCGTACAGCCCAGGTCTGAACTTGCTGAACCAATCGTGTACTGTAGTTTTGGAAACAACACTCTTGCCGAACGACTGCACCATGTGGCAATAGGATATTTGCGTAGGCTTCAACCCGGATTTGTAGTCGTAAAGAAGTAAGGTGCTAATTTGGTCGAAAGCATTGGAAAACTTATCATGTCGACGATTGTGCCGGAGAAATGGACAAGCTTCTCGGTTTTAAATATAAGCATTGATATTCTCTGCATATATGCGAAGAATTAAGCCAGATTTTTTTCTTATTTTGAAGATAGCTCAAAAACTCGAAATGCTCTGAAAACTCCGGAAACTTTTGCATCAATCTAATAGCATACGACAACATAACATAACATAATACAACACAACATACACTCGTCACGGATCTTACTGACACCTTGCGTCTCTTATTGTGCGTTGGCGCAAACTCGGCGCTTGTCTGCTATATCATATGAGCACCGAGCTTGCTGGACATTCCAGAAAAGTGACATCATTGCACTGGAGCTATTCTTCTTTTGTCAACCGAGAAGCGACTGAATCGCCGCATTATCTTGCTGTAGTACGTGAGTATGACGTCGCTGGAATTCTCGAGAAGGGAGCTGTCGTGCCCTGAGTACTTCCTGGTGCACTAAGCTCTGCATACGACAAGCTATAATTGCAATCCCCAAATCTTTATCACCTCCTAAACCGGCCAACGTCATTTGAGAAGCGCCTTCACAGTTTCTCTTCGAAAAAACCATTGGGTCACTTCGCAGGTCCCTCCAGTAGTGCCGGTATCCATCTGGTCCGTGGAGATTGAACTTTTTTCCTCAGTTGAGATTATCTGAAATGAGAGGTATTGGGGTAAACCGGGGAAACGAAAGACAAAAAACTCACTTTGATAAATTGGGTAACCATATTTTTGTGCACATTCCAGCCTTGCCACTCTGTGTTGCTTAGTAAGCCTAGGAGTGTTTTGCAATTTTTGGCTGTAAAATGTGATTATTCAAGCTCTTGACCACCAGACCATCGTTCAAGATACGTGAAGACTATCTGAGCCCTAATTTGACTCACACTCAGGATACCTATGGAAAGCATACTAGCGCTCCTCTTGTCGTTGTTGGCAGGGCGTCCTGGTACAGGTGCAGAACGGTAGAGAGTCGGGTACCAACGGTAAATGCCTATACAGGTGGGCGAAAGGACAAATTGACGAACTTGCGCAGGATTTAAGAGACTGGCGCAGTCCAGAGCACGAATTTCAGCTTGTATGTACCTCGGAGGACAGAAGAGTACCATGAAGAGACATGACGAAAACAGAAGATCCAAAGTGCATATCCGGAGCTTTTATACCGAATTTGCCGCCAAATCATGATTTGACCAGATTTAACATGTTCTGTCCCGTCAGTTTTTTTTTCAGTGTACAACTACTTTTGGAATGGAGGAAAAGTTTCTCAATTTTTTTCTCGAGAAAAAGAATAATTAAACTCCATAACATAACAACATAGCATAGCATAACATAACATAAAAATATACCATAAAATTTAGCCTATATTAACATGACGTGACACAACATTAAATTTAGAATCACATCAATGCTGCTCGTCATCGCAGGTTTCGCAACTATGTTTAAAATTTGGTACATTGCCTTTGTGGCGTCAACGATACGCCGTACATCTTCGATTTTCCGTGAGTTCCTACAATCCTGACTAGGTAGGGCGGATGCACACTGTAGTGGTACTGTGTCTGTAATGAACCTCACGCTTCTATAAGAAAGGTTAAATTGAAGAGGAGGGAGGGAAACCCTACTTCTCAATAAAAAAATCATCGATCTATCGGTCGACAGTGTAAGTGAATGACCCCTGTTTCCAGAATTAGTACCTAAACGCTGTTGCAAAAGCAGACCCTTAAATTCGGTAAATCTCTCCAATTTTCAGCTATAAGTCGTTCCGTATGCTTTCTAGTGACCGAACGTCACACACAATTACTTTCATTCCTATTGCCGATGATTCTCATGATCTGTACAATTCTCGAAACCGGTATTTCACGAATCAGGTATGACTCTATGGCACCACTGTGTCCAACACCTGCAGCTGCACTAGCAGCAGCAGCAGAAGCGGTAGACGTTACACTAAGAAATTGGATGACAGTTCATGAATCCTTTCCGGGAAAAAAGACAGAAATGTGGAACATAATGAATTGGCCCACAAATGAAGTAGAACAGATTGTGGCACTATTTCAGAGAACCTACCGGGTTTCGCGTCTCTGAAGTCGTAGACTGAAACCATAACAGAAAACGTTAGCGCTGGGACGAATAATGCTCCCAATTTCAAGCTGCGCTGCGTTTCTCGTAATGTCGAGATAATCTGCCTCGACCGTACCTTCCTAACATCGCGATCCTCAGCCGTGTCGTGATATCTCATCTGCCGGGACGCAAAACGGTGCCGCGAGACCGCCCCGATGGAGCAGCGTTGAAGACGCGATAGGACCGCACAAGTTCCGCAACAATGATTACTTTCAGGTCTTGACAGTGCCTCGCTGGTACCGCTCCGGCACAGCAATCAATAGAGCCGTCGTAAGCCATCGAAAGTGTACCATAGCCGCTTGAAAGCAGCAGCAACTGAAATTGAACCGCTTGTTTGATGATACGTAGACACCTTCAATGAGACAGTATCACAAAATTGCTTTTCAGGTCGATGCCAACAATCGCGGCAGCTTCGCGGTAATACTGAGGCAGAGTGCTGCTCCAACTTCACAGTGGTGCCAAGCCACTGCCTCGCGACGCGAAAATCGTGCAAATATTGAAACAAAATGCTGCGGCGCCTCCGCGTTTAGTGCAGGGCCGATGGGTAGAGGTACCGAATCGGTTATATACCGGTATTTTACGGGAATTTCGGGACAACTTCCCGAAGCGGTCGCAAGCTACTGCGGGGCCCATCAATGAAGACCTGGTCTTTTCCTAAAGAAACGTCAAAGTGCGCTAGCACAGTGGGGTTTGCCCACTATTGACAACTCGATTTAAACTTCTCGTTGTCAGCAAGACGCGCTGCTAGCGGACGCATCCTGGTTTCTGAACACTCCTCATTCACAGCACGTGATCTTTTTAACACACCTGCTCCATTGTTCACTGAAGGGCAACCCCTAAGGTGCTGGTGTGCAACCAAACGGCTAACAGAACGATCCTTACGTTCCTTACAACGAACTGCATCAAAGACTTCGCCTTTGCTACGGCCCAAATACCTTATCTTGATACCTTGATGATCCACCTTCAATGCGAGTGGTCGCCGTGTGGACCACATCTCAACCAGCTCAATCGGTCCCGAGCAAGGAACATCCAGTGCAGGCAATTTTTTAGGACATCTCGCTCGGTGAAGAACGTCTTGACTCTACTTGCAAACACAGAGGTCCATGTTGTGGGACGGCCTGGAGGCGGGTGGAAATCACTGGGTAAGCAGACTGTTGTACGGAAGCTCCATCGGTCATCCATACGGCGCAGCACGTGTTCTGCCCATCGGTGATTGGATTGAGCCATGAACATGAGAGGATCCATTAACTGCGACTGCTTCCAAATATCAGCAATGCGTAGGCCAGCAGCTCGTTGGGCACGACGATAAGTCTTCAGTAGTCTGCGCTACAAGGCCCTGTGAGCTGTCTTTATGGCCTGTGTGGCCGCCTTCGTTTCTGCCCATGTCTCTGTTCCATAGCACAACGCAGGTAGTACCGTGGTGTTGAACAAACGTTCTCACGTCTTCACATCCTGCAATTTCTCTGTCACCTCCACTGTCTGACTTCGATCGCTGGAGTGAGAGGGGTGGCGATAAAACCACAACACAATTTCAGCTCGAGTACCTCGTTGAGTTGAGGGTCTCCAGTACGTCGAAGAGTAGCAGAACTTACCTGTTAGAGAAGGTGCTACTGCAAGGAGCCTATCATTTGTACGGAATACTAGAGTTGGAAGCGCATCAAAGCAAACCTTGCCCAGTGTATCAGCACTGAAATGACGGGGGAGCATTTTTACGGTTCAGTACACACAATTTGAAATATCGCTTTCCGCGATTTCAATCAATACTTTGACCAATCGATATTAGATGGGATTAGTTGGCAATATACTTCGCTTACAACCGATATCCATTGGCGCATATGTTTACGAAACTCCCGTCTTGGGAGGTAAAACAACAATATAGAAAATTCACCCATCCTACTAGTTGGAACGAACCTTGCCCAGGCGTTGGCTCAATTGGGTCTGACCCAGAACAAAATCTCCAGAGCGTACCGTGCACGTGCATGGGAGAAACGTGTCTCCACGTCCACGCAGAGCCCAGGCAGAGGGGCCCTTAGGCTAATTGAATTATGAGCGCTGATTGGATTGTCTTTGATAGCGTTGGGCGTTGAGTTGAACCAGGAGGTATCTATGGCAGTTGCTGTGGAATCATCGGGCACAGGCAGAACGTCCAACAAGAAACGGTCGATCGACGGCCTCTCGCGGATGCAGCTGGAGAGGAGACTAGGCAAAAGGACGCTGCGTCGATTGACACGACGCCGCGGAAACGTCGCGCGCGGCGTTCGATAGCATTCGAATACTGTAGCCTGCGCTACAGGACCAGTGGCGCATTGGCTTTAGAGCAACTTCAAGACTGGAGTCGTATGAACTTCACGACACTCACCTCAATCCTTTGAAAACCATAAAACGGACGATACGTTGTCAGCACCCCTCAGATTGAAAACGTTGGTCGACATCATTACCTCAACCGGTTCTCACGCATAACATCCCAAGAAGGAACCGTTTGCATGCACTTCTGAGCATCAGAAAGCAAAGCAATTCTCTCGCTTCAATTTCAAGCAAAGGGGAGAACTAGGATGTTGATTACTTGTTCAATGCCCGTTTTTTGATTTTTATAAAGAGTGCAATAGGGTACAGCGTAGCGTTCATACATATTATGTCAGTTAGCTGCTACACCCTTTTGTGAAATTGAGAAAAACCTGAAATCGAAAATAGTTTATGGGGGAAAACAGATTGAAAAAGTGGTGCGAAACTGAATTCTATCAGACAAAGAAGAATTGGAAGCATTTGGCACCCGCAACATCGATACCGTATGAAACCGCACCCGCAGTTGTCGATATGGCAACGCGACCTGATAATCTATGAGGCGCCTACGACACCACCGCGAAAGCACCGCGAATCTGCCTCGACTCATTTTTCATTTTTAGACTCACGGCCTTGCTGAGACTTTGCCAGGATGGTACCGCGACTCAATTCCCTAAGGAAGCATCCGCGGTTCTGCCTCGACTATGCCGCAACTTGATTTTTCAACAAAGCACCCGCAGCCCCACCGCGACTCAGTGCCGGGACGCTATCGAGGCTAACTAGACTGCGCCGCTACCTATTTTTTTTAATCGGAAGCTCGCGGTTCTGTCGCCACTATGAAACGCGGCAGGTTCTGTCGAGTCTGCCGCGACTCTGACGAAATATCACCGCGGATCTTAACACCGCGACTCTGTGCAGGGATTTAATATTCAATGAAGCGTCCTCGAAAAATCCCCGTAAGTTTTTTTTCGGTAAGGCTTCCGCGGCTCTGCCTTGACCGTGCCGTAATTTGAATTGTAATTTATGCACCCGCTAATCCCACTGTGGCTCTGCCTCCAGTCTCGATCCAGACTGTCTATAATGCGCCTCTACATAGTCTCTTTCATCAATCGCTCACGGTCCTGCCGCCACTCTGCCTGTATAGTACCGCGGCTCTGCCTCGATTCTGCCGAGATAGCACCGCAACTTTGCCTAGACTATGTCATGACTAGGAATTTCGAAGAGGCGCCGGCAATCCTTCCGTGACACTGCCAAGATAACACCACGGATCTGCCTCGACTGTACCGCGGTTCGGTACTTGGTGAAATGCCCGCCGCCCGCAGTTCTGATAAAGCGTCCGCCGCTCTGTATCAACTGTGCCACGGTTTGATTATTCGACAAAGCACACGCAATTCTGCCGCGACTCTGCCGACACAGTGCCGCGGTTCTGCTCCGTTGGCTGTTCTACCGCGGCTTTGCCTCTTCTCTTCCACTACTCTATCTAGACTGTCAAGAATGCGCCGCTACCTGATTTATTCTGATCGAACGCCCGCGGTTCTGCCTAAATTGTTTAGCGATTTATTATTCGACGGAACACCCCAATTTTCTTCATAAAGCGTGAGCAGCTCTTCCGAGATAGCACCGCGGCTCTGCCCAGACTGGGCCACTACTAAAGCTTCGAGAATGCGTGGGCAATTATATTCGGACGAAATAGCTCCTTTACCGCGACTCTGCCGACGCAGTGCCGTGATTCTGCCTTCACTGCAAACTACTACTTCATCAAGCGATCGCTATTTACTCTGCGGCTTTGCTTCGTCTCTTACACAACTCTATCTAGACTGTCCAGAATGCGTCGCAACCTGATTTTCTTCGATCAAGCGTCCGCGGTTCTGCCTAGATACCACCGCGACTTTGCCTCGATTGTGCAGGGATTCATTATTTGATGGATCGCCCCAATTTTTTCTATGAAGCGTGAGCAGTTCTATCAGGCCGCAATTCTGCCGAGATAGCTCCGTGGTTCTTCCGCGAATCCCTCTAGGCTGTGCCACGACTCGGATTTCCAAAGAGGCGCCGGCGATTCTGCCGTGACTCTGCCGAGATAGCACCACGGATCTGCCTCGATTGTACCGCGGTTCGGTATTTGATGAAATTCCCGATGCCCGCAGTTCTGAAAAGGCGTCCGCGGCTCAGTATCAACTCTTCCACGGTCTAATTATTCGACAAAGCAAGCATACTCAGTTCTGCCGCAGCTCTGCCGACACAGCGCCGCGGTTCTACTCCGTTGGCTGTTCTACCGCGGCTTTCTCTTCCACAACTCCGTCTAGACTATCTAGAATGGGGCGCTACCTAGTTTTCTTTGATAGAACGCCCGCGCTTCTGCCGTCACTCTGCCCAGATATCACCGCGACCCCGCCTCGATTGTGCAGCGATTTATTATTTGGTGGGACGCCCCAATTTTTTCTATGAAGCGCAAGTAGTTCTGCCGAGACTAGCCCACGATTCATTTTTAGGAAAAGCTTGTGCGATTCTGCCGAGATAGCTCCGCGGTTCTTCCGCGACTCCGTCTCGACTGTGCCGCGATTAATCATTCATGAAACGCCCACGACTCTGCCGAGGTAGTCAACACTAAGCCGCGATCCAACTTCTGAAAAAGGCGTGATAAATTCGGCCGCGATTCTGCCGACACAGTGCCGCGCTTCTGCTTCGACTGCAATTCACCATTTCACCAAGCTGTCTAGAATGCGCCGCTACCTTATTTTCTTTGATCGAACACATGTGGTTCTGCCTCCTTTCCGCCTAGATAGCGCCGCAACTCTGTTTCGACTTTTGCCGCAATTCATAATTCATGAAACGCCACAGCTCTGCCGAGATAGCACAGCGGCTTTGTCAAGAATTAGCCACGATTCATATTCTCAAAAAGGCGTGGGCGATCAGTCCGCGATTCTGCCGTGTCAGCTCTGCGGTTCTTCCGCGACTCTGCTTCGACTGTGCCGCGATTTATCATTTATGAAACGCGAATGCCTTTGCTGAGATTGCTCCTCGGTTCTTCCGCGACTAAAAAATTTTCATTAACCTCCTAAGTTGACCTTTTGCAACCCCTCATTTTCAGGAACAATCGAACCTGGTAACAGCAGCGTTGCGTCGATATTCAACGAAATCAATACAAATTCAAAATGTTCTCGTAATCTTCATCTAAATGCATTGTATTTAAATAACAACTTTTGTATAATATGTATATATTAGCATGCATAAGAAATAAGAGAAGAGATAATGAGAAAGAGAGTCGAAAAATACATAGACACAACAGAAAATAAACAAGGAAATCAATACGGGGTGGAAAGTCGTAGGAGAAAAACTCAGCAGAAAGAAAGCCATGACAGATCTGCCTGATGTGGAGACGTACACAGGAAAGACGTCAGTTAATAATGGTAAATTTCATCTTCTCTTCAACAACGTAGAGCAAAAAATATTATACTGAACATATCACAGGTAATCAACATTTTTTTACAACTTTTTTCATACAAATACATGAAGCAGCAGACTGAAAACTACATAACCTAGGGACTAGTTTAGAGAAACTACCCCACACTTGGGTAAGTTGTCTAAACCAGTGCCGTACATAGTTAGCGAAAAACTGTCGCCACACCACCCTTGGGAAGAAACGCTACGAGATCATATTGATTTCAGCGGGTGTAACAATTAGAACTCAAGTATGACATACCATGGCAGCGATATATTTAACAATTAGACGTCAGGTTACGGTACAGAGAGTACTTTCTGTAAAAGCAGAAAGTTCAATTTCGAGTAGATTTTTCCCCAATCTTACCCGGATTTTTGTCCGAGTACGACATTCCACATATGGTTAGGCTCGTGGCTTGTTTCCTCAAGAAGAAACATTTAAATTCTAACCGCGGCTGGTGCGGCGGTTTAAATCTCACCAGCGGCTGGCTGATAATTACCAACCAGCCGCCGTTGAAATTTAAACCTCCGCGCCAGCCTCGTTTTGAATTTAAATGTTTTTTCAAGAGGAAACAAGCCACTGACGTAACTATAGATCGCGAATTTTAGACGTCGCAGAAACCAAGTCCGTAAATGCAGAAATCACGCATTCAGGTACTTCAGGTCCCGCAAGTCTAAGGTGTACGTGACCACACAAAAGACCGGGCATCTTTAGCTAACCATACGCCTAAACTCTCGAATCGCAGATTTTAGACGTCCGAGAAAATCAAGTCCGCAATAGAAATCACAATTTCGGTGCTAAAGGTACAGTAAATGTGCTTCGTAAGTGATCACACAAAATAGCCAGCATCTGTGAACTTTCACAAGCCTAAGATCGTAGATTGCGAATTTTAGACGTCACGGAAAACTAAGTCCGCAAATGCAGAAAATGCGCTCTCAAATACAACAGGTACTGTATATTCGCTGCGTACGTGATAACACAAAATACCCGACATTTGTAGCGGACCAGACGCCTACATTGCTAAATCGCCGATTTTAGTTGTCGCGAAAAACAAAGTCCGCAAATGCAGAAATTATGCTTCCAGGTATTCTAGGTCCCGTAGATCTGCCGCGTTTGTGATTACACAAAATACCCGACATTTTTGTCTAACCATACGCGTAAAAACCCAAATCACAGATTTTAGACGTCGCAGAGAACCAAGTCCGCAATTGCAGAAATCCCTACTTCAGTGCTAAAGATACAGTAAATGCGTTTCGTACACGGTCACACAAAATACCCGGTATCTATGAATATTTACAAGCCTACGATTGTAGATTGCGGATTTTAGACGTCACGAAAAGCCAAGTCCGCAAATACAGAAATTTCGCTCTAGAATACTTTAGGTACTGTATAGTCGACAGGGACCCCACTGATACTTTGCGTTCCTTATTGTGTTGGCCGCGAATTCGGTGCAAATATGTTATAGTTTACGTGCACCGAGTTTGCGCCAACGCACAAATAAGAAGGCAAAGTATCAAATCGATCCGCGCCGACTGTACATCCGTTGCGAACGTGATTACACAAAATTCCCGACATTTATAGCGATCAGACGCCTGAATCGCTGATACTTGGAATTTAGTCGTCGCGAAAAACCAAGTCCGCAAATACAGAAATTATACTTTCAGATAATTTAGGTCCCGCAAATCTGCTGCGGACGTGACTACACAGAATACCCGACATCTTCCGCACGAAGTCCGCAAATGCAGAAATCTCAATTTCAGTGCTAAAGTTACAGTAAATGTGCTTCGTACGTAACCACACAAAATAAGCGCAATCTATGAATATCCACAAGTCCCAGATCGCACACTGCGGATTTTAGACGTCACGGAAAACCAAGTCTGCAAACGCAGAAACTTATCTTTCAGATTCTACAGATACGTAATTACACAAAACCCCCATCGCCAATGACCAACCATACGCCTAAAATCGCCCGAAACCTTCCTACAAATGCAGAAAACCCACAGGTACCTAACCAAACCCAATGGATAAGTCTAAAAATTTGCACAACCGCCATGGTATGTTCTATTGGAAACATCTGTGACATCCACACAAACATACATAGTATATTAGATATATATTAGCACACTACCACGTTTTCGAATGGACTGAGCAGAGAACAGGATCTGTTGTGAAGCGCGGCGCGGCTGCGGTGTGGCCGCCGTCGGCCTGCGGCGCGGTCTGCACGCATGACGCAGACTGTATGCATTTGGCGTCGACGACGACAACGACGTTTATACTTTTCTCTATTACGGTGACATCGCCGTCGGACTCTCGTTCGGCTTACGCGTCTTGTACGTTTTCGGCGGCAACGGCGGCGGAGTGTCCGGCGACGCTGGTGACACACTGGCGCGTTGTAATGACGGGCTACCACCGGTGGAACGCCTGAAAAAATCAATAATATAGAAAATATCAAAATTTGTCAATTGGTGAAAATTTTGTTTGAAAGTAATCATGGGTGGTCTTTAGGAAGTTGAATACAGGAACCACTCTTAAAGATAAACTTCATGGGTGGTCTTGCGGAAAATGAATACAGGAATTATGCACCAGAAAATGAGCCATGGAAACGTGTAGGAGATGGTACACATCATGGGTGGTCCAGATAGTGAGAACTGTGGGAGCAGGTTTGGAAACTAAACTTCGTAGGTGGTTCTTAGAAAAAAAACGTCGGGGAGTTTGTTCGGGAGGGCTGAACATCATGGGTGGTCCACAGCAAACAAGGGGGACCTATATAAGAGGGTAAACTTTATGGGTGGTCCAAACGGTGAAAACTCCAGGAACCGGTTGGAGGACTAAATTTCATCGGTAGCTGCAGAAAATACCAACTCTAAAAGAAGGGTGGCAAGAGATATACTTCATGGGTGGTCCTCTAGAACTGATTCGGGAAGAGGTAGCACGGTGGATGGTCCTCAGAACATCAGCTGTGGTAGCGGAATAGGGAGGGCCAAACTACACGGGTGGTCTCTGGGCTATGGATAGGGAGAGAAGATGGGCGAGGGTGTACATCGTAGGTAGTCCCGAAATTTGAGAAGAGTAAAATTCATAGGTGGTCCCTAGAGCATCGGTTACGTGAACGGCTAGAGGACTAAACTTTAGGGGTGGTCCATACAGCATTTCATAAAGGGAGCAGAATCAGAAATGGTAAGCTTCACAGGTGGTCACTAGGACGGAAACAAAAGAGCAAGGTCGAAGATCATGGGTGGTCCCTAGTAAACCAACAATATAAGAAATTGAAGAGCACTAAACTTCATGAGCGGTCTTGGAGTAGGGACCAGTTAGGTTGGAGTAAGCATAGTTGGCGGTCTGCAGAATATCACTGTGGTAGAAGAATGGCGAAAGCTAAACTAAATGGGTGCCCCTAGAATATCAACCATAAGAACAGAACCAGGAGAGGTAAACTTCACGGGTGGTCACAGGAACGGAAACAAATTGGGGAAGAGTGGGTGGTCCTCAGAACCTTTACTGTGCTAGCGAAATGCAAAGGATTAAACTACATGGGCGGTTCCCAAGGTATAAACAATATGAACGGATCTGAGACTGGTAAACTTCATGGGTGGTCTATAAAGCATTGGCCGTGAGAGTGGGTTGGGGATGACTAAAACTCTTGGGTGGCCCATAAGACATAAACAGCGACAACAAACTGGGGAAGAGTAATATTCAAAGGTGACCATTGGGGCACCGATCACGTGAACGATTAGAGAAGAGTAGACTCCATGGGTGGTCTCTAGAACATCGGTCACGTAAACGGTTAGAGGACTAAACTTCAGGGGTGGCCCCTATAGCGTCGACAACATGAGCAGGACCAGGAGAGATAAGCTTCACGGGTGGTCACCGGGACGTGAATGAGTTGGAGAAGATTGAAGATCATGGGTGGTCTCTGAGAATAGTGTTCATAGGTGGCCTATGAGTCACCGATCACGTGAAAGATCAAAGAGAACAAAACTTCATGGGTGGTCTTTAGAAAATCGGTCACGAGAATGGTTACAGGACCAAACTTCTGGGTTCGTCCCTATAGCATCGACCATAGGAGCAGGACCAGGACAGATAAACTTCATAGGTGGTCACTAGGGTGGAATCAGTTTAGAGACGATTGACGATCATGGGTGGTCCCTAAGAGTAAAGTTCATAGGTGGCCTATGAGGCACCGATCACGTGAAAAAATAAAGAGAACTAGACTTCAAGGGCGGTCTTTAGAACATCGGTCACGTGAACGGTTAGAGGACTAAACTTCATGGGTAGTCCCTAAAGCATTGACTATTGGAGCAGGACCAGGACGGATAAACTTTACGGGTGGTCACTAGGGCGGCATCAGGTTAGAGACGATTGAAGATCATGGGTGGTCCCTAAGAGTTCATAGGTGGCCTATGAGGCACCGATCACGTGAAGGATTAGAGAGGACTAGACTTCATGGGTGGTCCCTAATACAAAAGCATAAACTCAAAAAATATCGGTCTCACTCACATCTTCGGTGGCAGCGGTGGTGGCGTTTGCTGCGCGGCAGTACCGCGACGCGGCGGTAATGCCGGTGGTAACGGCACGGATAGACGAACCGTGGGTGAATTGGACTCGCTGGAGGGCCTAAAAACAACTTTTTTATATCCAAAAATTTGAAGACTTCCATAGATCACTCACCTATCAAGTACTACTCGTAGTTGTTCGTTATTCGATGACATAGTCGCCGTGGCGGCGGCGGTGGTGCCAGTTGTTGTCCCGACGATACCGGTCGTCGGAAGGCGGGGCGGAAGTGCTGGCGGCGGTGAATGTTGCGATGACGATTCCACCGACGGAAACACAAATGCGGACGGCGCTGCATGATGATCTGCAAAACAACACACGCATAGCATAGCATAGCCAGTAATGACAACAATGCCAATAAAAAACTGCAGTAACATAGTTGAGTGGTGTAAGCGGCCGGCCTGGTCCCGCTTAGTGTCACATTAGTTGGGAGGAAACTCCCGAAAAAAAGAAGAACGCAAAAGGGGGCGTTTACAGGGAAACGCTTGTAACCACGCTTCCTTCCAAAAAAATGCGATCACGAAAATTACGATTTTCGATTGCCGAAGATTATCCGAACTCTGCCCTATTCGTGCGATCGATTATCGACTTATTAAGATTTTTCGCTTTTTCGAAATTTAAAAAGCTGGAAAAAAGAAAGATTTTTTGGCTTATCTCGGATAACTCGATCGAATATTCAAGATTAACCTAGAATCTTTCTTTTTCCCAGCTTTTTAATAGTCGAAAAAGCGAAAATTTTGAAAAAAAAATCGATAATCGATCGCACGAAGAGGGCCGAGTTTGGATAAACTTCGGTAATCGAAACTTTAGTTATTCGCTAATCAATACATATTGCAATGTCTGAGAAATAATTGAACCATTACTAGTGAATTTCTAGAAATTTTCAATTTTGCTCTCTTTGTTACACCAATTTCTTCCTTCGTTACCAAATTATTTTTCCTGTTTTTGCTTGTTGATGTTGAAGCTCCATAAATTTTAAAATTTTGAATTTCTCCTGAACTGGCAATGAATTCTGATGTAAATCGATAATCGATCGCACGAAGAGGCTACTTACTTATCTTCTTTTGTATCGGCGCGTTAATTTATCGATTTTTCGGAAATCCCAGTCATTTTTTTTCAATTTCGAAACTCACGAAAACCTAAAAATTTGGAAAAAATCGATAATTCATTGCGCGAAACAGAGAGAACTACCAATGTTATCGATAATCGTACAGTGACAAAATCGATGATCGTTTTATCAAAAAAAATGTCGAATATTCTGATATCTCAACATTCACAAAATCGATAATCGATTATTGATAAAGCTAGAAAGACAGAACCCAGAAATTTTTCAATATTTGAACAGTTTCCTAAATGAGATATCCAAATGATCGACTGATCGAGAAAAAAAAACAGAATTCGGATATTTTTGACATCCGAAAAGGCGAAAATTCAGCATAGATCAATAATCGATTGGCCAAGTTACACAGAATTTAGAAACTTTTTCAGAATTCAGACAGAGGGAAAAAAGCAAAAATGTGCATTTATCGAAATGTGGAAGAATCGAGAAGAAAAAAACTGAATTCGGATATTTCTGATGCCCAAAAAATTGAAAATCAAGTAAAAATCGATAATCGATCGCACAAAAAAGACGGAACGGATGATGTATTTTTTCCTTGTTCCTGCTCGAACAGCAAAAAAAAGTGTACCCATTCGATAATCGTTCGAGCGAAAAAAGCCGAAACTCGAATAATTTGCCGATATTCGAATATCCGAAAAGGTCACCGACAATACTCAAGTCAATCGATTGTGGGAGAAAGGCAGATTTTAACATGTTCTCTGGTATATGAATTGAATAGTCAAAAAGGTGGAATTTGCGCCAAATCGTTAATTGATGAGTCGTAGACTATTAGAAGTTTAACCTTTTATGAATCGAAATATCCGAAAAGATGAGAATGCGAACATATAATCAATAATTGATTGGGCAAAAAAGACGAAATTAGGGGATTTTCTACGATATCCGATAAGAGAATAGTTAAAATGCTCATTTTTTCGATTAAAAAACCTGAACTACAGCATTTTCATCATCCGAGTTCCCGAGAAAGGTGAAAATTCTAACTAAATCGATAATCGATTGTACGGAAAAGACAAAACTCTGATAATTTTCGGTAACCGAAAGGTAAAAACGTGAAAAATTTCACAACTTTGATATTAGACCACTCGAGAAAGCCAGAATTTTTTTCCTCGAATGTCCGAGAATTTATAAATTCGAATAAAATCGATAATCGATTGCGCGAAAAATATGTACTACTACTGAGAGTTTTGGCCGCGAAATAGCTGGGAAACAACCCACCGGGCTCCGCAGCGGCTCCTGGTAGGCTATTTCCCAGCTGTTTCGCGGCTATTTCTCGGATTCTCACGGAACGGACAAGAAGTAGCCGAGAAATGGCCGAGATATAACCGAGAAATACTCCGAAGTAAACAAAATTGACCAAGACGCAACAGTCGCCGGCTCGCCGAGCCACCATCTGGGGCCGCCAGCGCTTGGGCGGGGCCTCCAGAGGCTGAACGAGGTCCAAGTACCTCAAACTTAACCGACGGAGGAGCTGACATCTGAATTATGCCTCTGGAATGCTCCGTATATCTACCAGGAGAGTATTATTTCTCGGCTATTTCGCGGCTTTTTCCCGGCAAGCATTATTTGGCGGCTATTACGCAGCAAGCAGGCATTTCTAGGCTATTTCGCGGTTATTTCCCGGCGAAAACTCTCAGAGTACGGATTCTTCTTCAGTACTCTACCAGTGAAAAAGTTAATATTAGCGATTATTCGATAATCGATTATTCAAGGCATAGCGAAATTCAACATTTTTGAAACTCTAGCAGTATCCAAAAGTGAAATATTGATTTTATTCAAAATGAGAATGATAAATTCGATAAATGTGGGCCTTCAACAAATGTCTTAGTAATTTAGAAAAATTGGGCAAGACAAATTAAGCATTGTGCACGCCTCCAGAACCCTATGGGACGTCGCATTTGTCGCGCGCGGCGTTGCGGTAGGTCTACTCAACCAGTGCCGAAAAAATCTCCGAAAGTTAAATTTTTTAGAGAAATACCTATTTTTCAGAGAAGTCAATTTCTCTTAATCCAATACTCTACAATTATGACGCAAAACGAACCTGCAGACAATCGACCCGGTGTTTGGGGCGATCGGCTCAGCGGTGACGAGTTCGTGGGCGGCATTTGCCTTCGCGGGTGAAGTGGCGGAGCACTGCTGGCGGAGGCGGCAGCTGCCATCGACGACGAGGGCGCCGGCAACAAAGTCGCAGCGGCAGACGCAGCGGCTGCAGCCGCGGCGGCGGCTGCCGCAGCTTTCTGCGCTTTTCGCGGCACCAGTGGCGGCGGTTGCAATTGGCCTGAAAAACTCCAAATTTTCCTCGAAAAAACGGTTAGGGTGAACCCTAAACCTACCGATTTTGTGCGCTCCTCTCCTCGGCACGTCTCCAACAAACTTCGGATGTTGGCCGGGAGTGATGTCGACCAGCGAGAAATGCGCGTCGTCCACATCGGGCTGGTGGGAGACGAGTTTTGACCTAGAAAACAACGATTCTATGCGACTGCGACTTACACTTGACCCACTCTAGTTTTCATGTAACCCATACAATCGTGGTTTCGCCCCCATTGGAACATCTGAATTCATACACTACAGATGGTGCCCTTTGAAATCAACATAATGAGCCACACAGGTAGGTAAACGTCAGCTGCGGCTGAAAAAAGCAGAGATCTGCTGACTGAATTCGTCGCGCGAAAAAGCGTTCTCCGCACGGAGAAATGACAAGTTATTGCATCAAAATGCCATTCTGTCACATGGTGATAATCAATTAACCTTTACTCGACCTTCAACATCGAACAATTTTCAGCCCGATCCACTGAAAGTTACACGAACACAGTTGAATTTCTGACGTTTTCCAGTCACTTTTACACGGAAATCGCTTGAAAACCATGATAATTGAACCTTAGAGGTCCCTAATCCCTAAGAACAACAGCCACTCGACACGCTCGCCGACCGCGTAGGCGGACAGTCGCATGAGGACGGACCTTAGAAGACATGATAAGGACGTAGTGGAAGCAGCTAGGGCTTTAGAAGGCGTAGACATGCGCCCAGAAAACTGGGTATGGCCTAGGGGTCCAGATGGCAAGGCTAGGGCATCATGGAAGGTCCTTAGGAGAAGTGAGCAGGTGGTCAGGAACAGTGGCTAGGGTTCTAGTAGCTGAGGAGACGCGTTTTCTTGAAAATAATACCGCAATCCCCATTGTGCTGACATACTGCTGGTAATGTGCTGTGATCAAACTGACGTTGAGCCCCTCAAGGAATGCCGTGCAACAACTACACAAAGAAGGACAGGTTCATCTTTAGTACTCAAAACTCGCAGAACAACTAGCTGATTAGCTTCAGCTTTCTACTGATATAGTGCTGGTGTTGTGCTGCGATTGGATTGAAGGAAAGCCTCATCACGGGACATAACCATATTAAAAATCTAGTGGTGATCCACTGCATGATCTATGCCTCATCCCGTGAGAACTTTGTTACCCCATTATGCCTCGTTGATGCTGCTGTTGTGCTGCGATTAGAATGACGAAGAACCCCAACAGAGCGTCCCTCAACATCTATACAAACTTGAGAGGGTCGCGCCTAACACTCAACCCCTGATATGTACTTTCTACTAGGATAATCCAAGTCCTAACCCGAAAGCTATGCTTCCCCTTTGAGCTGACATGGTGCTGGAGTTGTGCTGCCACAGAAATGACGAAGGACCCCAACAGGAGTCCAACAGTCAGACTTCTGACTCGGAAGCCACCTACAACCTCACACCTAAATGCACTTAAATGTAGTTCATTTAGCCCTTGTTTCCTCAGGCGGATGACCTTTCTGTTTTCACAACCTTGATCATAAAATGAAATTTCATACCAGTCATGTAGGTCTACGTGCCAGTCATGTGTACCCGCTGATAGCGGAAAGGCGAGGAAGGAAGGTGAGAAAAACCTGATAACCCCCAAAAAACACAGAAAAAACCACCCTAAACTGCATGACACAGACGTTGAAAAAAGTGGTCCCTGTGTTCTTCATCATCTGTTCTTCCTTCACCCCAGTGTTCATGATAATGAATCCGCCCAAGCGTCTTTTGGGGTGAGAAAAACTGGTTACCGTGTGTGTCTATGAAGAGAACGAGTAACTTCCACCCTGCGCCGTCGTATGTGCATGCGCGCACCGGAAGAGATTCCGCCTTCACCGAAGTCACAAGCGTCCAGTGGTTTTTCTTTTTTACCCAGACACCAAAAAAGCTGTAGCTAAGGCGCTAACCCTACTTCCGGGACGATAAGGTACAGCAGTTGAGGATTAAAAGTGCTGCTATAATGCCACATGGAATGGGAAACATTTGAAAGCACACAACAAAGTTCGAGGACATCGGATCCCTAAGGAATGCATACCTACGCTCCATTGTGCTAACATAATGCTGATGTTGGGCTGCGATTATGCCGGCGTTGAACCCAACTAAAATGGTGGCGCAGCAAAACTATGAGTGGTTACACCAGAACCCTCAATACCAATGTAATAACCCATACTTTATCGCAAACTAAAATCCCTTACCCCATTGTGCTGACATACTGCTGGTATTGTGCTGTGATTAGGCTGACGTTGAATCCTAAGCAGGGTCTTGCAAGATCTACCCAAACTAGGGGGAGAGGATCGCCACTAATACCCAAATCTCGCTGGGGAACAAATAACTGATTGACTTCAGCTTCTGTTCTGATATAGTGCTGGTGTTGTGCTACGATCGTGCCGGGGCGTTGAACCCCACTAAGACGGTCGCGCAGCAAATACCAACTATGAAGATGGTTGCCTCAGAGCACTAAATACCCCATTCACATCCCACTATAATAACCCACTCATTTTCCAAAAAAAAAAATCAAATCGCTATCCCCATTATGCTGACATACTGCTGATATTGTGCTGCGATTAAGTTGACGTTGAGCCCCTCAAGGAATGCCGTGTAACAACTACACAAAGAATGACAGGTTCATCTTTAGTACTCAAAACTCGCAGGAGAACCATGAACTGATAGGCTCCCACCTTTGTATTGATATAGTGCTGGTGTTGTGCTGCGACTAAATTGAAGGAAAGAAAGCCTCATCACAGGACATAACTACAAGATTACAAATCTGGTGGTGATCCACTGAACAATCCATGTCCCATCTCATTAAAACCTGGTTACCGCATTGTGCTTCCTTAGTGCTGCTGTTGTGCTGCAACTGAATTAACAATAATCCTTATCGGGGCGTCCTTCTGCAACTGTAGAAACCCGGAAGGGGTAGCCCCTAACACTTAGCCCCGGATATACCGCCTTCCCACTATAATGACCCAAGCCACCAAAAAAACTATGTTTCTCCCTGAGCCAAAATACATAGTGCCGGTGTTGTGCTGCCATTGAACTGAAGAAGAACCCCACTAAGAGTCCGGCAGTCAGCCATCTGGCTAAGAAAAAGGTGACTACCTTGAACTTGTTAAAGAGTGAATTCCTGCTCATAATCCACGCCCCAACCCACGGAAACCATGTTTTCCCAGTTGTGCTGACATAGTGCTGATGCTGCGATTCAGCTGACGCCAGCCTCCGTCCAATTTATTATTGTTTCATATCGACAGCGCTTTACTACTCGTTGATTGGATGTTTCAAATTCATACGCTGTGTCCATTTTCTCAGAAAAATTGCAGCAGCTGCTGACTTTGAGCTGGATCGATTGGTCTATTACAGTGATATGGATGCCATAAATGGTAATTTCAGGAAGGAAACAGTGAAATTCGGACCCGAGGCGGTCCAGGTCTGCTCAAAACCTTATGGATGACGGAAAAAAAAGCGGAATTTCACGATCTGCTGACATAGTGCTGACGTTGTGCTGCTATCGTATTGACGCTATGCCCAACCAAGTTAAATTTAGGTCTGTTCCAGATTATTCTAGCATTGCCATCAGTTATATGCGGAAGGTTTACACCTATACGATATGAAATTTTTCAAGCTGAATTCTCCAGCAGCTGCTAGCTTTGTCCCCCGCTTACCCCTCTCCGTCGGCTCGTGGCGTGCTCGGAGCGGTAGACGACTGCGTGCTGTAACTGGTAGCCGCATGATGATGGCTGGTTGAGTAGTGGTTCGTCTTCGGAGGCTTGATTCCAGGCGATCTCAGCACATTAGGCGGTCGCTTCGGCTTCTGAAATTGAGGAAATATTAACTTTTTTTTTCAATTTCACAATTTCAAACTCAAAGCTCACCACATCCGGAATCTTATCATTATCCTTTGGTTGGGCTTTCAGCGATTTTTCGTAAAGATAGGTCTCGAGCGCATCTCCGTCATTGTTGAAATCGCTCTTCGGGTTGATTGACTCGAAGAATTCCTGAAAAACGCACACGATTTTATTGATTATTGAGGTTTGAGCTAGATTTTCTCCTTTAACTGTTTTTGAAAAATTGAATTTCACTCAATTTCAAGGCGTTTCCCACATGTATTTTCACCTCTCACCAGCTTTATTAACATCTTTTTTCTACAGAAACAGACGCCATGGAAATGGGCGTGGTCACAAGATAAGCCATGCCCATTGTCGTGCCTATTGGTACATAGCCAATTACAGGGGGATTTGATACGGGATATTATTACTTGAAAACAACGGAACAATCACCCTTGTGTAACCAAAGCTCACACTTCGAAAAAATTTTTATAAGCCACGCCCTTTTAAGTGCCTATGAGTTGCAGCGCTCTAAACTGTACATATAAAACATGAACGCGATGAAGAAATTCTTGATATTTCTCAGAGCTAGTTTAGAGGTTTTTCTTTTGCCGCGGAATAGGCCACGCCCATTTTCGTGCCTATTGATCTTTACACCTTCTTACATAAGTAATCATCCACTGCTGTACACTTAAGAATGAAAAAGTTTTGAGACATTTGTGGTAATGTCCGAAAAAGTCCCCATTGAGCGTAGTGACGAAACAGGTCACGCCCACTTTTGTGCCTATGGCTGCGCAGCGAATAATTCAACCTCGTCAACCAGTATGGAATCAAAAATCTCAAGACAGTCTGTTTTGAGATTTTTCATCAATTTTATCAGAAGCATACAGAGAAACGATTGGATATGGGTCACGCCCCTTTTCGTGTCCATTTGGACTTTTATACAGAAAAATGTCCGCCAGTACGCTTATCTGACAGAACGAAAAAAACAAGACTTTTCGAAAGCAATCCAAAAGTTCTATGTCAAAAAAACAGAGCTTGAGGCGTGACAAAATAAGCCACGCCCACATATGTTCCTATTGATATAAGGTGACAAAGTAACCAAATACGGCATGAACAACAAAAAGGTTTCCATGAGATTGGTTTCTAATCATTTCATTTTCTGTATACAAGTAACTGCTTCAATACCGAGTATAAACCACGCCCATTTTTGTGACTATTGGTTGACAGCGACATATTTAATCATGCGAACCAGGGATAAAGTGAAAAAAGCATATGGATTCTTCCAAGATTTTCCGAAGATACATTGACCAAGACAATTGGAAAATGGGAATAGATTTTGCTTACAGATAGGCCACGCCCACTTTTGAGCCTATTAGTCTGCCACACAACTCCTTGAGTACTTCCTTTATCCGAACGGACAGAACAGATCTGCGATTTCATCGAGGAAATCAACAAATGTTTCTACGAACTCCAAAAGGGCTGGCATCGGGGGAGTCGGAATAAGCCCCGCCCCTTTTCGTACCTATCGGTTCTCAGTTCTAAAGACTTCCTCTTTCTTGACTTTTATGCCCCACATAATTCACTGGATTTTTTCGGGCCTATTCACCTCTATTTGGACAGCTTCAGGCACACTTTGGGGCACTTTTTGAGGACAGCCACGCCTATTTTTGTGCCTATCGCTTAACAGCGACAACTTAATAATCATGCGAACTAAGAATGAAATAAAAAAAAGAATATCGATTTTTCGAACTTTTCCCAAGATACATTACCCAAAACAAATTGAAAACAGAATTACCTTCTGCTTAGTAATAGACCACGCCCCCTTTTGTGCCCATTAGTTTGCCACACAACTCCTTGGGTACCTCTTCATTTGGAGGGACAACAGACATCTGAGCTTTTCTCGAGGTAGACAGAAAATGTTTCTACGAAGTCCAAAAGGGTCTGCATCGGGAAAATCGGAATAAGCCCCGCCCCTTTTCGTAACTATCGGTCTTCAGCTCTGCAAACTTCCCTTTTTGACTGTTATGTTCGCTATAGTATTCTGGGACTTTTCTGCGCTTGTTGCTCACCTAAAACCTTCTATTTCGGCAGTTTCATAGACTTTTCGAGACACTTTTTGACGACAGAAAGCTGCCGAACATCGCTCTGTTCCCCCGCAACGTAAACCTTCCCGCACATCAAGGCCATGACGACCGAACGAACGCGTTCCCTACGTCAATGATTGTGGCTGTTTAGCGGTCGACGGGTTGGGGGGAGAGAAAACTTTCCAGGAAATCATCGCCAAAATGTGTTCTCCCAACCCAAACGGGCGAACGGACACACACGTGACATTCCTGATTCCGTGGACGAGGAGAAATAATTCAGACTTCATGACTGCTCAATTTACTGCTGTAAACTCGCAGTCCCAGCAGGTTTCGGCCTTCGCCATCAATAACAACTCGCCCAATTGTGAACCCGCTGAATCATCAATTTTCAGCTACACAATGAAAAATCAATAAATCAATAATCAATAATCTAAAAAAATCTTATATAGTATATATTGTACTTTAACATCTGATGGAGTGACCGGCGGCGACTGAGGACAGCAGCAACACAGATGTGCGGACAACATTATTGTCCCATGCGATGAGGTGCCGGTGCTGATTCCTGCAGAATATCCACCGTAACGCTACCGTAACCAGACCACCGTAATCGAGACAAAAATGACGAAATCAATCAATAGCAACATGATACATAAGGAGAATTCGTGTGTGACACAGACGGGGCTCACTTCCAGGTGCAGGCATGCCGCCTGAGTCCGAGGCGCCCTGTGAAAGATGGGAAAAAAACGCGGAAAAGTGGGCGGGGCCAGCTGTGCAAGTGGGCGGTGCAACCCGCGTGGGTATTATGTGTGTGTGTAAACCCTGCTGCTGCTGCTGCTACTTCCGGCCTAGCTGCTCGATCGAGACGGGACAAATGTCATACAGCCAGCAGCACGAGGCCAGCGGATTGATCACCGGAAGTTGGCTTCAGGGTTGGAAAAAGTTGGTCGGAAAACTTGAGGAGAGGTTTGGATACCAAGGAAAAGTCACGAAATTCACAACTGAGATAGGTTAAGTATTTACTCTAACCGTTTTTGAGGGTAAAAAGCGGACGAAATTCACTTTTCCAGAGCCAAATTGTCCGAAAAAAAAATTTTTAAAGTGCGAATATTTGTTACATAGAATTTATCCTTTAAATAAAATATATTATTTTAGAATTGTTTAATTACTAAAATAAAATCTAATTTAAACATCCTGAATACAAACAGTTCTCAATTGAACTTCCTCATTCAAGTAAACGAACACTCTATTCATGCAAATATTCGAATTTAAACTACATTCAAATATTTAACTCTTACGCGATCTCAAATTATCAAACTTTTCGAACACTTGATTCACACGATTTTTTTTGAATACTAGAGTGGTCGAAAAATAGAAAAAAATCGATTTCAATAAATTTTTATGCAGAAATATTCGAGTATGCGACGGCAAAAAACTGCAACAAAAAAATTTCAGCTGTTACACAGCGAAAAAATTCTAGGACCCCCAACATTTTTTTTTTCATAAAATCGAAAGTTTTTCCATGAATGACGTGATCTGAAACTTTTTTCAAATATTTTTTTTAAATAACTTTCAGAGCTTTTCAAATTAGCGAAACCAACAAAAAAACCGTTTTTTTTTCGAATGAATGAGACTTTCAAAAAACCGTTCTCCATTGAGTACGATGTGATTTTCTGATAGTGATTTGTACGATTATCCGATTTTTCAACTAAATCGCTCAGATTTATGAACGGATTTGGAATACTACTCCTAAAAAATTGAGTCGTTTTTTTTGAATATTCCTTTACCGCCGCCTGATCATAGCCGGTACATTCAAAAAAGTCACTATTAAATTCTTTCCAAAATTTTCAAAACAATAACAACTTGAATATTTGGAAAAAATAATAACTATAAAAATTATTTTTAAAAATTGAATGATCACTTTTGGAGAACCCGTATCAGCTTTTTTTTTGAATATAAAAAAAATGGAAATAATAAGAAATATCCTCCACTCGGGACGATACAGCAGTGAGGCAATTTTTTGAATATTTCTTTACAATTTAGAAAAAAAAACACCCCGATTCCCTAATAGTTTTTGAATACTGATCGAGAAAAATTAGGCACATTCTTCAAAAAATTATATAACTACATCCAGAACTGTCATAATATTTAAAAAGCTCAATAATTTAATTTTTTTTTTCAAAACTTGAATATCCTGAAACCCAAAAATTCAGAATATCGAGTACTCCTCCAGAAAATCGAACAATTATTCAAATAATTACTCTAATATTTATTCAAATAGAAGAGAAAACTAGAATAAAAAAATTTTTAAAAATTGAATGATCACTTTTGGAGAACCCGTATCAGCTTTTTTTTTGAAATAAAAAAATTGGAAATAATAAAAAAAATCCTCCACTCGGGACGGTACAGCAGTGAGGCAATTTTTTGAATATTTTTCTACAATTTAGAAAAAAAAATCCCGATTCCCTCATAGTTTTTGAATACTAATCGAGAAAAATTAGGCAAATTTTTCAAAAAATATATATAAAACTACATCCAGAACTGTCATAATATTTAAAAAGCTCAATAATTTAATTTTTTTCAAAACTTGAATATCCTGAAACCCAACAATTCAGAATATCGAGTACTCCTCCAGAAAATCGAACAATTATTCAAATAACTACTCTAATATTTGTTCAAATAGAAGAGAAAACTAGAATAAAAGATAGAAATTTTTCATAGGCATCCTTTTTTCTAAAAAAAATCGCACCTAGGAGTCCACAAAAAAATATACAAGTTTTTTTTTTTTTGAAACAAAGTGTTCCCAGGCTCTGGAATAAATGCATTTTGAAACATGGCAGTCCAGAAAAAATCAATAATTCGGGAAAATACCATGAAGTATCCATCTCTAGCACAACTAATTACATTTGGCAAGGATTGTATTGGTACTTTGCATTCGATTTTATCCGTTGGCGCACACTCGGTGCATATACATCTTATAACACACGTGCACCGACTTTGCGCCAACCTGACATGAGGAATGCAAAGTATCAGTAGGAATCGTGCCGACTGTATAGTATCGATTGAAGCACAAATCCAAGGAAAAAGTTCTGAAAAACCGCAAAAATCTCGCAAATCAAGGCACCCCAAGCCACTACAGAAAGGGTCACCCACCCCTACCCCGAGTAGACCACTAGCAGTAACTATAACAACTATATATCCAGATCACCAACTAAGAACGCCCCCCTTCACCCACATCTTGCAGGAATCGGTCGGTCGGGGGATCAGCCCTGGTACGACGTCGCACCACGGGACGAAAAACCCCCTGAACCTGGCCAGGCGCAGCCGTCGGATGGGCCTCACATGACCACCAGCATCGGCTATCATAACATCAACCAACTAGAACAGCGTGACCGGAAGACCAGCTAAACTATCAGCCCAAAGTTCATTAATCAGGTAGGTAGTCAACAAGGAACAGTTGTCCTCGGCGAAAGATGAACTATCACGAATTCAATACTATTCATTCGGTGGGCAGGCAGAGTCTGAATCAGGAATTATACTAAGCAGGAAGTCATCATGGGGGAGGGGGCGGGTCTTAGGGACTAAACCACCCACATTCGACTAACGAACAAGTTCTTCTTCTTCTTCTTCGTGTCCGTCCCTAACCAACTTGTTAGACGCGCCTGTCTTGTCCGTTTCCGGTGTGATCTCTGAACTAGGTTACGGTACGCGGGGTACGCAAATGCAGACAGACTGCGATTAATCAAGAACGCTCAGATGACAGCCAGGGCGCATGATTACCCGCAACCCAGACAATGCGTTTGAAGTAGGAGTTTAATAACTTTTTATTGTAGATGCTAATTATTCATTACTAAATGTATTTTCATCTTATTTTTATCAAACTGAATAAAATATTTTTTTCTAATTAAATTAATGTAAGTTTTTTTTCAATAAAAATGAAATATCATTGAGATATAATTATTTTACACTTTAACCAGAGGAAACCCTGGGAATGAAAAATAGGATCAAGAAGAGGAACCTATAGGCTTAGAGAGCCTAATACCAAGGTACACTGGGTTAACCCGAAATTCAACTGAAAGCAATTCGGAACTTTTAAAGATTCAGAACTTACCTAGTTCGGGCTGATCCTAAAACCACAACGAGGTCAACCGGAGAGAACCAGAGGGTTGTCATGGTATATCCCTAACCCACTCCTATGCCATCTGAGGTCGCATTCATCATTCCAATAGCCCTGGGCTTGAGTCGATTAGGGCAGGGTTCAGCTCCGAAGCTAATGCTGAGGCCAGATTCATCATTGCGTAAACCCTGGGTTTGTGAGTTTGCGTTGGGTTCAGCGCCAGGATTAACTCGTTTCTGCACACGTTAAACCCAACAAGAGTCGACAAAACCACGGGTAACGCAATGATGAATCCAGCCTCTGCTGGGTTGGCACTAAACCCAATCTAAATCGACAAGCCCAGGGTTATCACAATAATCAATCCGGTCTCGAGGCCTACTGTAGGGATCCTAGATACCCTGGGTCTGCCTAAACAGGATGGATTTAGCGCGAGGATCAACGTGGTTGGAGTCGCGCTAAATTCAACCTAAAGCGACAAACTCAGGGTTATAGCAATAACAAATCCGGCCTCGGGGTCGAGTTACCTAAGGGTAGGTAATCGTTATTCACTATGAGGTCAACCTGAGGAAACCAAGGCTTTGATGGTTCAAAAACGAGTTCATCTCGGAGTTTAGCGTGAATTTCAGCAGGGTGAACAAAAAGGAACCCAAAGGTTCTGGACGCTCAGATATAAGCTACCTTGGATTGACCCTACATTAAGGGTAGGGTTAAACTGTGTAAAATCAATTGTTCTAATGATGTATAGTCAACTGCCTAGTCTTGACCTCATATTACCCTTGGGGTAGGGGCGACTGGACGGAAACCCAGGGGTTGTCAAAAAGGAAAATCAATCACCCCTGAGGGGATCAGTGGTTACAAGAGTTCAAAATGGAATGACCCTAGGTCAAGCTTACATTCACAGCAGGGTCAACTGAGTATACCCAGTGGTTCTGACAATTCAAAATCAACTTACACTGTGTTAACCCCACTTTTACCGCTGAGAATGCCGGGGAAACCACGGGTACCAGGGGTTCAGAGTCGAGTTAACGCACATTCATGGCAAGGTTAACTACAGGGAAACCAAAGGTTCAGATGAATCAGAGTCAGTCACCCAGGAGTCACTGCAAGGTTCACTAGAGAAAACCAGAGGTAGTCAAAATGTTTATTCAAAGGTTAGCCCGGGTTGAACACGAATTCACCGCAAAGTTAACCTCAAAAGATTACCCTAGGGCACTTCTGGAAGTTCAACATCAAATTGCTAGAATCCTCCACAATAAACCAATGGGTAACGGTTAAATTTTGCCCAGACACTCTATGTCTGTTATGCCTCTGTTGAACGCCTACAATTCGGACTTCTGGTGAACATCAAACCACGAGTTTGTGGTTGACGCATCCGGCTCTTCGGTTGATTCTACATTCAGGTTAACAGAGACCGGATCCATCACTGCGTTAACCTTGGGTTTCTAGATTTCGGTTGGATTCAGCGCCAAAATTAGCACGTTTCTGCAAACGATAAACCCAACTCAAATAGACAAACCCAGGGTTATAGCAATGATGAATCCGGCTTCAGGGGGCAATCTAGGTTTCTGAGGGTATAAAGTCGAGTAAGCTTTGCAAGGACAATCTTAGGTAAACCTCAACTTGCAAGAATTCTGAATAGGGTTACACTCGGCCTGTCTTATCATGCCTCCACTGAGACGAAACCCTGATAGCCCCGATCAAACGCTTGCAAGATTCAGCGTGAACAGAGGACGGATCCATCATTACGTTAACCCTCGATTTGTGGATTCGGGTCGGGTTTAGCGCCAGAGACCGGATTCTTCATTTCGTTAACCCTGGGTTCAAGTGTTTGTGTTGAGTTCAGCGCCAAGTTTCCCGCGTTTGTGCACGCTCTAACTCTAACCCAAAACAACAAACCCAGGGTTAGCGCAATGGTGATTCCGACCTCAAGATTATCACAATTTTGCACGCGCTAAGTAAGTACAACACAAATAGAAAAACCTAGGGTTAATGCTATGATGAATCCGGCCTCAGTAGGCAATCCATGATTATGAGGGTATGAAGTCGAGTATACTAAGAATAACCCTACATTTTCGCAAAGCCAACCTCAGGTAAACCACAGGTTGCGAGGATTTTCGGCTGGTGCACCTCGGGTTTCATTGCGACAAAACCCAAATGAACCTGACCAAACTCTTCCACGATTCAGCGCCTCGCGGCACTTAGCAGAAAAACCCCGCCTTGTTCCATTAGTGAGATATGGGCGGAATGCTGAGTCTGCACAAACCTCTGCGGGTTTTACCCAGAGGGTTTCAACACGTCACAATCGAGTTACCATAGGGTCAGCTCACAAGCAATCCAGGTTAGAGAGAGGTGGTGTGGTGAAACCCATACTCTCCCTGAACCCCTGTCCAGATGGATTTCAGGTCGAACTTTTCCGTGAGCAATGTGGGTGTGGGAACAACCCATGGATAACATTCCAAGGAACAAATTCAAGGCAGAACTCTCAAAAAAGTGTCACGCCACGTTCCAGCGGACTCGGAGCATGCACGTTACGGTAGTTCTACCGTGGCGGGTTCCATTAGCGAATCTCATCTCTATGGGTGTGGGGGAGCCGACCAAGCGGGCAGAACCTGGAATGCGTGGTATGCACGGGCTGATTCCCTGACCATTAAAGCACATTAGGCGTTAGTGTTATGATCGTTTTAGCGCCATTCCTCGACGCATGCGCGTCCGCTGCAAACATGACCAATGGAGGGGGACCGATTCAGAGGCCGAACCAGTTTTCCAGCTCCTAACCCATCTCACCCTCCGCATGTTCCGGCAGCATCTTAATTCGTGCGCTCGTGCTATTTACGGTTTTCATAGTGTTATGATGTTGTGTGCGTGTGTGAGTGGTTAAGTTGTGAATGTGATCGGTCATGACCTGGACGTTGTTTAGTCATTTGGTCCGGTTTTTCATCTCCCATCTGCTATAAAGAGGAGAAGGTTGAAGGTGTAGAAAAAGGGTAGGAATCGATTGGTGTGAGTAGGTAGGGAAGGTAGGGGATGCTTTAATGTTACACTACAACTGGAACCTGTCATCACTTCCGGTGAATCTCACTGTTTTTCAGCCAGTTAGAAAAAGTTCAGGAATGGAATGCTTGAACTCCAACCCTGGGTGGAACTATTGCACTAAAGATCCTAACAGCAACCGTATTGATAAGACCACCCAAAAATGTTGATTTAAAGGTGCGTTAATTATAAAAAAATCAAGGGTGGTCTAGGGAACATAAAATATGGGAACGTTTGGAGGAGAACAAACTTCATGGGTGGTCCTCAGAACACTATAACAGTGATGGAAAGAGGAGATTGAACTTCATGGGTAGTCCCTCTAACACTAGACTGAACTTCATGGGTGGTTCTAAATACATCAAATACGAAATCAACTTGGAGAAGACTAACACTCGCGGGTAGTTCTTGGAGCATCAACAACAACAAGAGCGGGTCGGGTAACACTAAACTTCATGGGTAGTCTCCAGTGTGTTAACTATGGTAACGGGTGGTCTATTCTATGTTCACAACGTAAAAAAAGTTGGAGAGACTAAACTTCGTGGGTGGTCTCAGAATATCAGCAAATAGGAGCGGGTTGGTGAGATCTAAACTGCATGGGTGGTCTGTAGGGCATCAACTACGGTAAAGGGCGGTCTGTTGGATGTTCACAACGTAAAAAAAAGTTTGAGGGACTAAACTTCATGGGTGGTCCCAGGATATCAATAACGGGAGCGGGATCGAGAGGACAAAATTTCATGGGTGGTCTCTAAGGTATCAATCAACCACGGTAATGGGCGTTCTATTGAATGCTCACAACGGAAAAATTTGAAGGTACTAAACCGCATGTGTGGTTCCACAATATCAACAAGGAGAGCAGGTTTAGAAAAAACTAAACTTCATGGGTGGTCATGGGTCTAAAGTGTCACTTTCGTTAACGGGTGGTCCACAGAATGTTCACAGCGTGAAAAGAGTTAGAGGGACCAAACCTTAGATGTGGTCCCAGTACATCAACGAGAGCGGGTTAGGAAGGAAGAAGCTTCATGGATGGTCTCCACGGTATCAAGTACGGTAACGGGAGGTCTATTGAACGATCACAACGTAAAAAAAATTGAAGGTACTAAACTTTATGTATAGTTCCACAATAGAAACAATGAGAGCAGGTGCCGGAGGACTAAACTTCATGGCTGGTCTCAGAATATCAACAACAGAAGCGGGTCGGGAAGCACTAAACTTCATGGGTGGTCTCTAGGGTATCAACTACGGTAATGGGCGGTCTATTGAATGCTCGCAAATGAAAAAAAAATTGGAACTACTAAACTGCATGTGTGGTTCCACAATATCAGAGCAGGTTTAGAAGGACCAACCTTCATGGGTGGTCTCTAGGATATCAACTACGATAACGGGCGCTCCGTTGAATGTTCACAACCTAAAAAATTCGGAGGGAATAAACTCTATGTGTGGTCCCACAATATCAACGAGAGCGGGTTTCGGAGGACTTGAATTGATGGATGGTCATCGTTATAAAATATCACTTTCGGTACGGGTGGTCCACAGAATGTTCAAAACTAGAAACAGGCTGGATATGTAAACTTCAAGGATGGCCAGGATAGGCACTACAGGTGGGGGTTAGAGAGGACTAAACTTCATGGATGGTCCCTAGGATTTAGAACACTGGAACAAAGCGCGAAGGATCGAGGTGATCGGTGTTTACGAGGAACGTCTAAAGAGGACTAAACTTCATAGGCGGTCCATATTGCAATGAGTTAAAGTGACTAAACTTTCCGGGTGGTTCCTTGGTGGTTCATGGAATGTTTCAATAGTCACAGAGAGTGAACTAAACTACAACGGAGATCTCCATGTGGTCCTAGAATATTACGATAATGAGAAATCAGAGGGGACTAAACTTTATGGGTGGCCTCCAAGATATCAAGACCGGAGATGGGTAGAATGGGATAAAGTTCATGAGTGGTTCCTAAAGTACAGACTGAACTCAACGGGTGGTCTCTGAACTCCTTTAGATCAAAACAATTTGAAGAGATTGAGCTTCATGGATGGCCCGCTGAATATCAAGATCAAGGGAACAAGTTGGGGAGCGTTAATTTCATGGGTGGTCCCTAGGATATCAACCACTGAAATGAGTGGTCC
The DNA here is from genome assembly GCA_029168955.1 of Aplectana chamaeleonis. Classification (NCBI taxonomy): domain Eukaryota; kingdom Metazoa; phylum Nematoda; class Chromadorea; order Rhabditida; family Cosmocercidae; genus Aplectana; species Aplectana chamaeleonis. The sequence goes on from JAPDOI010000458.1 coordinate 183,971, forward strand.
ACGGAATCTTAGCAGAAAGGAACTGAACTTCAAAGGTGATCCCATATTGGGTCCTAGATAACTACGATGAGAAGAATTCATAGGAGACTAAACTTCATGGGTGGCCTCCAAGATATCGAAATTGAAAATGGGTTGAAGTGGGGTAAACCTCATGGGTAGTACCTAAAGTAGAGAATGAACTAGGTGGTCACTGAACTGTCTTTGGAGAGACTTAACCTCATGGGTGGGCTGCAGAATGATGACGAAAAGAACAGGTTGAGGAGGCGTTGATCCCAAGGGTGGCCCCTAGTATATCAACTAGAGGAACAAACAAAAGACGACTGAACTTTATGGGTGGTTACTGGAATTTTGAAGCGGGAACGGATTGGAAGAAGTAAACTTCATGGGTGGCATTTGGTAAATATATGAGAAAATAAACAACATAGCAGATTGATAGATAAACAAAAATGACAATAAAGTGTCACGAAATTTGGGACAGAAACTCAAGAAATGTATTAAAATCGATTTTACTTTTAGTCTGACCATGGGGCGTTTCCACTAGAAAGGGTGAAAATAAGGCGATAATAATCCTCAGGGAGAACAAGGAAGTCTACGCGCATGGCACCACACCCACATGAATATTTTAGGCTATTATCACCCTAGGAAAGAAGATAAGAGCACAAAAAGGCGCTTAAAAGTACAACCAGACACCATAAGGACCTTAGACATGAAACTTTAAAATTCCTGTGGAGCACCCATTTGGAACCCTCTATATGAATGAATTCTCCAAATTTAGTCCAGCAGTGGTTGCGGCGGTAGATCATGGCGCGCGATCGAATCCCTGCTGGTCGCACAGTCCGCCGCAATGATCGCGCATCGTCCAATCGCTGGATTCGATATGGCGGAAAACCTTTACAGCCTTCTAACTTTGCAGACACCACCCATCTGTGATCCTGAAACTGAGGACCGTCTAAATCCAGAACATCCTTCTCAGCTCCTACCCCTCTCTCTCACTTATGATCGAAAACATGATATTTTTAAGCGATAGCTGGGAGTCCCAGGTGGTCAGGCCTGCTGCCGGATCTCCTCTTTCTCCCCTCAGGGAACAGCCGTCCGGAAATGAGACAGGGGAAGGCGCAGAGAAAAACAGGTGTATGTTGGCGTGCAACTGCAAGCGCGGGCCGAATTCTGCAGAATGACAAAAAACCACCCCGGTTTGCCGGAACAACAGATGGCACAGATGTAGCTCTAAGGTATGTAGGATATCTGTTGCAGCCAACTAACACCCTCACACAGGCCACATGCCTCGGTTTTTCACCCCGCTTTGAGCCTTTCACACAGCTGCATTCTTTCGGGCTTCGAAGTAAAACACTCATAGGTTAGAAGGGCGAAGAATCCAGAAGTTATAGGATTTTTTCTGTGAAAAACTTCTTAGAAAAGAAGCCCTGGAAATGCACAAAGTCAAAATGTTCCGAATATTAGGACGAGGAAAGGTTGAAATTGTCTAAACTGCATGGGTGGTCACAGGAATACAAACTGTGCGAAAGCACGGCGATAGTTAATAACCATGAGTAATATTCATGGGTGGTCTTTGAGATCTCACCTATGGAAAATTGTTGGAGATGACTAACATTCATAGGTGGTTCCTTAGATAATGACCTCACCTACGGAAGCGTGTTTGAGATGACAAACAATCGTAGGTGGTCCCTTAGATATCACCTTAATAAACCATTAGAAGGGAAAACTTTCATGGGTGGTCCTCATGATCTCCCCTACGGAAACTTGTTCGAGATGACTAACATTCATAGGTGGTCCTTTGAATATAACACGCCGAAACTTCAAAAAATGGCTAACTTCCATGAGTGGTCCATCGAGTACCGCATAAACTTAATGGGTGGTCCATTGGACTTCGGCCCAACTGCATTTCATAGCTGGTCCTTGAGAACGCAAGTGGAAACGGTGGTCTATGTGAGCGGATTGAAGAGACAAAACTTAATGGATGGCTCGTGGGAAGTCGACAATAGAAAAGGTTGGTAAATGGCTAATGCCCGTGGGTGATCCTTGGGAAAACTGCTATAGCAACAGATTGTACAAAACCACGCTTCATGAGTGGCCCTTGAGCTATAACCTGCTAAGACGAACTTGTTATGTTCATGGGTGGTGCTCCACAAGAGGTTGATGAGGTTACAGGGATCCAAAAATCATGGGTGGTCATTAAAAACTAATAATAGGAACAGGCCGGACCGAACAAACTTTCATGCGTTATCCATGGTAACGATCACCTCCGGACACGGTTTGGAAATGACTAAAATTCATGGGTGGCCGTTCAGAGAGCCTGCAGGTTCCAGGATACCACCCTGCATAAAGGGGTTGCATATGAATGATTTATGATGGAACAGTTGACAGCGTAGGGATGAGAATAACCAGTTTCTTCGCCTCCACACAACTTCCGGTGAAGGCTATTTTCGGCTACAGTCACGACCACCCACATCACTCGAAAATATGATGACTACATTCTTCGTCAAGTCTATTTATGGCCCATCAACTAGTTTCCTTAATAGCAGCTAGGTGACGCCAATTCGACTCTGCAGGAAATCAAGACTTTAATTTTAGAAAAAAGTTCGAAAATCTGGAGAAATGTTGACTTCAAAGGGCTATTCGTGAGTTTTTTTGCTGCTATTGTGTTGTTATCGCATTACAATTGTGTTGCCATTATGTTGCTATTGTGCTGCTACTGCGCTGCTATTGTGTTGCTATTATGTCACTACTGTGCTGCGAGTGTGTTGTTAGTGTGTTGTCAGTGTGCTGCCAGTGTGTTGCTATTGGGTTGCTACTGCGCTGCTATTGTGTAGCTAATACAATACCGCTCGTAGGATTTGGTCAGAAAGCGAGCGAGGTCGGGTGTTAGCGTCTTTTTCGTCTTTTTGGTATAACTCGCTTCAAACCCAACTTTGAGCGAAACTAGGGTGACTTTCATGATCCTGGAGTCAAGGGCTACCCAATGGTTAAGCCTTTGTGGTGGCTACGTTAACAGCTATAGACGTTTCGCAGTCAGCTAGGTTTGTAATTACGGTACCGTGGCGGGAGGGGCGCAACCGTTTCAGTCTGCGTTTCCCTTTGTCTACGGTATATAGAGAGCAGGTTGATTGCGAAACCTTCAAAATTCTTAACGATATCCTGATAATGGCTAGGCCATTGGATAGCCCTCAACGCCAGGATCATAAATATCTCCCTGGTTTCGCTGAGAAATGACTTTGAAGCGAGTTATACAAAGAAAGACGGAAAAGACGCTAAAACCCGACCTCGCTCGCTTTCTGACAGAATCCTACGAGCGGTAGTGTATGTCACTATTGTGTTGCCAGTGTGTTGCTATTGTGTTGCTTTTATGTCACTATTGTGTTGCCAGTGTGTTGCCAGTGTGTTGTTAGCGTGTTGCCAGTGGGTTGCCAGTGTGTTGCTATTGTGTTGCCAGTGTGTTGCGAGTGTGTTGCCAGTGTGTTGCTATTGGGCTGCTACTGCGCTGCTATTGTGTAGCTAATATGTCACTATTGTGTTGCCAGTGTGTTGCTATTGTGTAGCTAATATGTCACTATTGTGTTACCAGTGTGTTGCTATTGTGTTGTTTTTATGTGACTATTGTGTTGCCATTGTGTTGCCAGTATGTCGCGAGTGTGTTGCGAGTGTGTTGCGAGTGTGTTGCCACTGTGTTGCTATTGGGTGGCTACTGCGCTACTATTGGGTTGCTATTGTATTGCAGCACTTCCGGGGAGAAATTTTTATCAAAAATATGAATCATTATGGTTTTTTGGTAGGTGAAAAGTTGAAAAAACCGCTTCCGAAAGCTTTCTCTCATTCCACCACCACAATGACAAGGACAAGCAAGTGCACCTGGACCGTTCTCTGTGCCCTGTACGTCGCCTGTACGTTTTTTCGGTCCAGCCCTGACAGCGTCTGCATAGCGTCGTTGTCGATGAAACGCGCACAGCAGTCGCGTGAAGTCGGGCGCAGAAAAAAGGAACGGAAGGAACGCGGAATGAAGAAAGAACGGCCTCACCACGTCACACTCTAAAACTCCTTTCGTGCTGCGTCGAATCAGCCAAATCATCGAATACATTACGTTGTGACTGCGCGGGGGGGGGGAGGATAACTCGTCCTTACTTCCAGCAAAGGAATACACTTTCAGAATCGGGAATCACTAGGAAGTAAGCGTTTTGTGTGCGGAGCAGCTGTAGTAGCGACCAGGCAGCAGCAGTAGCAGTAGCAGCAGCCAGCTCTAGGGCAGATTCTGTGCGGGAGACCGCCCCACAACACTACAAATCACACCCCAACACACGCGCCTCAAAGTTCAAAACAATCTCCTGAGCTCAACAAACAGTTGGGGATCAGCGTTTAGTGTGTCTAGACCTAAAGAATGCATCAACAACATTGCTTATATTGTTGACATTTGACCAAAGCAACCAGCGTTCATGGTAAAAATAGCTGCGGAAGCGGATTATGTGGTCTTTGTGAGGTTTTTGTCAGTCAAGCTTTTTGGACGCGGTTGTCACGGCAACACAATAGCCACTCAAAAACCAAATCCACGAGTTCAACCTCCTAACATGCTGGAGCAACCTCATAGTGTGAGGGGATCGAAGGGCGTCTGCTTCACGGTCGCACTACGGCGACACCCTGACAACGCTTAGCAACACTAAGGCAGCACTAAAGCAACATTAGGGCAAGACTATGGCAGCACAAGGGGGAACATTCCGACAACGCAAGAACAACATTTCAGCAACACTATAGCAACACCAAGGGTACGCAATAGCAGCACGATGGCGACACTAAATCTTGCAAAACAAGGGCTGCACTATGGCAGCATGATGGCAACAATAGGACAGCGCATCAGCAACGCTAGGGCAACGCTAAGCAAAACCAGAGCAGCACTATGGCAGCACCAGGGCAGCACTATAGTGACGTACAGCCTCACAATAGCAACACTACGGCAATTCCAGGTCGACACTATTCCAGCACCAGGGCAACACTAGTGCAACACCTGGCTAAGGCCCAAGCAAAATTAGAGCAGCACTAAGGCAGCACCATATTGACCTAGGGCATCACAACAGCAACAATATTTCAATACCAAGGCGACACTATTTCAATGCCAGAGCAGGCCGAACAAAACCGGAGCAGCGCTATGGCAGCACCTCAGCGACTCTGTGGCAGCTCAATAGCAACACTACGGCAACATCGGGGTGACACCATTCCCACACCAATGCTAGACTAGCGCAGCACCAGGGCAGCACTACAGTGACCCTACAGCAGCACAATAGCAACACTATGACAATATCAGGGCAACACTATTCCAGCACCAGGGCAACACTATTGCAACACCACGGCAATGCTTAGCAAAACCAGAGCAGCATTATGACAGCACCAGGGCAGCACCAAAGAGACCCTATGGCGGCACAACAGCAAAACTACGGCAAATTCAGTGACACTATTCCAGCACCAGGGCAACACTATTGCAACACCAGGGCAAGAGTCCGGAAAACCGGAGCAGCATTATCGCAGCACCAGGGCAGCACTACAGAGATCCTAAGCCAGTGGAATAGCAAAACTACGGCAAAATTAGAGCAACAGTAGTGCAACACCAGGGCAAGACTAAGCAAAACAAGAACAGCACTATGGCAGCACCACTACAGAGACCCTATGACAGCACAATAGCAAAACTACGGCAATATCAGGGCGACGCTATAACAACAGCAGGGCAGCACTATAACGACTCTATGGCACCACAACAGCAACACTGTGCCAATACTAGGGCGAAACTATTTCAATATCAGGGCAACACTATTGCAACACCAGGCTGAATAAAACCGAAGTAGCACAATGGCAGCACCAGGGCAGCACAATAGCAGCACTACGGCAATACCATGACGGCACTATGGCAACTTCGCAGCAGCACACACCAAGGCAACGCTCAGCAACACCACGGTCAAACTAGAGCAACACCACAGCAAAACATCATGGCAACACTAGCACCAGCACCAGATCAACACAATGGAGCAACACCAGGGCAGCACAATGGCAACACCAAGGCGATACTATAGCACCACAACAGCAACTTTCAGTATTTCAGCAGTCCAAACAACCTCTCAAAAAGCTTTTTTACTCCACAGTTTTTTCTTTGTGAACTTTGGATATCTGCAATCTCATTTCTCATCGGCTAATGCCTGTTAACCAGAAAACACACATCGCCCCCGATAAACAACTCCAAGAAACATACGAAAACAAAAAACACTCTACACACCACCGCACTCAATCAAATATCAGATATCTATCTCGGAGGAGGATTAGAGTTCTAACGATTGGCGAGTATTTCGCCATTTCGCCATCAATAAAACTGATACGACCGGAAGTTGGGGCCTGACAGGAAGGCAAGTGCAACTGCTAAGTGCAAGCAAGAATAGGACCGGAAAAAGTAGAAATCCAGATAAAAAACCATAGGGACCCACTGGGGAAATGAGATTTTCGGATGAAAAATTCCCGGAGACGATTGACATTCATACACGCACACCACATGACAGAGACGAACTACATACGTGCACATTCGTCTCTGCAGGGCGGCTGAGAAAACCGACGAGAAACCGGATTCCAACCACCACCACTCTAGCAGCAAAAAACGGCCATTCATTCGGTAAACACATCGGCTACAGCCATACTGAGACGCCAGCGGACTATCATCGAGCGATTTCCACACCGAGGGGAGCGATTCACTGGATTGCACAAGTATTCGGCCTTAGAAACTCTCAGAACCCAACTTCGAAAAGTCGTAGGATGCTCCTCCCACTTGGACTAGTTTCCGCCAAAGTGTAAACTAAGAAAATCCGTTTAGAATAGAACTAACTAGCTAGCGGCGATCGCAAAACTATAAAGTATGATGAAGGTGTTCCATGTCCAAACATGCCAACTAAAAAGTTAGCATATGCCCCGCCCACTTGGACGAGTTCCCCCTCTACCGTCATAAAGAAAACACTACGAAAATGATCATCAATTAGGGCCACAAATCGGTCATTATGATACAAACCAAAATGCTATGAGCTGTTGTTTCAGGCTCAAACTTTCTAACGAAAAAGTTTACAGACGTTCCGCCCATTCGGACGAGTTCTCATCTCCTTAGTAACCGAAAGATCACTAAAAACTCGTACGAAAGAAGACCAAAAAGCGGGAGTTATGCAACACTCAAGTCCACCGAGAGCAGTTCAAGTCCCAATCCATGCGCAAGAACACAAGCAGACGCTCCGCCCACTTGGACAAGTTTTCACATAGTTTTAAACTGTTTGGAGCAATAGCAAAGTCGCCCGTAGAAGGACCACACAGTGACCATTATGAACTCTGAAAGCCGGTAGAGACATTTCACGCTCTAACATTCTGTCAGAAGAAAACCTAGTAGAAGGCCCGCCCACTTGGACGAGTTTTCATCTCTGTATGCGCAGCAGGGAACACTAAATTAAAACCCGTACGGGGAAAGGCCTTTCAGTGGGAATCATGAAATACTCAAGTCTGGTAAAGATATCTTGAATCCTAAACCACGAAAAGAAACGCAAGCGGAATCTCCGCCCACTTGTACGAGTTTTCACCAAATTATAAACTGAAAAAAAACAGTACAAAACTCTCCCAAAAAGGACAATCAACCGATCTCTATGAATCTACCAAGACCGATAAAGAAAATTTAAAATAAAGCCTTTCAAAGAAAACGCTTGCGAAAGCTCCGCCTATTTGGACGAGTTTTCACACCACTATAGCTAGAAAGAATCTGTAGGAAACTGCGAGAATCGGAATCATTCAGTAGTCCATATAATACGAAACTTCCTGCTCGAAATTGTCAGCAAAAAAAACTAGTAAAAGCTCCGCCCACTTAGACGAGTTTTCTCAATCTATAAAACTCGGGAAAGACTAGAGGAATCACCTCTATAAGGATCCCTCAGCAGTAATTTTGTAACACTCGAGCCCTTTAAAATTATTTCAAACTTAAGCTAGTCAATGTAAAAGCTCGCAGATGCTCCGCCCGCTTTGGACGAGTTTTCTCCCAACTATAAACTTGAAGAAAGACTGATGAACTCGCCAAAATAAAGGCAACTAGGCGTTCTTTGTGGAACTATACGCTTTGCTTTTAGATTTTTCATAGAGATTTCAAGTTCAAACATGACAATGAAAACCTTGAAGATGCTCCGCCCACGTGGACGAGTTTTCACAGCAATACAGCAACAGTGGAAATCGCTAGAATTAGAACAACTAATCGGTCCTTGAAAACACTGAAGCCCAGTAAGAATATTTCCTGTCCGAACTTAACAACAAAAAACCTAGTAGATGCTCCGTCCACTTGGACGAGTTTTCACCCAACTATAAACTTTGAAGTGAACTAGAAAATTCGCCGGGAGGGAGAACTCTCAGCAGTCTTTTCGAAAGACACCGGACTGGTGACGATATTCTAAGCTTACATTTGTCAATGAAGGACCTTACAGATGGTCCGCCCACTTGGACGAGTTTTCAGCCTCCTACATATTGTAAGAAACAGTGGACAACTCATCCAAATTAGAATTATTTAGCGGTCACTATAAAGCTCCCAGCCTCTACAGTTGAAAATTAAACTTCAGTTAAACTGAGAGATAAAATTAATTTATGGACATGCCCGTAAAGGCTCCGCCCACTTGGGCGAGTTCCTATTCCGTCATTTTGGAACAGTGGCCTGAAAACTTGTTCATACCTGCAGGGTTATGACCCCCAGAATTCTTCAACTTCAATGTTCTTAACATGCATTTCTAACGGATACCCCGCCCATTTGGACGAGTTACGCTCCAAAGAAATGTTCAAAACCACAGGGAAACTCCTACAAAGATACACCTTTTAGTCACAGCAATATGCCGAGAAACTAGACTTCTAAAAACTGACTTTCTAATGATTACTCTCCACATCACCTCAAATGATGCATGTAACATTTCCAAAATGTCAAATCTCCTTTTTGAGATGTCAATATTCCCGCCATGACTCATCCGCGCGCGACTTTTGCCCCGCATTCACGCAATTATCGCCATTAGCCCACGGTCATCTGGCATATTTATAGCCTAGCTGTCCGCCGATGACTCAATGTTGCCTCATCCGATTAAAGAACACCCTCAGCCTCCATGAATCTTCAATCTTCGCCCCTTTCCATGGAACATGTACAATCAGAAGTCTCACCAGAGGGACAGCATGTTCTCGCCCCGGAAACAGGTGTTAGTGATACACGGGAGTGTGTGTAACTCTGAAGAGAATTGATATACGAGAACTTCTTCTCCCCCCCCCCCGGGTTCCAAGTCTCCTTGATCTAAGCCGCTTCACACGGCCGCAAGTGGCACTTCCGCATCATTGCGGAGGTGAATATCTTACGCGGTTATTACACAGAAGCAGGCTGGAATTTGGACCCGAAATCGTTCCGAGCCATCCATCTGCAAGATCGGCGAAAGATCAGGCCTTAACACAAGTTCAGTTTCTTTTTCTCACCGGAACGCTAATTTGGGACATGAAATGAAGGAAATTTTCGACTCAGGGGAAGACATTGGTTGGGTCAGATGCATCAATATGAGTACTTGAAAAACAGACTCCTTCTGTAGTTCGAGCCCATTTTGGGCGTGGCCTCGTGTTCCCATTGGTCACAATGTGCTTTTCAACCCGTTGCACCCCTTTCAATGTCTGTGAATTTCACCGAAATAGGTTATCTTTGTGTTTTCGGCATTTACTAATTCCTGAACCAATGGCCCATTTCGGGCGTGGCCTTGAGTTTCCCCTTTTCATTTTTTATTAAATTACTTGTCAAAACAAGTTCCAAGTGTCCGATAAATTTCATCCAACAGAGTTATTTTTGTGTTTTTTGAGCCATGTTTGTATGGATAAATCAAATAACTCCGGAACCAATTACACATTTGGACGTGGCCTCGCGTTTCCGTTTGTCGGTGTGTTTCTCGATTACTTTTGCGACTTTTTTGCTTTGATCGAAACATTTTAATGCTCAATAAAAAGCACTAAATCATCTCATTTTTCTATCATCAATTTCGCGATCCTATTTTTAAAAATTCTGAAATTCCAGAATAATTCATTTATTTTGGGCGTGGCTTAGTACTTCAATACGTCAATGTGTTTTTCGACCTTTACAACATTTTTTTTTGTTTAAATTGACATACAAATCAAGTTCAAGTGTGAAAAGTTGATAAACTCCACGAAATCCCTTCATTTTTCTGTGTTCATGCTGGTATTCCTATTTTTAATAAAATTCACTAATTGCAAGGGAAAATACTCTTATTGGTCGTGGTCTCGCGTTACCATTGGTCAATACGCTTTTCGACCAATTTCGCCAAGTGTTCGATAAATCTCACCCAAATACCTTATTTTTGTGTTTTAAACTATGATTGATTGGAAAACTTCCATAACTCCAAAACCAATTACACAGTTGGGCGTGGCCTCGCGTTCACCTTTGCCGGCATGCTTCTCGATTACTTCTGCTACTTTTTTGCTTTGATCGAAATATTTTAATGTTCCATAATTTCCACTAAATCCCTTGATTTTTCTGTGTTAAGCCCGTGAACCTTTGAAAAAATGTTACTATTTCCAGTAGAATCTGTTCATTTTGGGCGTGGCCTCCCGTTCCCATTGGTCAATGCGCGTTTCGACCAATTTCAGCATTTTTTGTATTAATTATTCGTCAAAACAAGTTTAAATGTTCGGTAAATTTTACGAAATTACGTTTTTTTGTGTTTTTTGGGCCATGATTGACTTCAAATATTCATTAACTCCAGATCGAACGGTCCATCTTGGGCGTGGCCTCGAGTTCCCGTTTGCCAGCGTGTCTCAATCACTTTTCCTATTTTTTCCCTTGATCGTAACGTTTCTAGTGTTCCATAAAATCCACTAAATCATGTCATTTTTTGTATGTTCAAGGCCGTGATTTCTTTCAAAAATAAATTTTCAGTTGAAGTAAAACTTGGTGAAACAAAACAACATTTTGGGCGAGGCCTCGCTTTTCCATGAAAGGTCAAGTGTTTCGACCAGGTCAAGTGCATCAATTCGGACCATCCCCTGACGTTTTTTTTTGTGATTTTTTTTGTTTTTTTTTGTTTCGTATAACGCCTGAAAATGGTTAAGATTTTAAATTCAACTTTTTTTACTTCACAAAATCCATCGTTGAGTCTCCAATTTTCTGCTCTAGAATTGTTTTCCCTCTTCCCTAATTGCACATCAACAGTGGCTTACTCATAATGAGAAGAAATTCCCTGAATACAAATACTGTTTTTTTACCATCAGAGGCTAATCAACACGTAAGACAATCCCCCTAAGGATGACTAATACCTATTCCCTGCGACGAGGGGGAAACATGGGATTCGCGACATTAGCAATGTGACTAATCGCGTGTGCTGGCTGCTACATGGACGGGAGCAGAGAATGAGCCGATGAGTCATTTTTAGCCCGGAAAACGATTTTGTGCATACGGTAGGGATACTGTATCCGGTGAAGTTTATAAAGAAATCGATCGGTGGGGTCAGTGTTTTAGTGTCAATTTGAACCCCGAAATCGATCTAATCACTGTATCCTGCAGCGGGATCGGCGCCAGATGACGCCGTTTTGTATTCATCCCACAATTATTTAGCCGCATCCACACCTGCTTGCCCCCAAAAACGATGGGGAGGATCGAATCGTGTGTGTTACATTGCGCATCCGCTTACGTCATCGGCTAGCACCTCCTTATCCTTGCGACTGGATTTCGCACACGCAAAAACAGGCAGTTTCCGATTGAAACCTTATTATACATAATTAAATAAATAAACGAATAAATAAAAAATTAATTAAAAAATGACAAAGATTTAAGTTTTTTTAACATTTCAGAACTGTTTTTTCTTTCAAATCAGAAGAGAAAAAAATCAAATTTTTTTAGTGAAATGTTCTCAGAACTCTATGGGCCTTAAAACAAACGACTTAATTTGTTGAAAACTCTCTGCTACTATGTAAATGAAAAATATAGAAAAAATTTATAATTCTGCTTGGCAAGAAAGTCAGACGACAAATTGTAAAAAGTACCACCAATCTTTATCTATACCAAAAAAAACTATTCTAGCTCCATTAAGTTTTTCTTTCAATTTTTAACCAATGACTTTTATTTTATTGAACAATGTTTCGGAATGGTAATTTTATGTTAACTATTGGGGCACTTAGAGATATATCTAAAAATTGATATTTTTATCCAGGTAGGCAGCTACATACATAGAAGTAGAATAGATGACATTTTATCTGAAATTAGTGGCCCTGGTGGAACATTACGTATGTAGACGTAATAACAGATAATTTCAATATCTACGTGTGTGGCACTAATAAATATGTTTGTATGTTTGTCCGGGCGTAGATCTTCTTGACAGAACAGTTTTTGGGGTGAATAGATATAATCAGAAGTTTTGATTACTAGATAAATCATGGAGGACTAATCAGCATTTCTAAGAAAAATGGAAAAATTGGAAGGCGTACGGGATAAGTTTTTGATGAATTTTTTGGGAAATTACTAAAAAAATACAATTTGATAGGAGATCTAAAAAAGCCACTAGAACACCAGGACAATGTTATTTGATACACATTCATTGTTCCGTCAAAATTAAGCCGTAATATTTTTTTACGAATTAATGCCAGCAAAATAAGAGAATTCCAGAAACACTAGCCTTCATCGCTTCCTCACAAATTGTGCTATAAATAATCAGCTAGTTGAGGAAACTTTAAAAAAAACCTCGAAAATAAAAAAAAATTCTGGAAATGTTTGAGATTTTGGAAAAAATAACAATGTGAAATTTTCGACAAAAAAATGAAGAATTCAATTTCAATGGCAAAAGTTTAATGCTGGTATCATACTTCCAGCGAAGAGCGAAGCGACGTTTTCCATCAACATCGAGCAGAAATCGATATGCTTGATATGCACTGTCGCTGTCGCTCATTGCTGTAAGTATGTGATCCAGGTTAAAAGACGAGGAGGCGTTAAAACACTGTAGTTTCTAAGGACGCTAGTGATATTAATCAATAAACATTCTGCGAAAAATTTTAATATAACAGAATATCAAAGAGGAAAATAAGGTGATACAAACTTGAACAAAATTTTAGAATACAAAATTCAAGAATATATTCACAATATATTGAGAAACAAATTCATAAAAAAACAATGTAAGCCCTGTACTTATCGTATCATATGTAGTTGCTACAAATTTCAGAAAAATTTATATTGAAATTAAAATAGTGAACGAAATAAAAGATTAATAAATAATTAATCACATAAAACAATAATAGAAATTGCATACAAATTTCAGAGGAAAAATACATCAGAATTAAAATAGTGAACAAAATAAAAGAATAATACATAATTAAGTAAATGATTAAAATTAAAAAAATCACTTTATGAAATGAAATAAATGAAAATAATGTTCCACAGAAAAAAAGACTTTGAAAGATATTTCTTGAACATTGAAACGTACTCGAATAATAAAAAATTCAAAATAAGTGAGAAATGTACTCTTTGAACAAGCCACCTAAATGTAAGATATGTATGTAATAATATGTAAGAGCCCCCTGAAAAGAAAATATCAGATTACAAAGTTTAAACTTAAAAAAATGACAAAAATAAGTTATAAACATAAAAAATGTAAATAATGTGTATATTTTATCTGAGAAAAGAATTTTATATTCCGAAGTTTTAGTAAATAAAAGCAAATGACAAAAATAATTCGTGCCTGCTACTCAGAAAAAGAATTTCAGATTTCGAATTTCAAATATAATAATAAAATTTGATAAAAAATAGGTTCTAAAACATGAAAAAGGTAAATAATCAGTATAATTATTCTAGAAAAAGAATTTTGTATTTCAGAGTTTAGGTACATAACAAAAAATGGCCAAAATAAGCAATGAAACATTAAAAAAGTCGATAATATGTACGTACTTGCCAGCTAGGAAAAGAGTTCTATATTTCAGAGTTCAATTTATTTTTTTAATAAAATAAGACAAAATTAAGTAATAAATCATAAAAAAGTTGAATTATACGCACATACTACTTGGAAATAGAATTTTATATTTCAAACTTTGAATAAATAACAAAAAATAAATAAAAAAAGCAAAAAAACATTTAGAAACTTAAATATATCTACATGCTACTTAAGAAAAGATTTTCAGATTTCAAACTTCAAATTCAATAATAAAGATTGACGAAAATAAGTTATAAAACATAAAAAGGGGTAAATAATATGCATATTAATATGTATACCTAGAGAAAGAATTTTATATTTCAAAGTTTAAATAAATAATTTAAAAAAATGACAAAAATAAAAAATAAATCATTAAAAAATCAAATACTATTAAGCCTAGAGAATGTATTTCAAATTTTCCATGGAAAGTTCAATCAATAAATCGATTGACTCTTATATTTAACCTAAATCTCGACTTCACCTAACCCTCCGCCTCCCCATTGTCACCTGCTCCAGCTCAAAAGCACTTTTGGTGTTGCGCATGCAACTCCAACAGCTTCTTGCTGTTGCGCAACACCATCCACACACACCTTACCCTACCCCAGCTGTGACCGGGGTAGGTTTAGGTGAACAAAGACATCGGGTTAGACCAGGAGAACACGAACAACGGGAAGGTGTGTCACTTCCGGTAGCGGGCGCCCATCAAACAACAACAAAGCGCATTCTCTAATGGATCCGTGGCGGCAGAATTACGTCTGAAAAGGCACAAAAACCAAGAAAAACTTAGATCTAAACCCAACCCTAACCTGAAGAAAACCTTAATAAAACAATTTGATTGACAACTAACTCTCCTGAAGGGCCTAGAACAAAGCGGATTACGACAACTGCTACAAAAACAAACAGATACTACGACAAAGACTTTGCCGATTGCCTTATTGCCAATGGCTGATCGCGGCGCAAAGGCATTTGCCGGTCTCGAATTAACACCTTAGGAAGCGTCGACCTTATTGAGCGAATGAATAGAGACGGACGGATGGACAGACGGGCCACGGGGGTGCGAGGATTGAGAACACTTTAATTGATACGCCACCGATGACGGACGATGTGGCGGCGCTACACGCGGGTGACAAAGAAATCACCTTCATTCGCGGCGGGGAGGCGTGGCATTGTTTGTATTTTATTATTGTTTTGTTGTAAAATTCACCACCCCCACGGAACAAGGGGACATTATTACACTTGAAGCCAGCGGAACAATGTCGGGGGGAGATGAATGGCGCATTTCCGAACAGACAATGGAAAGATTTTTAGCAAAAAGTAGTTTACTCTCTGTTCTGAACACTTCTGCAGAATAGATCTTCAACAATTTGTGAAGTCAAAAAAGGGGTCAAAAACTGTTTTAGCCATCTCCGTAGTTAGCAAAAATGATCCAAAATCCCCCACCAGAAGCATTAACTTGAGCACAAAAACGTTTTAGAATCCATAGGGATCACAAAATTTCTGCTACAGCGAAATTATCCTCCGAAGCGCCACTGAACGCCCGCAGCTATAGGTTTGGTTTTCTATTAATCAGTTGATCATACGAAACGCCAGTGATCGCTTGCACTTGTATGTTTTAAATCATTCTTTAATCTTACGGAATGCCAGCGAACGCCTGCAGCTACAAGATTTCTGTTCATAGTTTACTCCTACGTAGCGCCACTGAACGCAAGATGATGCATGCTGTCTGTTCAATGTTAAATCCTACGAGGCGCCAGTGAACGGCCACAACTGCATGTTTTCTATTCATCGTTTATTCCTACGAAGCGCCAGTAAACGCCCGCAGCTGTAGGTTTTCTGTTTAGAGTTTAGTTCTACGAAGCGCCAGTGAGCCGCCTGCAGCTGTACATTTTCTGTTCAACATTTGCTTCTATGATACGCCAGTAAACACAAGCACCAGTATGCTTTCTGTTCATCATTTATACCTACGAAGTGCCAGTAAACGCCTGCAGCTGTAGGTTTTCTATTCAGAATTTATCCCTACGTAACGCCAGTGAACGCAAGCAGATGTATGTTTTCTGTACAACATTTGCTTCTACGACACGACAGAGAACACCAGCAGTCGCACGCTTTCTGTCCATCACTTCATCATACGACACGCCAGAGAACAGCCGCAGCTGCATCTTTTCGTTTCGTCATACAAAGCGCCACTAAACGCCAGAAGCTGTAAGTTTTCTGTTCACCATTCAACCGTACGATGCGCTAGTGAACGCCTGCAGCTGCATGTTTCCGGTTCAACATTTGATTCTACGAGACGCCAGCAAACTCCCACAGCTGAAAGTTTCCGGCTCATCGTTCATTCCTACGAAATGTCACAGAACGCCTGAAGCTAGATGTTTTCTGTTCATCGTTTATGCCTACAAAGCGCCAGTAAACGCCCGCAGCAGTAGGTTTTCTATTCAGAATTTATCCCTACGTAACGCCACTGAACGCAAGCACATGTATGTTTTGTGGCCAACATTTGCTTCTACGACACGCCAATGAACATAAGGAGCTGCTCGCTTTCTGTCCATTATTCATTCCTACGAAACGCCAGTGAACGCCCGCAGCTGCAATTCTTTGTTCATTGATAGGAAGCGCCAGCAAAGGCCTGCAGCTGTTGGTTTTCTGTTCAACATTCAATCATACGATGTGCTAGTGAACGCGAACAGCCGTACGTCATCTGTTTATCGTTTAATCCTACGAAGCGCCAGTCAACGCCTGCAGCTGTATGCTTTTCTGTTCAACAGAATTCTACGACAAGCCAGCGGACACAGCCAGCTGAACGTTTTCCTTCCATCCTACGAAGCGTCAGTGAACGCCAGCAGCTACGTGCTTTCTGTTCATCTCTTTTTCTACGACAAAACATCAAACACACGCAGCTGCATGATTTTTCACTCATCATTTGAAACTACGAAGCACCATTGAACGCGCACGGCTGTTCACTCTTCACTGAGAAATAGATGACAGCCCCAAAGCCCTTTGGAGCAGGTCGTTTCGTGAAATGTTTTTTGATTCCCACGACACGCCAGTGAACGCCTGTCCGCAACTAACGCTTGCCATCCCTTCCTGATTGGTCAGCTGATAGTTAGCACCTGTCACTTTCCCAAATCTTCCACATCTAGAGTGATACTCAGCAACTTACAAACCAATTACCTGTGACTTCAACGCAAGTTGCTTGAAAGCTGCTTGCAAGTTGCTGTACTTTCATATCTTGCCAGCAACTTGTTTTTTTATCATTTCATGATATGTGCGAACATTAAACTTGTACTAGCGAGACCTAGCGAAATTTTCGCTCGGAGAAACTTTTGCGTGAGCCAACTACCTGAGACGGATTAATTTGTTAGAACGGTGGTGACTGACTTCCGTCTACCGGAAAGTTGCTGTACGTATGGACTCTCCTGAGCAGAGCAGGGTGCCGTACATTTACAGCAGGCCGTGAGGGTATCAAAATGTGGGATCATAAAGCAAAACATAAGAAGCCAGCGGTAAATCGTCGGTTGCTACCGGCACAAAATTCACAACCCCTTCTGTACTTCCTTCCCTTACGTCCCTACCCACTGCCCTTTCTTCCAATTTGTAAAGTTCACAAGCGATTATTCTCGCTTGACCGTCTCTATCATGATAAGAAAAAACGCATTCTCATATTATATGATGTTTCCCTAGTTGACCAACATCATGCCCTTGTTCTCAATGAATGAAATTAGTAGGTGGTTGTTTATGTATTTGTGGTGCAGATTTTGATAAGCTCAGACTTGCAACATATATAAAACTGGTTTTTGGAAGTTAGGGATTCGAAATGACTGAGCGGTTGCAATGGGTGGCGAACAGAGAAGGTGCGGAAGTGGAGCTGCTGCTTGTATCCTAAAACTGGCAAAAAATGTCGCAGGAGTTCTGCGCCAATCTCAAAACGCGTCGCACGCTCCTCAAGATTCATGTTTTCCTATGTATTTCTTCTCCACAAAAGGTTAAGATTTAGCACTAAAAAATTGAAAACTTTTTTCAAATTCTACACTCTTGGTGACGTCCTGCACACTCCCACTGCGGTCCTGCTAACTTTCGATGACCTGCACACTCCCACTCGGGACCTGTGCATTTTCTACGACGCCCTGCACACTCCAACTGGGGAACTGCGCACTCTCTATGACGTCCTGCACACTCCCGTTGGGTTCTTCACATTTTCTATGACGCCCTGCACGCTACCATTTGGGTCCTGCACACTTTCTATGACGTGCTGCACACTTCCGTTGGGGTCCTGCACATTCCTACTTAGGACCTGCGCACTTACTTTTATGACGTCCCTGCACACCCAACTAGGGTCCTGCACACTTTCTATGACGCCCTGCACACTCCCACTGAGGTCCTGCACACTTTCTATGACGTCCTGCACACTTCCGCTGGGGTCCTGCACATTCCTTCTTAGGACCTGCGCACTTTCTATGACGTCCTGCACACTCCGATTAGGGTCCTGCACACTTTCTATGACGCCCTGCACACTCCCACTGAGGTCCTGCAACACTTTCTATGACGTCCTGCACACTCCCACTGGGGTCCTGTACATTCCTACTTAGGACCTGCGCACTTTCTATGACGTCCTGCACACTCCGATTAGGTCCTGCCCACTTTCTATGACGCACTGCACACTCCCACTGAGGTCCTGCACACTTTTATGACGTCCTGCACACTCCCACTGGGGTCCTGCACATTCCTACGTAGGGACCTGCGCACTTTCTATGACGTCCTGCACACCCGATTAGGGTCCTGCACACTTTCTATGACGTCCTGCACACTTCCGCTGGGGTCCTGCACATTCCTTCTTAGGACCTGCGCACTTTCTATGACGTCCTGCACACTCCGATTAGGGTCCTGCACACTTTCTATGACGCCCTGCGCACACTCCCACTGAGGTCCCGCACACCCGATTAGGTCCTGCACACTTTCTATGACGCCCTGCACACTCCCACTGAGTGTCCTGGGCAACACTTTCTATGACGTCCTGCACACCCCACTGGGGTCCTGCACATTCCTACTTAGGGACCTGCGCACTTTCTATGACGTCCTCCACACTCCGATTAGGGTCCTGCACACTTTCTTTGACGCACTGCACACTCCCACTGAGGTCCTGCACACTTTCTATGACGCCCTGCACACTCCCACTGGGGTCCTGCACATTCCTACGTAGGACCTGCGCACTTTCTATGACGTCCTGCAAACTCCGATTAGGGTCCTGTACACTTTCTATGACGCCCTGCACACTCCCACTGAGGTCCTGCACACTTTCTATGACGTCCTGCACACTTCCGCTGGGGTCCTGCACATTCCTACTTAGGACCTGCGCACTTTCTATGACGTCCTGCAAACTCCGATTAGGGTCCTGTACACTTTCTATGACGCCCTGCACACTCCCACTGAGGTCCTGCACACTTTCTATGACGCACTGCACACTCCCACTGAGGTCCTGCACACTTTTTATGACGTCCTGCACACTCCCACTGGGGTCCTGCACATTCCTACGTAGGACCTGCGCACTTTCTATGACGTCCTGCACACTCCGATTAGGGTCCTGCACACTTTCTATGACGTCCTGCACACTTCCGCTGGGGTCCTGCACATTCCTTCTTAGGACCTGCGCACTTTCTATGACGTCCTGCACACTCCGATTAGGGTCCTGCACACTTTCTATGACGCCCTGCACACTCCCACTGAGGTCCTGCAACACTTTCTATGACGTCCTGCACACTCCCACTGGGGTCCTGTACATTCCTACTTAGGACCTGCGCACTTTCTATGACGTCCTCCACACTCCGATTAGGGTCCTGCACACTTTCTTTGACGCACTGCACACTCCCACTGAGGTCCTGCACACTTTCTATGACGCCCTGCACACTCCCACTGGGGTCCTGCACATTCCTACGTAGGACCTGCGCACTTTCTATGACGTCCTGCAAACTCCGATTAGGGTCCTGTACACTTTCTATGACGCCCTGCACACTCCCACTGAGGTCCTGCACACTTTCTATGACGTCCTGCACACTTCCGCTGGGTCCTGCACATTCCTACTTAGGACCTGCGCACTTTTTATGACGTCCTGCACACTCCGATTAGGGTCCTGCACACTTTATATGACGTCCTGCACGCTCCCACTGGGGTCCTGTACATTCCTACTTAGGACCTGCGCACTTTCTATGACGTCCTGCACACTCCGATTAGGGTCATGCACACTGTCTAAGACGCCCTGCACACTCCCACTGAGGTCCTGCACACTTTCTATGACGCCCTGCACACTCCCACTGGGATCCTGCACATTCCTACGTAGGACCTGCGCACTTTCTATGACGTCCTGCAAACTCCGATTAGGGTCCTGTACACTTTCTATGACGCCCTGCACACTCCCACTGAGGTCCTGCACACTTTCTATGACGTCCTGCACACTTCCGCTGGGGTCCTGCACATTCCTACTTAGGACCTGCGCACTTTCTATGACGTCCTGCAAACCCGATTAGGTCCTGTACACTTTCTATGACGCCCTGCACACTCCCACTGAGGTCCTGCACACTTTCAATGACGTCCTGCACACTTCCGCTGGGGTCCTGCACATTCCTACTTAGGACCTGCGCACTTTCTATGACGTCCTGCACACCCGGGATTAGGGTCCTGTACACTTTCTATGACGCCCTGCACACTCCCACTGAGGTCCTGCACACTTTCTATGACGTCCTGCACACTTCCGCTGGGGTCCTGCACATTCCTACTTAGGACCTGCGCACTTTCTATGACGTCCTGCAAACTCCGATTAGGGTCCTGTACACTTTCTATGACGCCCTGCACACTCCCACTGAGGTCCTGCACACTTTCTATGACGTCCTGCACACTTCCGCTGGGGTCCTGCACATTCCTACTTAGGACCTGCGCACTTTCTATGACGTCCTGCACACTCCAATTAGGGTCCTGCACACTTTCTATGACGCCCTGCACACTCCCACTGAGGTCCTGCACACTTTCTATGACGTCCTGCACACTTCCGCTGGGGTCCTGCACATTCCTTCTTAGGACCTGCGCAACTTTCTATGACGTCCTGCACACTCCGATTAGGGTCCTGCACACTTTCTATGACGCCATGCACACTCCCACTGAGGTCCTGCAACACTTTCTATGACGTCCTGCACACTCCCACTGGGGTCCTGCACATTCCTACTTAGGACCTGCGCACTTTCTATGACGTCCTGCACACTCCGATTAGGGTCCTGCCCACTTTCTATGACGCACTGCACACTCCCACTGAGGTCCTGCACACTTTTTATGACGCCCTGCACACTCCCACTGGGGTCCTGCACATTCCTACGTAGGACCTGCGCACTTTCTATGACGTCCTGCACACTCCGATTAGGGTCCTGCACACTTTCTATGACGTCCTGCACACTCCAGTTAGGGTCCTGCACACTTTCTATGACGCCCTGCACACTCCCACTGAGGTCCTGCACACTTTCTATGACGTCCTGCACACTTCCGCTGGGGTCCTGCACATTCCTTCTTAGGACCTGCGCACTTTCTATGACGTCCTGCACACTCCGATTAGGGTCCTGCACACTTTCTATGACGTCTTGCACACCCTCACTGTGGTCCTGCACACCTTTTATGACGCCCTGCATTTTTTGCATCGCTAGACGACTCGCAGAAGTTATCATGACCCACGGCCAAAAGTGCGCTCCACGGACAAACTCGGTTGGCCCGAGGCACGTAAGAGGTGACTCGGGCTGATTTTTAGGTAATCGATAAATGTCGCACCCACCTAAATGTTGGTACCATTTCATACAAGTTTTGATCGGCCATTCCTAAGATATCCGGGACACATGCACACACATACACACACACACACACACACACACACACACACACACACACACACACACACACACACATCGGGACATAACTGCTTTAAGTATAAGGATTTTGCCATGCTTTCCAAAACAAAGCACAGTACAAGCGCTACCTGTGACACAAGCACAACAAGTTGGATGAAAGTTTCACGCAACTTGTTCAGCCTAGAAAATTTTCGATTGGCGACAGAATTTCTTAGCAGTATGCACTAGAGAACGTTCACAGTACTACGTGTTGTAGACATAATTTTCCTCTGAGTCCTTCGATGAACCTTTCAGACCGATTTCATGCTTCTACGAGAAGAAAATTCCATTACAATAAGACGTTACTGAATACTTACGGGCAAAAAGCAAACAAACAGAAGGACATAACAACAGACTTGAACTAAATCATTTGGAGCAAAACGTTGGCAGGGTTAACAAAAACGCTGCCACTGATGCATTAACAATGATACAAAAATTTGCCACACCTTCCGGTAAAATTCATTGAAGGTAGATCTCATCAGAAGAGCCTGACTACTCAAGCGCCTTTCTATCAGCAGATATCCCATAAGGAAACGTTCAAAGACAATCGGCAGCTTCCAAGCAAGTTGTCCGCAACATTACCATGAAAAGTTTAAAGGCTCCGAACAACTTACAAGACTCATCTCGCCAACTGGTTTTTTCAAACTATTACAAATTACATGCAAATTTTTAGCTTGCATTGAACAAGACATAATGGGCAGAACAAGTTACCCGAGATATAACATAATAGGTTGCATGCAAGTTTTAAGTAACTTGCTCAGTTCTTTAGCACAATAGTATTGGAGTTTATTAACTTCGAAGGCTAAAAATAGTGATGATAAAAAAATCATCAAAAAATCAATAAATATAAATTCTATTATTGTCGGAATCCTACGACACGCCAAGGAACGCACGTCGTCAATTAACGCTTGCAATTAATTCTTCATTCTTGCTGCTGGAGAAAAACAGTTAACCTTATCAGGTCCTTTTTGAGTCGAACCGGCCCCTTTGTCAAACCTACCGCATGGATTGAGGCTGTGCTCAGCAACATTCAAACAAGTTATTCGCAACTTTAACGCAACTTGCTTTAAGGCTTCATGCAATTTGCAGCAGTTATCTCATCAGCAACTTGTTTTCCAGCTATTTTATGCCGATTGCAAATTTTAAACTTGCATCCAACTAATAACAATGGCCAGAATCAAGCTGCTCGCGCTATAAACGCGGAAAGTTGCATGCAACTTTCAAGCAACTTGTTCAAAGCTTTTTTAGCACTATGGAATTTTGAAAAAAAATTTCTTTATTTTGGACTACGGAAAATTTGCAAATTCTATCAAATTTTACGTCAATGTGCTCCAGAAAATATTTATAGTATTGATAATAAATATACTCAATTAAAATAATCAGGAAAACATAAATTTTATTTTTGTCGGAATCCTACGACACGACAGGGAACGCCCGTCCGCCACTGACGCTTGCAATTAACTCTTGATTATAGCTGCTGGATAAGAACATTAAACCCTACAAGGTCGTTTTCAAGTAGAACCGGCCCCTTTTCAAATCTACCGCATGCACTGAGGTTGTACTCAGCAAAATTCAAACAAGTTATTTGCGACTTCAACGCAACTTGCTTATAGGCTTCATGCAACTTACAGCGCTTATCTCGTCAGCAACTTGTTTTTCCATTATTTCATACCAACTGCGAATTTTAAACTTGCATTCAACCAATAATAATGTCCAGAACAAGCTGCTCGTGCTTTAAACGCGGAAAGTTGCATGCAAGTTTTAGGTAACTTGTTCAAAGTATTTTTCAGCACTATGGAGTTTTAGAAATTTTTTTTACACTACGGAGAATTTGCAAATTCTTCTAGATTTTACCTCAATGTGCTCCAGAAAATGTTTATAATCTTAATAATAAATATACTTCTAATTAGGTCCGTATCTTGTTTCCTAAAGAAAAAACCTTTAAATTCAAGCGGCAGCTGGCGCAGCGCTTCAAATCTCAGCAGGGGCTGGCTGGTAATTACCAGCCAGCCGCCGCTGAGATTTAGACAATATATAAAAATTTAGATACACCGATAAAGACATCAGTAGAGTATCAGTACCGATATCACAGTATGACTACAAAGGAAATTACTAAAAAAAAACGATAAGGTGGAACTGTATAAATTGGATGAAAAGGTTATTCGAATTGAGTTTAACGCGGCCACTGAGGCATATATAATGAGATAAAAGGCTGCAGAAAAATGAAACCTTCGAAAAAGTTTCGCAGATGCAAAAGGTTGAAAAAGGATTGAAAGGTCAGATCATATCAGAGACTAATTACCCAATGTTCTCTCCATCGGTAGAGAACATTCAGTGTAACAAGTCCCGAAACCTTTTTGGGCGAGGGTTATTATGGGGCGAATGCACACGCCAGAGAACGCAGGTTCCATACTGAAACTTGCATTATAATCTTGATTCTCGCTGAAGGAGGAGAAAAAATGACCGTCTCTAAACCGCTCAGGGGCGATTCTTATGGGGCGAGTGTGACAGGTCGTTTCGTGGAGTGTCGTCGGAATCCTACGTTACGCCAGAGAACGCCAGTTCACTACTAAAGCTTGCGTATATTCTCGGAAGAAAAGGAGAAATGATGGCATTTCCAAAACCACTCTGAGGTGATTCTTATGGGGCGAGTGTGACAGGTCGTTTCGTGGAGTGTCGTCGGAATCCTACGTTACGCCAAAGAACGCCACGTTGCAAGTGAAGCTTGCAATATATTCTCGATTCTCCCTAATAGAGGAGAAAAGGTGACCTTCATAGAACCGCTCTAGGGCAATTCTGATGGGGAAAATGTGACAGGTCCTTCCATGGAGTATCGTCCGAATCCTACGATACGCCAGAGAACGCAAATTCGCTACTGAAGCTTGCAATATATTCTCGACTCTCCTTAATTGAGGAGAAAAGATGACCGTCATAGAACCGCTCTGAGGCAACTCTGATGGGGCGAGTGTGACAGGTCGTTTCATGGAGCATCGTCTCAATCCTACCACCCGCCAGAGAACGGCAGTTGGCCACCAAAGCTTTCAATATATTCTTGATTCTTGCTAATCGAGAAGGAAGGATGACCGTTCCAGATCCGCTCTGGGGCAAATGGTAAAGGTAGTTTCGCGGCGTATCTTTGGAATCCTACGACACGCCAGAGGACGCCGATTCGCCACTGAAGCTTGCAATATATTCTCGATTCTTGCTAATCGAGAAGGAAGGATGAATGTCCCAGGACTGCTCCGGGACAATTCTGATGAGGCGAATGTGACAGGTCGTTGCATGAAGTGTCATCGGAACCCTACGACACGCCACAGAACGCCAGTTTGCTACTGGAGCTTGCAACATATTCCTGATTCTCGCTGCAGGAGAAGAAAAGATTACCATCCCAAAAGCGCTTCGGGGCAATTACGATGATGCGAATGTAACAGGTCGTTCCATGGAGCATCGTCGCAATCCTCCGACAAGCCAGAGGACGGTAGTTTGCTACTGAAGCTCGCAATATATTCTCTATTCTTGCTAATCGAGGAGAAAGGATGACCGTCTCAGAACTGCTCCGGGAGAATTCTGATGAGGCGAATGTGACAGGTCGTTTCGTGGAGTATCGTCGGATTTCTATGACACACCAGAAAACGCCAGTTCGCTACTGAGGCTTGCAATATATTCTCGATTTTCCTTGATTGAGGAGAAAAGATGACCTTCATAGAACCGCTCTAGGGCAATCCTGATAGGGCAATTGTTACAGGTAGTTTCACGGCGTATCGTCGGAATCCTACAGCACGCCAAAGAACGCCAGTTCGCTAATGAAGACTGCAATATACTCTTGATTCTTGCCAACTGAGAATAATGAATAATAGTACCAACTTCCGCAAAAAGCCACTTTGGAAAACCTTCCACATACAGTTCTAACCAGCAGCTTCCGAACAAGTTACTGGCAGCTTTACGCAAGTTGCTTAAAAGCTTCATGCAACTTATCTCACCCGTGACTAGTTCTTCACAGTAATTCATGTTCTTTGCAAACTTCAGACCTACATATATTCGACACGAAACTATGAATATAAACGCAATAAGTTGCCCGAAAGTTTCGCGCGACTTGCTCGTAAGTTGAATTTTAGTTTATATTTTCTACTTGAAGCCAAGAAACTTTCAGCAGAATTTTATTGCAGTACGCACTTAAAATGACGACAGTACTATTTTTTTCGAAGAAAATTTTCTATCAAATTCTTGGGTGAACCTCATGGACCGATTTCAAGTTTCTACTAGTGAAAATTTCTGTTACAGTAGGATTTCTATGAAGACTTCTGTAGAAAAAGAACTTTAAGGATATAATAAGATATAAGAACTTAATAAATTGAAGAAAATGGTTCAGAGACATTAGAAAACTGAAGTCACAGAAGCACAGAATTGATCTAACATTTTAAAAATGAAGATATTTCCGGCAAATTTCTGCACACCTAGCAAGAAAAAAAGTTACCTAAGATCAGATCTCATCCTAGTCCAATTACCCAAGACCTTTTCCATCAGCAGATACCCCATTAGGGTTGAGTTGAAGATCTCTTGACATTGATATAATAGCATTAGTGAACGATCTGCACTGATCCATCATTATGAACGATGGACAGGCAGCCTGGACAGGCAGAAGACGACTCTACCCACGGATTTTATTTCTTCACCCTTGGGTTTAGTAAAACCATTCTTTGTAATAAATAGCTTCAACACGAATATTAAACAACAATCTACGAGCCCTTCCTTCACTAATACTACAGGATTATTTTTTTCTATTTTTTTTTGAATATATATTTTTTATTATTAAAAAAATTCGAAAAAAAATCAAACCCACCACAGAATGACGCTGATGAGACGCGCAGAGCATTAGAAACACCATTAGCGAATAAAAATTCTGCTAGTAGTGTATAGACTGACTGTCTAGGACAATTATGAGCCACTAGCTCAGCCCCGCCCACTCGCGCTAAGCCCTCACCCACCGGTAACTTTGCCATTAGCGCTCTCAAGACCTCCCCATCCAGACCATCTGAGATTTCCTCAAGTGCAACACTTATGTGCCATTTAGCGCCTCGACTAGGTGAAAACGACAACGTTATTCAGGTGGTTAGCGGGAGACACAGGACAGCAGTTAGCACTGGGAATTGCAAAATTACCTATGGTACCGGCCAACCCAACCCCTGGGAAAGTCTAGTTCTGGGAAAAATCTTGACTTCTCACTTACATTTTGAGCAATGTTAAAAAAAGTGTTTAATTTTAAGTATATTTCTACGTATTTTCAATTCAAAAAGTAGCATTTCTCTTTCATCTACAATATTATGAATATTTTTCGAAAAATTTAGATATGAACTATGAGCTCCCGTCTAGCAGTAATCTTTAATATATACTTATATCTTATTACTAAATCGCCAAAGTATTCATTTTTGTAACTTTAGAAACGATTCTGAAAAGTTATCATAGATATTAGAATACTTCATTTATCATTTCTATCTTTACCTTTTTTTATTTCTATTCTTTTACTTGATACTTCATTTACATTTACTTTTGAATATTTTATACGCATACAATCCTCAGGTTGAAGCGATAAATTCACGCCGCTCGACTTGGACGAAATTTGCACCTTTCAGCGTATCTCCTTCTAAGGCGAATAGCGGCCCCAAGCCGCCTGACAATTCAGCTCGTTTTCCCAATCTGCAGGCCGGCTTCTGTTGCTGTCCGGGCCGCTACGTCTCGCCCTATCAGCAACATCAGTGGCCCGGAGATTTCGAGAACGAGCCGAACCGTCAAGCGGCTCCGATTCCTGTTCGGTGCGGCTCGGAGCCGACAGTCGCCTGAGTTCAGCCAAGTGCGATATACCGATCGAAAGCACAGGTTGTTTTCTATCTAACGCTGCCTTCCACTTGGGCCAAAACCGGCTCATTTGCGAACTCTTCGCTGTAATTCAGTGGTAATCTTTAGTAATGAGCGTCTTTGAGTGGTTCTATTTACTTTGAGGTAGACCGACAAACCTATTAGAGTTGACAGGATATTTGAGCCACCATAAGACTAGCATTTGCGGAAAATTTGGACGAAGCGTAATCATTGATTTTTAGCGGCTTTTGTGATTTTGCAACTTCGGTCTTTTCTGGCTTATCCATGAAGTTTCGGGCTTGAAGCTTAAAAGTTGATTATAATGGCCAAGCATAGTATTTAAATTTTCAACAAAATTTTTAATATTTTATTATTAGATTTATTATTTTTTTATTTTTCTATCAATATTTTATAGTATTTTTATATTTTTTTTAGTATTTGTATATTTTATATTTATTCGTATTTTTTTTTCGTCAATTAACGATTGTTTTAGTGAAAATTCAATTTTCACAAAAACTATTGATAACTGACGAAAAATACTATTGAGTGGGGATTCGCCCATTGTGTATACTCAACTTTGAAGCTTCGAGGCCGAAATTTCTCGAATTAGCCAGAAAAGAACGAAGCTGCAAAATGACAAAACCCGCTAAAAATCAATAATTACGCTCCGTAGAAAAATTCCGCAAGCGCTATGATCCAGTTCTAAAGTGGTTCAAATATCCTCTCAAATCCGGGAGATTTCGTGGTTTACCTCAAAGTAAATAAAAACACTCGAATATGCTCAGTACCGAAGATGATCACTGAATTATAGATCATATATTCCGCAAATGAGCAGACTTTGACCCAAGTGGAAGGCAGCGTTAGGCCTACATATTTTACAGTGCCATCGCTGATCGCGGCGATCGCATGTTTTGAGCACGAATCGACGTGCGACGCGATCTCAATCGATGCTCATGGTTATCCTCCCATCGCGTAGCGCGGCGATCGAACTCTGAAAGAGGCCTTAGATGTAAAAGTATTCGTGCTTTCGATCGATATATCGCACTTCGCTGAATAACCAACGCTGAAAGGTTTAAAAACCATCAAAATCAAGTGGCGGGGAAGTTTTGCTTCAACCATATTAAATTTTACGTATTATAAGCTCAGAAAATTACAAGTTTCGCGTTCCTAAAATACAATTGATTTTTTTTTCAAATAATTTAGATATCAATCATGAGTCCAAGTCTAACAGTAACCTTTGCTGTATATCTATAACTTACTACTATGTATTACCATATCGCCAATAATCCTAAAGATATTTTTTGAAAACTATGAGCAATCTGAAAATTGGGTATATTCTTATACACATGACCTTTACATACGTCTTAGTATTATTTATTATTATGAATGTTAAGTTATTTGATTAAATTTCTTTTTTTTGTATATTTCAGAAATGCATTCATTCCTCTATTACTTAACGTCGGCATGGATCGTGGAGAGACTTTGCGCTGACTACTGAAGTTTGGCGCAAACTCGGTGCCATATGCTATAACATAGGTGCACCGAGTTTGCGCCAACCAGGATCCCTGTTGACGTTACACTATCTTTTCCTTATTTGATAATTTTGTATTTCTGCATTGAATTTTCATTCCATATATTCACTTTCGCTTACCTAATACAGTTTTTGATGAAAAAAAATTGAGAAGCTCAAATCAGTTTATTCAGCCAGTTTCTCATGTACCTTCATAAATTGAAGCAGTATTTTTGCGTTTTAAAGTGAAAAGGATAGAAGTCTAATTTAGTAACTTATTTTTTATTTTATTCATTTATTCAAATATTTATTTAATTTTTAAAAATTTTTCTCCTAATTATCGCTTTTTATGATTATACTGATTTTATTATTTACGTGGCTTTCTATAGCACCGTATGTTTCAAATCAGCGAGAGTGAGAGTGTGTAGCACGAGCAGCTGCGTCGCGGCAAACACTGACCTATATCAAAGATGAGGATTTGTGCAGATAAACTACGCTCACGTTCCTGAGGTCTGCCTTCAATTTTCATAGGATTACTGTACGTTACGGTAGGGATAGCATTATGGACCTAACAATTAGCCCCACATTTGACAGAACCTTCACCAATGAAGTTTTGATTCCGAATCCAAAAACAGCATTTTTTCCGATTTTCGTAAGGATATACAAGGTTTGTAGTTTGGATACTCATGAAAAAAAAAGTTGATGTACAGTAGTTAGCGGATACTGTGGGCATGCACCTAACCACAAAGTTCTAGATTCTCCCTCAACCAGGAAGAAACCCAGTAGTATGTAGCGTGCAACACATGCTACCAGACTCTGATTCACCTAATGCGCTCTGGGGATTCTGCGAATGCAGACATAGAGGATTACCAGACTGGGGCTGAGTCAAACTCATGTGGCCGCGACGTCAGCCCTCTAGAGACGCAAATCCTGCTAGTCACCTCATACTACACGGCTTAGTCTGGAAATCGTCTTTGCTTAATCAGATAATGGAAGAGAATCCATAAGAATGAATGAATCAGTTTACATTTAATAATATCGACAAAAATAATGATAATAATAATAACAACATAATAATAATAATAATAATAATAATAATAATAATAATAATAATAATAATAATAATAATAATAATAAAAATAATAATAATAATAATAATAATAATAATATTATTATTAATATTATTATTATTATTATTATTATTATTATTATTATTATTATTATTATTATTATTGTTATTATTATTATTATTATTATTATTATTATTATTATTATTATTATTATTATTATTATTATTATTATTATTAA
The DNA here is from genome assembly GCA_029168955.1 of Aplectana chamaeleonis. Classification (NCBI taxonomy): domain Eukaryota; kingdom Metazoa; phylum Nematoda; class Chromadorea; order Rhabditida; family Cosmocercidae; genus Aplectana; species Aplectana chamaeleonis. The sequence continues at coordinate 214,537 of JAPDOI010000458.1, forward strand.
TGCACTGTATTGAATAAGGCTGAAAATTTTTTTTAATGTCCATTTTGATTATAATGATATACTATTAATATTATCTTATTATAATATTTTATTTTGAATTGATTTCTTTATTTTAATGTTCGAATTTTCACATATGTTTGATTTTTAAAGTGCGATGTTTCTTAGTGTCCTGCGGGCGTGAATAATATATACATTTATATAGATTCCCCTTGGGACCGCCACATAGACCCTCTTCGATGGAATCTTCGACTTAAATTTTAAAACGTCAAGTAGTTTTTTTTTCGGAAGATCACGGTAGGTATACGGTAAAAGAGTCAAGGTTCAAAACTTGACAATTCTCAATCTTTTATTTGATAATCATGTATGGAATGATCCACCAAATGCACCCGAGGTCAGCTCAACATTTCGTTTTCATTCACGTTATGTTACTGTATACATACCGTAATTTCTCAATGTCTCCATTCGGACTAAAACTTTACCATATGAGATTATTCTATAGACTTAATACCGAGTTCAACTGTTTTTTTTTCGGGATCCAAAAAGTTACGGTAGTTTACAATTTAACTGTAACAGTACGGTAGGTATACGATAACGCGGTGAAAGTCTTGGATTCATCCGTTCTTAATCGGTCATAAATGAATTTATCTAATTATAATATATTATCAAATCAGGACTAATGCCAGTTCCGCTTAAATATCCCCAGGGGAGCACGGTAAGGATACTGTAGCACATTTATGCCTCGAATTTGACTAAAACTTCATTTGGTTTTTTGAACTGCAGAACACGGAAGTGTAGTTAGGTCTACTTTTCAATTTTCAAAGGAATACGGTACGTATACCCTAGTAGGTTTACGTCTGCAATGAGGCGTAGGGTTCAAAAAATTGGATATTTATATGGTAATCTGTGAAGCTCGTTTTATTTTGGTAATACATATTCCCGAGGAATACTGTAAGTATACGGTAGAAGGGTCAGGAAGAATACGATAGGCATACGGTATCAAGGAAAAAGTCTCATAATTGATAAGTCCAAATCTTTGGTACATCCACAATGGGACCTTTCGCCGAGAGAATCTGAGATCTGAGTTCAATATGAATAAAGTTTCAGGTAGTCACACCCTAGGATGCAAAGTTTTGGATTTGGCCCACTTACCGTATACCCTACCGTAAACTCTCTGACTTTGAAAAACTAACATCAGACTTGTGCAAAAACCCCTGCAGAAGGTTTAACAACTATCTAAATTTTCTACGCAAAAAAATCGATAATTTTGAATTTTCACTGTTCTTCACATAAAATTTCTGCATTTGCTATTTTTCAATTTCAAATCGAACCAAATTGGAGGTTTGTTGGAAAGGGTGACATTCGCAATCAGAAAAAGTGAATGCTAGGCATTCAGACTCTTCCCGCGGATTAAGTGACTCATCCGCATGCACTTTCACATTAAGCCTCTCTCTCTCTAGCCGGCTATATCCACTTGATGACTAACTCTAAGAGGATAAAAAGTCTCCTGAGTTCGTGCCTTTCAGTAAAGTGCACTACGGGGTAAGTAATTACTGAGTGACAAAGCTCCTTCTCCTATAACACATTCATACATACATCCTTTCACAATATGCTCCGAAAAGAGTTCGCGTTGATTCCCTACAAATGGGCTCCATGTGTGGTTATGTTGTGAGGCAATTATGTTTTATTATGGGGCACAACATGGATATTATGGAGCTATTCTCGCCTCACAATCGCCCCAGAAGATCTATCGTCGCTCAAAAAAGGGCCCATTTTCAACATCATTCGAAAATCGGGACTACTTATGAAAAAAGCAGTGAGCGCGCCAATCGCCCCCTAATATCCACACTATGCCTCCAAGCGGCAAACGCCCCCTGATATCCACACTATGCCTCATAGTAGGAGACAATCGTTCCATACACTTGAAGCTCAGTTGTTGAGGTGCTTCACGTGAACTTTTGTCAGAGTACGAGGTGAAGTCTGCCCAAGTGAGACCGGGCTCCATGTGTGGTTATGTTGTGAGGCGATTATGTTTTATTATGAGGCACAAAATGGATATTATGGGGCGATTGGCGCTCCGCCTCACTCAGGACCTATTCTAGGGGTGATTCCAAATTGACACCCTTGCAGAAACTTACACAGTGGTAGTATCTTGACGAGTTAGAACCTGTTGTTAAAAAGTTATGACGGGTTAGAAGGAGTCGTTTTCTCTTCACAATTCTGTAATGAAGAATCGGAATTGACGGTTTTACATTTCCGCAAGGGTGTCCTGATGGCAACAGCCGTATTCTCGCCTCACAATCGCCCCAGACGATTCGTCGTCGCCCCAAGAAGGCTTCATTATCCACATCATTCGGAAATCGCGATACTCTATGAATAAAGAGCAGGCATTTGTGGGGGCGAGGAAGGATTTGATTGGGCAATTGTGGGGCAACATAAGGGAAGTCGACTCGGTCCAGGCGGCAATCGCCCGCTTATATCCACACTATGCCTCATAATAGGAGACAATCTGTCCACAAAATAATTACACTTGAAGCTCAGCTGTTGAGGTGCTTCAAGTGAACTTTTTACAGGGTACGAGGTAAAGTCTGCCCAAATAAAACTGGGTTCCATGTGTGGTTACGTTGTGAGACGATTATGTTTTATTATGGGGCACAGAGTTGTTATTATGGGGCGATTAGCGCCCCGCCTCACTCAGGGCCCTATTCTCGGGGTGATTCCAAGTGGACACCCTTGCAGAAACTTACACAGTGGTAGTATCTTGACGAGTAAGAACCTGTTGTTAAAAAGTTATGACGGGTTAGAACGAGTCGTTTTCTCTTCACAATTCTGTAATGAAGAATCGGAATTGACGGTTGTACATTTCTGCAATGGCGTCCAGATGGCAGCAGCCGTATTCTCGCCTCACAATTGCCCCAGAAGATCCATCGTTGCCACACAAAGGCCCCATTATCCACATCATCCGGAAATCGCGATATTCTATGAATATAGAGCAGGGCGTTTGTGGGGGCGAGGAAGGATGTGATGGGGCGATTGCTGGGAAATATTAGGGAAGTCGACTGGGTCTACGCGCCAATCGCCCCCTATTATCCACACTATGCCTCATAATAGGAGACAATCGCTCCACAAAATGAATACACTTGAATTCCACTTGTTGAAGGGAGCTTCAAGTGAACTTTTGTCAGCGTACGAGGTAAAGTCTGTCCAAATGAGATTGTCCGACCACGAGGTCGGCGAGCGTATCGCGCGGCGGTCGCGAAGGCATTTTTCGGACGAGTCTGCGCACGGCTTTAGACAGTCTAATATTTCCGCCAACCAGTTCAGAGGTCTGAACAATGCTATTCCACGGTCGCGCGACACGCACGCCAAACGCGTGAGCGGACAGCCTTCTTCAGAATGACTTCAGAAGAATACCCACCCAGGACTAAATCTCAATATCTAATCAAAAACTCACTGAAAACACACATACCACGTGCATTAATCAGTCAGTCCTGCATGTTTTCTCCCATGCATTTCATAAAGCAAATTTCAGTGATCACAGACCATGTTCAGTCCGGAAACCCTCTAAAGAGATCAGTGATTAGGACGCAGAATAGGTTTGTCCTAGACATTCTTTGTTCCCTCTGGCTATTTGTATGAGAGAGAGAAAGCTAGGACACCTAATAAGGGGAATCGCGTTATCATATGCTATTACACCGGCTTAACATGTAATTCTGAATGTTTTCCTTATCGATTCACGTAGAGTAGAACTCTTTACAGCTCTCATATAATCAGCTTTCTCAGGTAGAAGAGATATTGCATGACGAAAAACACCACACAAGTTTTCATAGAAAGCATAACTAACTGCCCATGAATCAAAGAACATGAAAAACATATGAAAAAAACAAAGAAATGGATATGAACAGAAAAAGATGAAGATTAGGAGATATAGGTGGGATACAAGAGTAAGGTCTGTGGCTTGCTTCCTCAAAAAATGTATTTAGATCCCACCCGCAGCTTACAAGGGCGGTTTAAGTCTCACCGCAGCTGGCGTGGGCGGTTTAAATCTCCCCGACGGCTGGCGTGGGCGGTTTAAGTCTCACCGGCAGCTGGCGGTGTGGTAAGCTGATCAGCTGCGATCTTCTCTCGGCCTAAATCGATTAGCGGGCCGGCGAACGCGACCGCCGCGCCAGTCGCGGGTGAGATTTAAATGTGTTTTTCCTGAGGAAGCAAGCCAAGGAACTAACTATTTGTAGGATAAGAAAGGCAGACATGGAGGAAGATAAGACGCTGAGGGAAACAACGATTTTTGCCTCTGCATATTCACGAAGGGCTTGAAACAAAAGAGAAAACAGGAGGAGCAAATTGTATGAAACAATATAAAAGTAACAAAAAAATGTGGGAGGAATAATGAAAAGACAAAGAGAGAAAGGAGATGAAAGGAAGTTTAGGGATGCTGAAGGGAGGTTATCAAATAGAATGGGATAGAAAAGTATATGGATGAAGGGAGGTGAGAAAAAGAAAGGAAAAAAGAGGAAGGGGAAGCAAAGAAAAATAGAAGAAGAGGAATGAGTAGAAGTTTTGAGAGAAAACAACGAAAATGAAAAAAGAAGAAGCAGAAGAGATATTATGAGACAGGTGAACAGGATATGAAGGTGGCAGCCGATTCAAAAAAAGGAAGTGGTGTGAGAGGAAAATGTTGAGAGAGAAAAAGAGAAAAGTGAGGAGATAGAGGATTAATTAAGAATGAGAGTAATAGTTGAAAAGGAAATGGGAAAAGGTAGAATCAGCAATTACGGAGGGGAAAATACTGTAAAATATGAGAAAAAGGCAAAGAAAATGAAAGTAAAGGAATGAAAAAAGGAAGAGAAAAGGCAAATGAAACAAGACGGGAAGAGATTAAGGTAAAAAAAGGAATATTCGGGAAGCCGGAAAAGTATCGGAATGAGAAAAGAGAAGGAATTATAAGCGATGGAGGAAATGAAAAAATAAAGAGAAGAAATGTAAGATTGCATTCTGAAGGAGTAACGTTTATATAGAAAGAAGATTAGACAAGAAAAGAAAAAAAAGAAAATGAAAATAAAAGAAAACATGAAAAAAAAGGAAGAGAAAAAGAAGAGAAAATTGTGAAAAGAAAAAGATGAAAGAAAAGGGCAGCAAAGGAGAAAAAAGAAAATTTGGAAAAAGAAAAGGAAGAAGATGGAAGAAAAGGAAAATAATAATTTAAGAAAACGAAATGTACGATAAGATAGAAGAAGAACGAGGGAAAAGGAAAAGAGAAGGTATTAATAGAAAATGAATGAACGAAACAACAAATAAAATGGGAAGAAAAGGTCATGGAAGACAAAAGGAAAAAATATGAATGATAGTAATGAAACGAGACGAGGATGAGAGGAAAAGGAGAAAGAGCAAAGAAGAAGAAAAGGATAAGTAGATATAAGAGAAGAATATGATGAGAATAAAAGAAATAGCAAGAGGAATGATGAAGCGGTTGAGAAAGAATAACAAATGGAAGAAAAGAGAGAACTATGGCAAAGAAAATGGAATTAGAGGGAAAGAGAGGAGAAAAATAGAGTAGAGAAAATGAAAAGGAAGACCTGAGAAAACGAAGGGAAGAGAAATGAAAGAGGAAAGGTAGGAGCGAAAAACGGAAAGTAAGAGGAGAGAATTAGAAAAGAAAACCCATGAAATAGAATAGTGAACAGGAAAAGAAATCAAAAGAGGGAAAAGGAAGACGAAAGCAAGGCATTAACTGGAAGGATAACTTAGGCAAGCAGTAAAGAGTGACAAAAAGGAAAAGGAGATAAAAGTGGAGAAGAAGATGAGAATAGGGAGATGAGTAGCACACGGGGTCGGTGGATGGATTGCATGATCCTAAAATCATTAAGGGTTAGCGGACAGGGCTCCGACTTTTTCAGTCCGGATAGTATGATTCGCAAATCCTTATTATCTCCACAGCAGTGTAAAACTTAGGCTCAGAATTGGTGATTCAATCAGAAAGATAGCTCTCACCAGCTCCAGGTTCAGCAGTTCCTCATTTGTCACGAGATCGGCGCCTCTCCACTGATTCTCTGTTGCTTTTGGGTTTTGTTACACAGCAGAAGAATAGTCGTAGGAATGAGCTAAGTACTCCCTGTCGAGCAGTGGCCGACTGAGCAGATGAACTCCTCGGCGTGGACAGTCTTCTCGGCGGTGATGAATCCACCAATCTTGATGTGAACCTGGTACTTCTTGACTTCGTAGGCGGTGGCAGATCCACATAGACTCTATCCATATGGGAATGGGCCTTGCCAATGTCGACCATCACCAAATGATGATTGTCCTGTTCGAGCCACATGAAGCCTGGACGACTTTCCGTGTTTGGCTGACTTAGCGAACTCATAGCATATGAAGTCAGATAGGAGGTGTGTGTTTAGTTGGCCACTGTTGCTGCCACTGCTGAACGCCCAGTAATGGAGATGACGGGGCGTGGCCAGCGGCGAGTGACTCATGCCCTGTGGCTGCCGCATGTGTACGTGTGCTCGCTACAGCTGGAGAGCACATATTGCTCACTAAGCATCATGCAGCATAATGTTTGCCACAGCACAGATGACTTGCAGGCGCGCTGCTTCCTGATCACAGAAAGTGAGAGCTCATTAATTCGAAGGATGAGATCAGACTCTCTTACAAGTACGAGATATACCAAGCAATTAGCCTATTACAATAAATAGGGCCTATGTCGCATAATAGGAGTATATCTCTACTACACTCTTTCTGCACGCGGGCATCAAAGCCTTCTGCACAAGAGATCCATACATATATGCACTGACATGAACGCCTTCTACGGTTTTTATGAAAGATGCGCATCGATCATTTATGCAGGTATATTGCATCACAATTAGGGCAGATTCAAATTCAGGGAAATGAAAGCCTAGCTATTCGATGAACTCACGTAGAGCCTATTGCACCCCTAGTGTGTCATCCGCAGTGCGCAGATTGACTTCTTTGAAGGTTTGAACTCCGCATTTCCTTCAAGAACAACCTTCTTTGCACCCTCTGCTAAGCTCTTGAGATCGCTGTAGGCGCTGGTTGACACCAGTCAGGGGTAGGCCATCCAGTCTTTCACCTTGAGCGTCATTCTCACAGCCTTGATGAACATGTTGGCCTATTGCGTTTCTTCTAGGTATTGGTTTTACCCAAGTAGATAGTGCGACACAACTTCAGGGGGATGGTTAACGTCGAGAGCTCATCCTTTGTCAAGACGTCGAACGAACAAAGTGGCGTCACGGAAAACCGGGTAAAGTTGTGCACCATCCTGTTTTTCGTCCACGGCATTCTTCTGCGGCTCCTAGCAGCCTTCTGTATAGATCCTATACAACTCGGCGAAATGAAAGCCTGCCTCTTCGAAGAACTCATATAGAGGCTATCGAAGCCCCGGTAGGCCATCTGCAGTGGACAGATTAACTTTGTTAATTGTTTGGCGTCCGCCTTCTTATCAAGGACAGGTTTCTCTGAACCCTCTGTCGGACTCTTGAGATCGCCGTAGGCACTGGTTCACACAAACCACTCTAATGCGGCGTTCTGCGATAACGCAATGGCACATGTCTGAAATCCTAGCTATACGCAGACCATCCAGTTTCTAATCGCAGACACGGCATCATGTGACCGATGAGATAGCACAGGTCCAAGAGGCCAGCAAGAAGTAGGCCATTCAGTATTTCCCTTTGGGCGCCCTGCTCACTGCTTCAAGAAGCCTGTCAGGCTATAGCGTTTCTCCCAGGCACTGGTTTTACTCGATTCGATGGTAACACACAACTTTGGATGACTGACGAACGTCGAAAGGTCATTCATTAACACTACGTCGCTCCAACAACGTGACGTCATGAGAAACCCGGAGAGAGGTGTACACCCACAATTTTCTTGAGAAGGCCACTCCGCTAAGGCTCCTGACAGCCTACTGCGGGTCTTGTAGGCACCGCTCTAAAGCATCTATATCCGCAACGCCGCTAACATGGCGCTGCATCACCGTAGTGGCAAAGCAGGGTGACGGCCTATTGCGTTTCTTCTAGACACAACATCATGGAGATTGACCAACGTCGAGAGCTCATCCTTTTACTTGACTTTGCATGAACAAAGTGTTGCCACGGAAAACCCAGTAAAGGTGTACACAATCCGGTCTCTCGTAGAAGGAATTCCTCTGCGGCTTCTAGCAGTCTTCTCTGGGTCTTGTGGGAGGCACTGGTTAGGAGGGACTACACCCACAGTGTCGCAAATGTGACGTTATAATATCGACTTGGTTATGAAATTTCGGCGTTGACTTGCTTTCCATTTCAGCACTCGCCAACCTCTGCTGGTTTCCTGTGATCGTCTGAGGCAGTGAGGACCCCAGCCTATCCAGTTCAACAAGCACGGAGTTGTGCGAAGTAACAGCACAAGCTGGAGAAGCCAGCAGAGTAGATCATCCAGTACTTCGCACTGAATATTATTCTCGCAGCTGTGCGGCACCTTTCAGCCTATAGTTTTCCTCTAAGCCCAGGTTTACCCGAACCGCTAGTGAGTCAGAAGTTCCAGGGGCCCGATTAATGTCGGTAGCTCATCCTTTTACTTGACGTCGCACAAACATCGTGGCATCACGGGAAACCTGAGGAAGGTGTATGCCATCCGGCTTCACGTTAGGAACATTCCCCTGCGGCTGTCGATAGCCTCCTATGAGTCTTGTAGGCACTGGCTTACAGAGACTACACCACATTGTCGCGAGCGCGACGTTATGCTCGACTGGACAACGCAATTGGAATGCCAGCGAGGCCTAGACAACCTTGCTTTTCCTTTCAGCGCTGTTCGACCTCTGCTGGTCTCTTACGGACGTATGGGGCAATGACGCACTTTCCAGTTCCACAAGCATGGCGTTCTGTGAAGCAATACCACAAGCTCGAGATGCCAGTAAGTAGCAAACCATCCAATACTATGCCTGAGGCATCAAAAACGACGTTTAAGAGCCTCTGTGGACCACCTGTGTTTCTAATGAAACTGGTTTGCGGAACCATCCCCAGTTGAGTGTGAGGAGCTGATTACTACCAAGAGCTTCACCTTTTTCAGTAGGTCGCACACTCAATGCGGCAGCACAGAACGAGATATGCACCATTGGCTTCTTGTACGAAGCATTCCTCTGCATCCACTAGCATTGTTCTGTGCTCTCATATAGACAACTCTTTACAGAGCCTGCCCCACAACGTCGCGAGCGCGACGCTGCATTGTCGTCATTATAACCAAGGGTTGATACTCCGGCAAGACACGGGGAGGAACAGACGACGTTAAGCTAAATCTTGTTGATCCAAAATCTGACATTGAGCTTGCCCTGTAGCGTAGTCAGTAAGTTACTTTCAGAGCGTGACCGTTCCATGGTGGCCAATTAGGGTGTTTATGCTTTATTCACTCACTGAGAATCATTGATGGAATGCGTACAGCACAAGCCAGTAACTCATTTGAAGGACATGTAACCTGTATTCAAAAAAGTAACACACGTCATATCAACACTTGCTAGCATTTTTTGTTCCTGGAACAAACGCGAACCGGCTGACTGCAGTAACAGATTCGACACTTCCTGGTCAGATAATTGCCATTAAGTCAATTAATCGTATGCAACAATTAATGAGAAAATGGCACTGCCACAATGTATTCTAAGTATGAATGCCTAGCTATTAGTAATACTAAAACTAATCCTTAATTGTTCTCATGACGGATACTAAAAACAGTTTCCCGAACAGCAAAAAGGACAATCTGAATCATCGCTAATTGGCTACTCCATTCTGCAGAGTCGTACTGCAGTTCCAAAATTCATACATCTCAGTTTGGATTAAATACTTTGCAAATGCATGATGCAAGTGCGCAGAGCTTCCTCTAGAATTTCGAGGATCGACACTGTGTTCGCAATCGGATCTCAGATCCTGAACCGAACCCTTGATTCCGATCAGTAACAAACACACTGGTCGGGAATCACTCGTGATTAGAAACTTTGCCCAGCCCACTGTGTTGTTCTTACATCCATGAACTTTTGCTGTGATATGTTGCGGAAGCATGGCCCAAAACTGGGAGAAGCACGACGGTATTCAGGAAGTTCCGAAATGCCTGGTAGCAAGCCGCTCATGCGGATACACAGCTCTGCCTATGCTTATTTCTGTGCCCAGATAGAATACAGGGCGTTGAAACGCTAGTTTCTACGCTGTATCCGCTATTGGTTGGGAGGCCGAAAAGCCTTGTCATTTGGTGTTTCACAGACTCCTTCGACATGGACCTTTCGTTCCTTCAAAAACCTTGCCACAGCAATCGATAATTTTCTGTCAGCAAGTACCTTTTAAGCACCCTTCCGTTGATTCATGTTCACAGAGACATCATTGACGAGAACAACTTTGTCAAGTCACGGAAGCATACAAGCTACGTGTTGAATGAACGTGTAGAACATTCCGAGCAAATGCATCCGCTCTACGGAGTCGTTTCACAGCGAGTCGTTGACGCGGCAATCCAAGCTGTTTTATATTTCCACAGCAGCTTCATCGATGAAGTCATTAGCTATGCCAACATCTGTGACCAGATAGAACACAGAAGGTGGTTACGCCGATTCTCCTACGCTCTAACAGTCATTGATTTGTGGATTGAGTACGTCTCGTCTTTCGGTGTTTCGCAGACTGCTCCCAAACCAACAGGTCTCGAAAAAACTTTTCGTTTCGCCAAGAACTTTCCCGCCACAGGAGCATACGAGCTAAGTGCTGGGTGAACGAAGAGAATGTTTCGAGTAGATGCACCCGCTCTCCGGAGCCGCTTCACAGCGAGTCGATTACATAGTTCTATCGATGAAGACCTCAGCTATGCTGACTTCTGCGACAAGATAACGTTCAGAGGGTGGTAACACTGATTCTCTTGAGCTCCATACGTCATTTCTTGCAGAATCAGACACGTATCGCCCTTCAGTGTTTCACAAGCTCCTTCTTCATCAACGGGTCTCGAATGAACGTTTTGTTCCATCGTGAACCTCTCCGCTACAGAGTTTGGTGCTTTTCTGCTAACAAGCAATCTTCAGCGCCCTTCAGTTGGTTCATCTTCACAGAGACATATCAAGTCACGGGAGGATACGAGCTAAATGCTCAGTGAACGTGGAGAACATTCCGAGAAGGTGCATCCGCTCTACGGAACCGTTTCACAACAAGCCGCTTACACGGCTCTATCGATGAAGTTAATAGCCATGCTAACTTCTGCAACCAGATAGATTAGACACGTCTTTCCCTTCAGTGTTCCGCAGACTCCTTCAACATCAACGGGTCTCGCATGGGCTTTCATCGATACAGTCTGTCGGTTCCGAAAACTAAGAGGTTCCAAACAGAGACACCGGCAGCTCCAAGCCCTTCGAGTCCTAGCAAAGACTTCCGCCAATATTCCTTTCAATATCAGCTATTTCAATCATTAGATCGCCGGAAACAATCGATGGGCCCGGACAGGGTACAGGAAGTGGTATGGCAAACAAGCTTTCATCTCTAGTGATAGTTCTCAAACTCTATCCGCCACTAGGTGTAGTATATGTGCATTTCTTGCCATCCTGTGTTTCTCGAGTTCTTTGTTACTAATCATGTCTTGATCAGACCGCCCTTTGCCTACGTTTTTTTGGCTCGAGTACAGCACGAGAAATCGAAACGATTTCACCGTAATTCGCTTCAGTTTACTGAAGTGAATCATGTTGAAGCCGACGAGATGTGAATACATTAAGGGTTTGAATACAATGAGTTGTGAATCATCTAAGCCTTGCAGGTGCCTGAATCTCACGCAGTGACATATTTCTAAATCTCCTTCTCATAGTCAGGAATGTACTTCACTCTACCCTCAGTTTTTGTGCTACATGTGATTCATTCGTGCTCACCTTCATCCGCGAATATTAATTTCTTACACAGTGCATTTATTTGTGCAGCGATTCAGCAGGAGTTGACTACACTACAATGTGGTCCGATGACGAAGAGCGAACGCTGTTAGTCTTAAAAGAGGTATATTTCAGGAAACCATAAGGCTACCATGACATTAACAAGTACAACTGGTCTCTTTATTAAATGAACTGGTTAGTGGTACTTTGACTGTTGAAAGCTCAATGACATTACTACAAAGTCGCCCTTTGCCTATGGCATAATCTCTTGACTTCTTAGATTATCAAGAGACTATCCGCTCAGACGAAGATCACACAGCTTACCTTCTTCACATAGAAAATCGAACAAGAGTTTCTTGCCAGCGCCATAAATGCAGCGCTAGATGTGCTATCATGCAGAGCAATGTAATAATAGCCATACAAGGGAAGAATAGAATGTGTCTGTCCGGAAGATGGAGATCCATTATCATGAGGGAATGTCCATGCCTGACATGGTAAAACAGTATATGTGGCCAGCCGCGAGTCACTGATCTGTAGGGGTTTATGACTTACTGACTGACTTAATCGGTTGGCTTTCGCCTGACGCGGTCATTCCGCATCTTCACCGAGGTGTGCCGTCCTAGTAGTCAGCCGTGTCCATTTTTCACGGTCTTCAGCCACAATTTGAACACATTCCATCCAGCTGTCACTATTCCATTTCCTGCGAAACGAAACATCGCGCCTGAACTGTCTTTCGATGCCGAGTGACTTTAAATCCTCTTTAACCACATCCGTCCAGAACTTTCGCCTACGCCCAGGTGGCCGTTTCCAGACAGGATTTGGAAGCATTTTTAAAGCGTGTTGTACGAGACGATCCGGCGTTCTTCTTAGTATATGCCCGAGCAGTCGAAGTCGACTTTCCATTGCTGCTTGAGATGGCGTTAGGAGATGCTGGCACCTCCCTCGTGTCAAGCGTTGATGTACTGCGTCGATTTCGCCTTAAAGGTCTTCGTTATGGCATACACGCGGCCAGAAATATCCAAGCAAACGCCTAAAAGCTTCCTCTCCGTGCAATCCAACCTTTCCATCTGCGTTTTCGGTTGCCCACGTCTCCGATCCGTACATCATGATAGGGCGAATAGCGGATAGGTAGACGCGCAACTTGACTTCCTTCGCGATGGTGGTAGACCACAAACACTTGGTTAGAGAATTGAATGCAGACGTAGCTTTCGCACATCGTTGTCGAATATCCGCTGCATAACTACCATCGTTCTTCAGCAAACAGCCCAAATAACAGAAATCGTCCACCAGTTCGATACGTTGTCCGTCCACACAAACTCCGGTTGAAGGCCTCTGAGAGACCCACATCTGCTTGCATTTGTCGGGACGAAGACGAAGTCCATAGGCTGCGGCATACTTCGAAACGAGGTTCACAATCCTTTTGCAGTTTTGCGTTGTTTTCAGCGACGAATAACACAATGTCGTCGGCGTACTCCAGGTCGACAAGGAGCGTCCTGATGGTGTTAGGATCACATCCGCAGGAAACTGTTCTGCAACTCTACGCATGATGTCATCAACGGCGAAGTTGAAAAGAAAAGGTCCTGCAACGGCTCCTGCCTTACTCCCTGTTTTCACCTCGAAAGCTGACGTAAATCCGACAGGTGTACAAACTGCTGTTGTTCCTTTGTTCATGTCCTCGATTAACCGAACATATTTTTCCGGGACTCCATCTGCTCGCGGAGCGTTAAGCAATTGATCACTATGAGGAGAGTCGTACGCGGCTTCGAAGTCTGAAAAGCAAGCTGTAATGGCTTCGAATACCGCTGCCACGATTCAATTACTCTTCTCACGACGAACACTTGGTCGATGGTCGATCTTCCAGGTCGAAAACCGGCTTGCTTATCTCTGGTCGTTCCTTCACGATGTTTGATAAGTCGCTCGAGAATGATACGTTCTAAAACCTTGTACATGACACGAAGTAGAGAGATTCCTCTGTAGTTCTTAGGATCCGTGACGGATAGCTTCTTGTGAAGAGGTACGATGATCGCATGTCTCCACGAATCGGGTATCCTTTCGCTCATCCATATGGCACGGATGGTGTTGGTCATTTCACGAATCCCAGACGGAGGAAGAGCTTTCAGCATTTCAGCAGTGATGTTGTCATCTCCACCTGCCTTTCCATTCTTCATTTTCCGAACACAATCCAAAACTTCAGACTCAGTCGGCGGTTCCTCACTGACAGCGTAATGTGCTCTCTGAACATGCGGGAGCTCAGGTACTGATGGCGCTGGACGATTCAGTAGTGAACTGAAGTAACTTCCTTCCATATTGGCAGCGTCGCATCACCGATTGCAACTCCATTGGTAGTGTTCAAGACAGGAGAACATCTCTTCATCTTCCCGCTATACTGTCGCAGCAACGTGTAGGCTTTCTTCGGATTCTTCTCCTCCCAAGCCTTCTCGAACTCCTTAGCTCTACACGTCCACTCGTTCGCGGTCACTTTGAAGCTGCCGACGCAACTTCCTCCTCAGACGCTTCTCCTCCACGAAGTTTCCTGCAGTTCGAGAGCACATACTCTGTTGTAGGTGGATGTTGTTTCTTCTGAGACGTAGGCGAACTTCTTCTTAGGCTGTACAACCGGGAGTGCCTCTTTCGAAGCGTCCTGGATGCACTTGACAAAAGAATCCGCGTCGCAAAGTTTCTTCTTAGTCCGTAATTCGATGTGAATAGAAACGCGTTGTCGGAAATTCCTTCTGCACTCTTCATCTCTGAGACTTGTCATGTCAATCCTCTGGAGAGGCTGAGCCCTCGCTTCCTCTTATGAATCCTCGCAGTGAAGTTCAACAGAACAGGACGGTGATCCGAATCGAATGCGACATCCCACACAGCTCTAGATCATCGAATGTCCGATACTGGAATATTCCTCGTCAGGACATAGTCAAGCTGTAGTTTCAAAGTTGTCATCTTCCGCTTCCGCTGCTCTTCTGGAGATAGCCGGGTTGGTCCCTGCCACGTAAGCTGATGGCGGCGATGATTCCTCTTGAATGTCGATGCACATCAGACCACTGCGTTCACAAAAGTCGACAAGGCGGTAGCCATTGTCCGATGTTTGCTCACTGGGTAGAACCATTTACCGAGTACTTCGGATTCCTGATCAAGTCCCCATCTTCGCATTTGCGTCAACCCCCACGACAACAGCATGTTGACAAGGTATCCTGGCCAGCAACGTATTGAGTTCCTCATAAAACGCATCCTTCGAATTGTCTTCGGCGGTTTCAGTGGGCGCATGAGCACTCACTATCCACAGATTGAATCCTCTGTGATCCCGCAGTCGTACGAATGCATTCCGACACGACGTTGAGCCGAACTCCTTGACCATACCATTGAAATCCTTCCTTACAGCTATTGCACAGCCTCCCACTCTCCTATCGTCAGCGTTACCGCAGTAGATGGTGTACTCTCCGGACGCTGATGACGGGTCTATCTCTGAGGCGGGTTTCCTGCAAAGCAGCAAACGGTGCATGGAAATAGCCCAGAAGTCTGGATAGCGCAGTTTTTGGATATCACTCGACAGCGATCGACAGTTCAGAATTGGCGAAATTGTGGCTTGTGGCCAAAGACTCCATGACTCCCTAAGTACGGATCCTAAGGTGTTATGGACCAGAGGCCTTAGTGTGCCGGACGGCGACACCTTTATGCAATGTGCGGAATACTTTCGCGATATAGTTGTGCACGCTATATCGCTCGAACGTTCCCTGTGTACACTCAAACGTCTGCTGGGTTCAGTAGAAGCAGGGGCACCAACGAGCAGGTACCAACAGACTTGTATACACACCCCCTGTAAGGGTTTATAAGCTCGGAATCTTTGCGGGCCATCACACCTCCTGCTAGCCAACGAGGAGCTAAGCAAACTAAACAATAGCAGCGATGGCGCAGTCGTTAAAGTAAGGATATAGTGCGCATGCGATGAGTTATCAAATTCCCTGTAGGAATTCCTCTAGCAAAAACACGTACCTTTCATACTTTGATCACAAATTATATCCCAAATGTCATTTGATTTTTTTGCAGTGCGAGAAAGTCATATCGACAGTGAAATACACCCGGGTATATGAGATATAAGAACAAGTCACTGGTACTGAAAATTTCAAAACTGTATGGTAAATGCTTGCTGGGGACTGAAAGCTTGAATTTCATGTACACGAGTTGATTTAACTGTCGATATGGCTTTATCGTACTGCTAAATAATAAAATGACACTTAAGATAATATTCGTGATCAAAACATGAATGCTTCGTTAGTTTGGAAAAAAATCTCAGATAGGGGATTCGAACCTTCGTCGCATGCCCAGAACAGCTCCTTTCTACCGACTGCGCCATCGATGCTATGCCTTACCATGCTTAACTCCTCGTAGATTATAACTGCGAGGAATTGCGATGGCCGGAAACCTTCCAAGCTTATGACCCCTTCAGATCAATGACTCGCGGCTGGTCACCTCTAATATTCTACCACGCCAGGCTTAGACGACTACACATGGTATTAGATTTCCACCATTCAGACAACGCTTCTTATACTTTCCTTGTATGGTTATTATGGTATTGTTCTGCATTATAGCATATCTAACGCCACACTGATGGCGCTGGCAACATGCTCTTCTTCGATTTTCTTTGTAGTGAAGAAGAGCTGAGTGATAGTTGTCTGAGCGGATCGCTTCTTGACACTCCAAGAAGTCAGGAGTTCACGCAATAGTCAAAGGGCGACTTTAGGATAATGCCATTGAACTTTCAACAGCGTCAACCAGATATGTTCATTAAATAAATAGACCAGTTTTACTCGTTAATGTCATGGCAGCCTTTATATTGACTCAAAAAATACCATCTTTAACATTAACAGCGTTCACGTCTGGTCATTGAGCCACATTGTAGCGTAGTCAACTCTTTGCAGAATTGGTGCACAAATAAATGCACTATGTAGGAATCTAATACTTCCAGGTGCGGTGAGCACGCATGAATTACATGTAGCACGAAGACAGGGCAGAGTGAAGTTCATTCTCTGAGAATCAGACTCAGAAATGTGCCACTGCGTGAGATTTAGGCTTCAGTAAGGCTTAGATGATTCACAACTCGTTGGAGATCTAATAAGCTGAAACGTATCAGAGTGCAATCGTCTTGAATAAGTCCCAAGTTTCCAACGTCAACGGCAGCTACCTCTATTTGAGAACAGTCGTTCGTCATAGACTGAGTTTCTCCTATGCTATAAGCTCCAAACTCTGAGCGTTACGTTGTTGTCACTATTCGCAATTTTATATTCGTTGTTCTATTTTCAGCATGGGTTTTTGTTCTGAGTCAGCCATATTGCGCACCCCGGTGACGGAGTACAAATAAATAAATAAAAAATTGGAGGTATTTGGATATCATCATCGCTGAGGTTTCGGCTCGAAAGGTTAACTCATCAAGCGTGGTTGTGAGCGATTTTTTTGGTTTTCTCCTATGGTGTTTTTTTCGCTATGTGATCCTTTTTTCATTTCTTTCCTCTAATCGTGCAGCTGTTTTTTGTGTTTTCCTGTTTTGTTTGATTAATTGATTGTGATGCTTGCTGATGCGCCAGGGTAGCTTGCGATGCCTTTGCCTATAGCACAGCTGCGTACATTGGAGCTTCGGTCGAGTTAGCGGACCGACTAAGCCGGTATCCGGGGTCGCCTAGCCCACGACTTGCAGTGTCGCCTCCGCAAAGCCCTTCTCCACCAAATCTACACGGTCCCACCCTTCGGTCTGGCTGCTGCATTTCTAGGCGATTTGTTGTTTCAATGTTTATTGATTACTTTTCTGCATCAGCTCTTCGTGAATGACGTGTAAGGACATGCGCCCACTTATGTCGGTAGTTCGTATGTGACCTTGCGAATCATTTGTTCCTGCTTTATTTTTGCCGATAAACCATTCATTCATTCGATTGTTCAGCAATCTCGATGCAAATGTTGACCAGAAGCGTTCTCCATGCCAAAAGGGGATGTTGAGCCAGTAGGGGAGAATAATCTGCCAACTTGGGTCGAACTCAGTCATGAACCGCAACGAGAGACGTAACAACACCTCGCTTCCAACGTCTATTATGGCGCTGTCAGGGTCTGTCAACCTTCATGGAAGCATTGTCAGGAAAGGAGCGAAAGGTAGGGCTAAGCTCTTGAAGCCATCGCCAGAAGCTCGAATGTCTACCCAAAAGCTTTCAATTGCTGCTCAATTTTCAAGCATTTCAAACTTTTCGGGTGACATTTACCGCCCCGGATATACTGAACCTTTGTCAGGGAGAGTGACCTGAGAGACTGAGGTCCCAAAGAAAGTGAAAACCAATGCGAGACTCATGGATGAACTCTCGACCAGCTAACGCTGAGAGGTCACCAGCAAACCTCAGATGAGGTCCCCGTCAGACTCGGTCAAAACACCGACTGATCCTGGGGAGGAAAACATGGCCGTGGGTGTACTGGCCCTACCTTGTGTGCGCGTGGAACACCAGCATCGACTGGCTAGATTCCACAAGCAGACGGTCGCGGACGGACCATCGGGTGGATTTTCTGACCCGTCTGTCACCATCTCGGTTCGTATCGACCGGGTGGGACTCACTCGTTCGACTAGATCTGAAGGAGACCTGACCGTCATTGATCCTCGGATTCCTCCTTTTCTGTCGAAGTTCTTAGAACGTTCACAGGGCTCCATAGCCCTGTCAGCACTCTGAGACGCTGGAAGCGAGGCGTCAGCATAATGGTCCATGAGATCCATGGTCAATTTCGACAAGAAGCTATACATTTTTTCCCATCTCGGTCCAACATCAACCGAAGTGCTTCTTATTGCCATAAGCTTCACGATCACCCAGAAACTTGCTCATGCTCACCACTATGCATGACTGACTCATCTTTACACCGATTTTTTGGTTGCTTCGAAGTGTCTAAGACCACGACTTGCACTTTGCCACTGTCAAATAGCATGATACAGGGTGGCATTTCGATGATTATACTGCCTGATTCATCAATGAAGTTTCATTCATTAGATCTAATCCATCATAATTCAATATTATTATAGACCAGTTGGATTTACTGGGTGAACCTTTAATTATGGATAAGCGCAGATCTAACTTGAATTAGAAACCCATGTGTTATCTATTTTTGCAAATGGAATTTGTTGCTTCACCAGCACTGTAGCAGTATTCTTCCATGTTGCACTTGCTTGCGAACTTACCCAAAAATCCTGTTCTCTGAATTAACAGTGCTCACTGTTCTCCGCAGAGCCTCGCATTAGTCAACCCTTTATTAAATCGCAACGTGAATGCACTTTCTAGATACTCAGTTATGACAAATGCAGTACGCTAGCATGCATTTGCCTTTATGAATCACAAGAAGCGCAACAAGAGCACAACAAAGTACAACTGCTCGTGAGCAGTTTTAGAAATGTAAAAGATTGTGATACGAGGACAGAAGCAGGAAAGCTGGCTCTACAAGGGCTCCGGTGATTCACAGCTGGTTGTTGATCCTCTAAGCCGCATGAAATGGATCATAATGCAAACGTCCTGAGCGAAATGACTGGCTACACACATCTTCTAGGGGTTGGCCGTTGAAAACTTCTGCAAGGTTTTGAGAATGCTGCATAAGAGGGTCCAGCAGGAAATACCAGATTCTGAACCATTTGGTGCAAGAAAAATATAGAAGCACAGACATCATTCAATCGAAATTAGGTGTGATAAATTTGAGTCCGTGGCTTGATTTGATTCCTCGACAAAAAACATTGAAATGTCACCCGCGGCCGGCGCGGCGGTCGCTTGACCGCCGCGCCGGCCGCGGGTGCGATTTGAAGATGTTCTACTCAGGATGGGAGGATAGCGCAACTGATCAGTTCACCGTACCGCCAGCCACCGGTGAGATTCAAACCTCCCGCGCCAGCCGTCGGTGAGATTTAAATGTTTTTTCTTGAGGAAGCAAGCTACGGACCTACATAACTAGGGCTTACCTTACATTCCCGAGGGCTTTTCTATTATAAAACCATATTTTGACAGTTGTAGATATGGGACACAGTATTGATAGTCCGCTTTCCAAATCCCCTAAATGCCTCAGAGTTTTACAGTGGATTTCCAAAAGTGGGCATTTTCATAGCTTTGCGAAGAGAAAAGGCGTACACGAATGGCAATTTTCAGGGCGTTTAAAAAATTGTCTCGGATTGAGCTTAAAACTTCGTCCTAGGGGTTGTTTCGGGTGCTGATTACGAATATGAGGTCCATTTGTCAATATTTGAGAAAATCCGTCTGATTTGGTCCGAAGCTTCAGAATGAGGGAATTTTTGAAGGCAAAACGCGACTATTGGCGATTTCGAGAATGCTATGATCAAATCGTCCTTAAACTTCTACATAGGGGTTATTTGGGCTGCCTAGCAATAATCTGTGGTAGGTTTATCGATTTTTCTTGGATTACGGTGTGTAACGATGGGCATACGGCAACACGGCGAAAGTCTCAGATTTGTCTCAAAATTTTTCTGTGGGTGTTATTTGGGACGCTGGACACGAATTTGAGGTCCATTTTTCGATTTTCGAACTCTAAAGGTAAGTAACGCCAATTAAAAGACATTATGCCTACCGTAACCTGCAGTAACCCTTGGTCTGGCAACAAGAAGACCCCAGATCCGGGTACAGCGCTCTAAATAACAATCAGTTGAAAGTTTTGAACGGAATCCGAAAAATTTCCAAAAGTTCCCTGATGTCCCCTTTCACCTTTTTTGTTAAGCAAAAAAAATCCAATTTTTTTCGGAATCCCTGCAGCCATTTAGAGAATTTAAAGTACGGGTCATTTATGTACTGTTAAAGGCCTACAGCAACGAAAACCGGGTTTTTCAAAATCCTTGCTATAGGTCTGTGACAGAACATAAATGACTCGTTCCTAAAATTCTTTGAATGGCTGCGGGAATCTCAAAAAACGGCATTTTCATTCCTCCACAAGAAGTACATAAAGTCACCACACATCAGGCGATTTTTGGAGTGTTCAGAAAAAAAAATTCGGAATCGGCTCAAACCTTTCAACTGGGGGTTACATATTTAGGGCGCTAAACCCGAATCTGGGGTCTATTCCTCGCCAGACTTGGGGTTACTGTAGGTTACGGTAGGCATAATGATTTAAATTGGCGATACCTACCTTAAAATTTGGAAAATCGAAAAACGTACCTCAAATTCGTGTACAGCATCCCAAATAACACCCACAGAGAAATTTTGAGTCAAATCTGAGACTTTGACCGAGCTACCGTATACTCATTGTTACATACCGTGGTGATCAAAGGGAAATCGATAAACTGACCACAATTAGTGTTAGGCAGCTCAAATAACCCTTATGTGGAAGTTTTGAGACGATTCCATCGTAGCATTCTCGAAATCGTCAAAAGTCGCGTTTGGCAAGCAAAATTTCCCCTATTTTGAAGCTTTGGACCAAATCAGACGGAATTTTTCGAATATTATGACAAATGGGCCTCAGATTCGTATTCAGCTCCCAAAACAACCCCTAGAAAAAAGTTTTAGGCTCAATCCGAGACAATTTTTCTTTGAACGCCCTAAAAAAATATAATTCGTGTACCCCTTTTCTCTACACAAAGCCATGAAAATGCTCACTTTTGGAAATCTCCCGTAAATCTTTGAGGCCTTAAGGGACTTTGGAAAACGAATCATCATAACTGTGTCCCTTATCTACAACTATCAAAACATGGTTTTACAGAAGCCCTCGGGAAATGCAAGGTAAGCCCTACATAGTTATTGTTAATGTATTAGCGTAAATCAGTGTACAGTTAGGTCCGTGGCTTGCTTCCTCAAGAGAAAAAAACATATAAATCTCATCCGCGGCTGACTCAGGCGGTTTAAATCTCACCGGCGGCTGGCGGTACAGAACGCTAATCGGCTGCGCTATTCTCTGGGCCCGAATCGATAAGCGGGCCGGCGCACGCGACCGCCCTCGCCAGCCGTGGGTGAGATTTAGATGTTTTCTTGAGGAAATAAGCCACGGACCTAACTATAATTGCCGCCGGAAATTGAGAACTGCCGTTTTTTCTCAATCGTTTCCTTCTACCCAACGGTTCCATAGTGAAGTCAATTTTTCAGAATTCTTCTTCAAAGCGAAGGCATTCTGAATCGTTGTAACGAAGACAAAAATACTTTTTTTTTTCAAATATCAAAAATAATAATATAAAACATAATAATCAATATTTAAATAAATATATTAAATAATTTAAATATACTCACAACATTTCGTTCTTTTGATTACTTTAAAGATAATGTAATTGAAAATGCAATCAAATCAAAAATGCACGACTGCCAAAAAAAATGTAATTTTTAAATTGTGGAAAAAAGTCTCATGCTTCTCTAGAAAAAAACTCTCTTCCATTTCACCAATCCAACCAGCCCTCCTGTTTTCAGTGGGTGGCACTCGAATAAATCACGACATCTGGCAAAGTTCAAGGCTATCATCGGCGGATGAAAACCGGGGCCCACCACCGGAAGTGCTGCCACAAACCCGCTAATATCACACATCAATGCGTCCAACACCTATAAAAACACTTCTTCAGAGAGCTAATAAGAAAAGAAAGAGAAATGCAGGGCAAAATATGGTTTGTAGCAGAAAGAAAACGCAGAAGAACTACTTCAGAAACTTAGACTGAGCCGGATGAAAACTGAAGAAAGGTTTCAGGAGAGAGGTAAAAAATTACAAAAAAAAAAATGATTACGATGTTTTTCGAATGTTTTGATGCCTTTTTTGACAATATATATGCAAATGATTACGTATTTTTGAAAAATACAAATAGAAAATTATAAATGCGATGTTAGCACATGAAAAAAGAAACAAAATAAAAAAAAATTAGCCGAGGTCGGATTTTTTTCTTTCAAAATAAACACTTTTTGGACAAAATAAACAACCATTACGTCTGCACGCATGCGGTCGCGACGCGTTTGGGAAAGCTCGAGACGCTCACTATGACTAGGGAATGATGAAGGCTAACGTACAGATTTTCCCAATCGGAGCTAGTTTCTTTCACTAAAATTTGATAAAAATATTTTTACTATGATTTGGTAAAAATAAATTGATAAATTTCTGAACAAATGATGAAATATAGTTTTTTGATACTGTTTTTTTTATTTTAGCACTTGATAATATTTTTTACTACGATTTGGTAAAAATCAATAAACAAATAAAATTTAAAATAAATAAATAAATAAATATTTTAATATTGAGGCCCCTAAAAATATTTCATGTGGTATTCAAGTTGTGAAAAAAAGCATAATAAAAAAATGGAAAAAATTGAATGTATAAAATAAACTATTTTATAAAATAATAGAAAAAGAAGGATTTATAAAAGTGTTACTCGAAATGAAACTGATTTCAAAGAGAATAACTGAACTTGAAATAAACACATGATAAGAATCGCCATCATATAGGACAAAATAATGCAATAGATAACATAAAACTGAGCCAAATAAAAAACAAAATCAACTGAAATAAAATAAAAGAAAACGAATAAGGAATTAAGTTGCATCAGCATTCCCTAATTTCGATTGTATTGATTGTTCGTACTAATTAAAGAGAAAACACGAAAATTAGGCAGAAAACGCGCTCCAATCCTAAAACCCTCAGTAAGTTAATCTGTCCCGGAATAGGTCAGTAGATCACAACCGGGTCCCATTTGATTTTCCCTCTATCAAAAACGAGTTCATACCACTTTTTTGATTTTTCAGCATAACCTGAACAAAAAAAAGAACTAAAAAATTTGAAAACTACACAAATACGTATACAGAAATCATTGTTATCCATTTTACGTAGGAATGTCTTGAAAAAGGAAATGTCCATAACCTATTTTTGTGTCAGATAAGAATGAAAAAGTATCCATTTCCAATTTCCTTATCATGGGTTCCCAAATGTTCACGAATTTATAAAGAACTTTCTTGGAAAAATTACAGCTAAAAAAATTTCCCCAAAAACCTCTCCAGAAACATTTTGAAAAAATAACTAGTGAGTAAACAACTCAAAAAGTTAAAATTAAAAATTAAAAAAAAAACTTTTAAACCAAATAAAGCAAGGCTTAAAAACAGCTTCGAAATACACGGTAGACTGACAAAAAATATCAATTACCACACACGCGTGCGGTCGCGTCGCGTTTGGGAAACAAAGAGCACAATATCGATGTTAAGAAAAGCTGAAACCGCTGTGGAAAACGCGCTCCAATTCAGAATCCCTGTCCCCGCATTTCTCACGCGGGAAAAGTCACCAAGCCACTCCGCGGTTCAGCTGGTGAGTTTCGAATGGCGGCAGTGACGTATCGATCGCCTACGGAATCGGCTATGCGTACCGGGTTGGGCCGGAAACGCGCCGACTATCGTTGTAAAAGACCTGTAGAGGACCAGTGGCGGACCATGTATTTTTATACTTCCTTAGAAACAGCGTACACATCTTTCACTTTTATACAAAATTGGTTGATTTGTTGATCTCTATGTTTCGTTTGATATAACGAACATTTCTGCATTAATCAAGAATTTGGAAAAAAAATCAATAATCTTGTAGTACCTTTCGTAATCGCCTTAAACGAGCTCGCATATTTCGTCGTCGTCGTACACCTAGCAGAGGTACGGTGTCGTTTTCGAAATACTCCATGAATAACATTAATACTACTAAAAAACTTTTTTTTGAAAAAAAAACGGACCAATATTCATTGAAACCGGAGAAGACGACGAAATTCGAAAATAGAATGGTTGACGGCAATCAAAAGGAATCAGTGGACATTTCAGGCGAAAACTAGTGCGTTGTGGTCTCAGTCAGCACTATGGACGAGTTGACCTGTACTTTGCTGTCCGAAACATCAGGAGTGGTCCCGAATGGAATTCGACCTGCACATGATGAAACAACTCATCCATTTTTCATGTACTGAGACCACAACCCCAAACAGTGAGTAAGGCTCATAGAAAGCGTACATATACAGCGGAGAGCAGCAACGATTCGACATACTTGGGTGCCAGGCATTCTTGGGCCACCGAAGTGTTCAGACTCCGCCCATTTTCTCGCCGCACCCCGCCCACTCCATACGAGCACGCTTCATTTTGATTCATTTTTGACGCTTCCCACGGCATAACTACTTTTTAAAATTTTCAAAATTGGACCGGAAGATAATAAAAAAATTTCAAGGCAGAATTCAACATGGAAATATTTTTTCTCAGAAACTTCTTTTTTTCAGTTATGGGTCTGCAGGAAGAGGGTGGAATTTGCGTGAGTCAGCCAACGCATCAGATGGAACAGTTGCCCATCCAAAGGACTAGTTGTCGATGCACTGGTTACTAGACTAGGAACCGAATCGAATAATGTTTGAAAAAATCGAATATGCAAGTATTCGAATATCTGATTTATCAAAGAGAAGAAAATTTAGAATTTTTACGAATATTCAATTTTTTTAGAAATTTCATACTTTTTTTCGACTATTCGATCCACTCGGATAAATAAATTATTCGCTTTTTCGAATACTCGATTCATTGGGAAATCCAAACTAAACGGTTTCTTAAATATGTGATTTGCTCAGAAATTCAAATAATTCGGTTTTTCGAATACTCGATCCCTTCGTAAAACTGAAATATTTGATAAATCAGAGGCTCGGCCAATTCTGGATCACGACATTCAGATATCCAGCCACTGAGAAAGAAGTTCGAAATACTCGCGAATTATTCACAAAAATTCATGAATTCGAATTCTTATTCTAAATGATTATATAGACAAATTTTTCCAAATGAATCGAATACATAGAAAGAGGACAGCTTTTCGAATTCATTTTTTCAATCTAACAATTTAAAAACACGTAATTCGAAAAATTTACTCATTCAGAAGTTTAAAAAAAAGGTTTCTCTGAAAATTAATTAATCCGAGATTTTTGAAAATGAGTTAACTCAGTTGTTCATCTATTCAAGATGTTCTAAAAAATAATGTACTGGTAGAAACTCAACTCTTGAAGATTAAAAAATTAAAAAAAAATCCCGAAAAATGGAGGTACATAATGTGGGTCTTTTTTGTTATTCATCTCTTTTTTGAGGGCTAACTTGGGCGAAAACGTAGAAAAGTGAGATATTATCCTTAAAGTGAATAATTCCTTCAAAAACACACTCATTGTTACACATAAAAATACTTATCTTCTTCTTTTAGGACTACAGTAACCCTACCGTCACCCACTCCATAACTCCAGAGACCCTCAGTTAACCCTACTTACTCAAGTACCATTGCTAACAATAAGTAGACGTCGTAAGAATCCAATCTCATGTTGGATCGTTGAAAAACAGCTTTACGATCTCAGCTTATGAATAATTCAACTTCAGGTGTTATGACGGAATCGAAGTCAACATAACACCAACAGATGAAAAACCGCAGCGAAAATTGGATTGCGAAAAGAAGAAAGCATACTTTGGAAGGTTAATGTCGCCTATAATCGCCCATAGTCGCTCAATCCCACCAAACACCGCCAACCATAGTTCTCTGCCATTAGACGTCCTTTATACTCCCGCCGCCAAGTGGCGCGGCAAAGTACAATCCCATAATATTGATCCTGCCGCGCTACGTGATCAATATCATAGAATTGCATTTCGCCGTGCCGCTTGGCGGCAGAAGTATAAAAGACCCCTTAAGCGCAGCCAATTAAGGCCCACTACCGCTAAGCTCAACCAGATGTGATTTATAGTTGCTCACTGTTGCAAAACGTTCCTAAACCCTCACCCACTAAAGCTATGCGTTCCTCAATGTCGCAAGTTGTCGCTAACACCCACCAAGCTTCGCCAAGTATCGCCTGCTGTCTGTTCGAGCATGTGTCGCCTATACTCGCCCACTGTCGCTAATCACGCTAGATGTGGCCCTTCCTAGTCTGAGCTAATGTAACCCCAACGTCGCAAAACATGGCTAGCTCTCGCCAAGCTCTGGGAACAGTCGCATTCTCTCGCCTAATGTCGCCAACCTTCCTTTTTTACTCCCAACAGTAGTCGCGTACTGTCTCTTGAAGTCGCCAGCTCTCGCTCACTTCCGGCCTTGGCCGCATACTGTAGCCTAACGTCGCCAGCCTTCATTCACTCCAGGTAGTAGTCGTGAAGTGTCGCCTAATATCGCCAGCTCTCGCTCATTCTCCACATTGTTCGCACACTATGGCCTTATGTCGCCAGCTCTCGCTCACTCTCGGCAGTAGTCGAACCATGTCTCTGAATGTAACCAGATCTTGCAAAATTGTCCATACTCGCGTCGCCGAGCTTTAGTAATTGGCTCACACCCAAATGGCGCCAGTTCTTGCTCAATCTCGGCGGTAAATACACTTTGCTACCTAAAGCCGTCGGCCTTCCTTCACTCCCGATAGTGATCGCACCCAGTCGCTTAATGTCGCCAGTTCACTCCCAGCAGTAGAAGAGTACAGCCGCCTAATGCCGTAAACGTTCGCTTACTGTCGTCAGGAGTCTCGTGCTGTCGCCCAATGTCGCTAGCCTTCGCGCACTCTTGGTGGTAATACAATATCGCTAACTGTCGCCAGACCTCACCCATTCCCAGCAACTGTCGCATGCTGTCGCCTACTGTCGCCAGTCTCCCTTCTCTCCCAATAGCAGTCGCGTAATGTCGCCAAACGTCGCCAGCCTTTGCTCATACTCGCTAGTGGTCCCATACTGCAGCTCACAGTAGAAGGCATGCAGTGTCGGTATAAGCCGCCAATTCTCGCCCTCTCGCCTACACTCGTGTCGCCAGCTCTCGCCCTCTCGCCTACGCTCGTCCAAGTCCAACTAATGATGTCAAAAACTGATTTAGCCAGCGACGATGATATACTGTCGCTGATTGTTGCCCGCTGTCGTTTGCGGCAGTAGTCGTATACTGTCGTCAGCCCATCGCCCACTCGCCCACCCTAGTCTATTATCAAATTATGACATTCACAACCAATTTCTCCAACAGTGTATACTGGCAGTGACAAGTGATTCATCAAGAATTCACCCACGGGTTGAGGGTTGCCAGCATAGCGTTTGAGGAGTTTCAAGTAAAGAGATGGCCGCAAATTCGAGTAATATTTGCTGTAAACCCATAAATTTATCACGAAATAGCATCTGAAGCGGAATGGTTCGACATTCATTAGCCCAAAACCACGGTTGCATCGACATATCTTTGAAAACTCAATCAAGAACCCTTCCAGCCTATCAATAAACTTTCGGAGTACACTATACAACACGACTTCCCCCCTAAAGTGTCGCCAGTTCTCGCCCATTCCCGACAGTAAATACACACTATCGCCTGATGTCGCCGGCTCCCATTCTCTCCCAATGGTGGTCGCGTATTCTCTCTAAATGTCGCCAGCCCTTGTACACTCCCAGCAGTAGCAGTATAAAGTCGCTCATTGACGTCAACTCCAGCTCACTGCCGTCAGTGGTCGCATGCTGTCGCCTAATGTCGCCAGTCTTCTTTCTCTCCCAATAGCAGTCGCGTAATGTCGCCAAATGTCGCCAACCCTTGTTTTCAGTCGCCAGTGGTCCCATACTGCAGCTCTCAGTATCCGGCGTGTAATTTCGGTAAATGTCGCCAACTCTCGTTCTCTCGCCTACACTCGTGTCGCCAGCGCTCACCTACGCTCGCCCAGGTTTAACTAATGATGTGAAAAACTGATTTAGCCAGCTACGATGATATACTGTCGCTGATTGTTGCCCGCTGTCATTTGCGGCAGTACTCGCATACTGTCGCCAGCCTACCGCCTACTCGCGCACACTAGTCTATTGTCAAATTATGACATTTACAACCAATTCCTCCAACAGTTTATACCTGCAGTGGCAACTGATTCATCAAGAATTCACCCATGGGTTGAGGATTGCCAGCTTGGCGATGGAGGTGATTTAAAACTAAAGATTGCAGTAAACTCAAGTAATATTTGCTGTAAACTCATGGGTTTATCGTTAACGAAGCCGGCCCTAGAGGGTAAATACAGTTTTGGTGGCACCTGGAGCAAAATGGTTCGACATTCATTAGTCTAAAACCACGGGTTACATCAAAATATCTTTCGAAACTCAATCACGAAGCCTACCAACCGATCAATAAACACTCGAAGTACACTAAACAAGTTGATCCTCTTCCACCCTCAAGCCATTAGTAACACTGACAAGAAAGTGAGGCTCTATAACTCTATGTAGACAGGAACATGGACTGAACAGTTGTCACTACTCAGGCAGTGACTGCCTGCAGTCAAGGATCAACAAACAACACGGCCATCAGCAGCAGTAGCAGCAGCAGCAGCAGCACTGGTGGTCGAAGACGAGCACAATGTGGTGCCGGCGCTGTCGGGTGGGGGTGGACGACACGACCACGGGAGGATCTTTTCAACTTCCGGCGAACGCCGACACCGCCGCCGCGGTACGCATTAATAACGGTCAAAAAGATGCGCGCTCCCAGCCTGAGAACTTAACACCACAAAGACCCCACTTTACACCAGCTGACATGGCCGTCTAGACCATGTCAGCTGGTGTAAAGTGTTCTAACACGTTGATGTTCTAACAAAAAGGAAACAGTGACGGCGGCCGTTTTAGAAAGAATTGCATTTCTAGAAATACATATTTATGGATGCGTATCCGAATATGCCATAAAGTATTGCCTAGAATTACTCTGAGCAAAGTCAGAGTCGTTTACCGCAAACTTTACGCCGTGAGTGACTTTTGACAATATCCGAAATCTGAGGATAAGTTTGGCTTAAAATCAGTGTTCTCGATGAGGAAAATTAATTGATTTCTAGTATTCGATGTTTTTGTGTAGGTAAGACCACGAAGAAGAGGTTGATATGGTGAAAACCCCACAAAACCCTTAAATACTGGGTAAAAACTTTTCAAAGGCAGTGTTCCCGATGAAAAAGTTGCCCGTTTTCTGGCTAAAACGTAAGGTTTGGGTCCCTCTAAGAGGAATCAGAACGGAAATACGACAAAAACAGGCGAGGAAGTGGGTGAAAACCCCGTGGGACATCTAACCAATTGGCCACCCCGCCCACGTCCTATAACAGTTGTCCTGCGTTCGTTTTACCGTAGGAACAGGCACCGAATTTTCGAATAATCTTCGCCGCGAAAGGTTACAAGATTTCAGCATGTATTTTTTTTAAATTCTCATTTTTAAAGAATTTTCGGTGCAGGAAACGGGAAACAAAGAAGTCGCTAACACAAGAACTTCGAAACTCAAAAAAATTTGCAACTTTTGGTTTGACGTTTTGTCCGCAGTGCACAAAACACACAAGCAGGCGTAAATGAATGTTTAGTAGGTTTTTTTAATAGTTTTTTCTCCGATACTCGATAGTTTTAGGAGGGCTTTTCACTATTATCCTCTTCCTCGTGAACATGCCGACTCAAAGACATAGAGAACTAGAATACGATTTTTTATCGCGAAAACTGTCTTTAAAGGCAGTGTTCACGATAAAAAAATCGTTTTCTAGTTTTCGATGTTTTTGTGTAGGTAAGACCATGAAGATGAGGTCGATAGGAAAACGTCCCCACAAAACCCTCACATACCGGAGAAGAACTGTTCAAAGAAACCTCTAAAATATTTAATTACGCCTGTTTGGTGTGTTTCGGGAGATCGCAGACCAAGCGTCAAAACTAACGTCGCAAATGGTTTCGAGCCTCGAAAGTTTCAGATAAGTGACTTTGCTTTCTGTTTCCTGCACTAAAAATACTCTCACAACAATAAGGGTCAACGTTTATGCTGGAGTGATAGAAACTTTCGCGGTTAAGAATATTCGAAGATTCGGTGCCGATTCCTAAAATAAAATGAAAGCAGGAAAACTGGTATAGGACATGGGCGGAGCGACCCCATGGGATGGCCGGACTGCAGGATTTTGAACCACCTAGTGCATGTTTTTTCGTCATTCTTTGAACATATGCTTGCTTAGATAGACCCAAAGCTCACGTTTCTGCAGAAAAATGAGGATTTTTTTTTCGTGAACACTGCCTTTGAAGTGTTCACGATAAAAAACCGTTTTTTTTGTTTTAGATGTTTTTTTTTTGAAATTAAGACCGCGACGAAGAGGTTGATAGGCAAAAGTCCTCACAGAACTCTCAAATACCAGAGACAAAGTGTTTAAGGAAACCTCTAAAATATTTAATTACACCTGTTTGATTTGGTGTGTTTCGGGGGACTGCAGACAAAGCGTCAAACCTAACGTCGGAAATGGTTTTGACCTTCGAGTTCTTAAATAAAAGACTTTGCCTTCAGTTCCCTGTACCAATCACTGTTCAAGAATAAGAGGGGACAATGTACATGCTGAGATGTTAGAACCTTTCGCGGTGAAGAAAATTAGGTGCCTATTCGTACGGTGAAACGAAACCAGGACAACTGTTATAGGACGTGGGCGGGGTGGCCAAGGGTTCGGCTGACCTACAAGATTTTCACCCACTTCGCGACCGTTTTTCGTCGCCTTTCCGTTCTCAATCTTCTCGGGAGTATCCAAAGCTTACGTTTCCGCCAGATAAAAAAACGACAACCTTTGTCACCGTAAACACTTTCTTTGAGAAGGGAAGTCCATCAGCGACAGCTGTCGTTTCGGAAGAAATTTGCATTTCTAGAAATACATATTTATGAACGCAAATCCAAATATGCCAAATAGATATGCCTAGAATTGCTCTGAGCAAACGGCAAAAAAAACGGCCAGGAAGTGGGTGAAAACCTCGTGGGCCAGCTAACCCATTGGGCCACCACGCCCACGTCCTATAACAGTTGTCCTGCGTTCATTTACTTTTGCGTTGCGTTTCTTTCTTTTTTTTTTGAACAGGTACCAAATTTTTGAATAGTATCTGTCGCTAAAGGTTCTAACATTTCAGCATGTACATTGGGACCTCTCATTTATAAAGAATCCTTGGTCTAGGAAACAGAAAGCAAATCCCCTTACCTAAGAATTTTGAAGCGCGAAATCATTTCCCCGACGTCAGGTTCGATGCGCTGTCCGCAGTCTGCCGAAACACAAACAAGGATGATTAGTTTCCTTTCAGAGATTTCTTTAAAAAGTTTTTCACCGGTATTTGAGTGTTCTGTGGGGACTTTTCCCTATTCACCTCTTCTTAGTTGACTTACAGTTGACCGCAATGTTAAAAGGACATGGTGCGGTTGCGGACTAGCACTAAAACTACGGTAGAATCTGGCACCTCGCCAGATTTCGTCATCGATCGGCGCCACAGCTGATATTCTCGTGAGCAGAGAGAAGACGGTTGGCGCCGATCGATGACGAAATCTAGCAAAGTGCCAGATTCTACCGTAATTTAGTGCGAGTCCGCAACCGCACCATGTCCTTTTAACATTGCGGTCCACTGTACCTACGTAAAAAGCATCGAAAACTATGTATAATATGATTTTTTTATCATGAACACTACCGTCAAAGAAACCTCTAAAATATATAATTACGCCTCTTTAGTATGTTTCGAGTGACTACAGACAAAGCGTCAAACCTAACGCCGGAAATGATTTCGCGCTTCGAAATTCTTAGGTAAATGACTTTGTTCTTTGTTTCTCGTACCAAAAAACTCTTTAAAAATAAGATGGTCCGATGGATATTCTTGGATGTTAGAATTTTTCCCAATAAAGAATATTCAAACATTCGGCAACCCTTCCTTCTGAGTAATGAAAGCAGGACAAATGTTATACACGGGCGGGGTGATGCAATGGGTCGCCCGGTCCACGGGATTTTCACTCACTTTCTGGCCGTTTTTCGTCATACTTCCGTCCTTACTCTTCTTGAAGAGACCCAAAGCGTACGATTCCGCCGAAAAAGAGCAACTTTTTCATCGTAAACACTGCATTTAATTTTCCGCAATATTGCCTAGAACAGGGCCGCAAAAATTTGAATTAGGTGACTGGGTTGAATCCGCAGAATCGATCTGGATTCTCCGCGATACAGGCAAGCAAGATCATATATGAGAGGGATTTTCAAAGAAACCCATTAACAGTTCCTCGCAGCGAGCTGACCCACGCTTTCTCCCCGGAATCCCCGTGAAACTTCCGCGAAATCCCGCGCATCAAGGCCAGTTGAGAAAAAATTGTGGAAATTTCGCGCATATTCCAAGTAGATTTCGAAAAGATTAAAGGCGGTATTCACGACAAAAAATTTTCCAGGTTTTTTTTTCGGAGAAACATAAGCCTCGAGTCCCTCTAATAAGACTGAGGATGAAAGTACGGGCCAGGTAATAGGTGGAAACCCTTGTGAACCTGCCGGACCACGTCATATAGCAGTTGTCCATCGTTGGTTTCACCGAAGGAACAGTTGCTGCTGGATCATTAAATTCTCTTCATCCCGTAAAAATCTGACATCCAAGCATGTACATTGGCTCTTCTAATTTTTTAAAGAAATTTTGGTACAGAACCATTTGCGACGTTCGGCTTGATGTCTTGTCCGCAGTGTGTTAACCCCACCGTCAGGCGTAAATAAATATTTAAGAGGTTTTTTTTTGTATCAGTTTTTTTCTCCGATACTCGAGAGTTTTATGAGGACTTTTTTCTTCCTTGTTAACATGCCGATTCAAAAACATAGAAAGATAGAATACGGTTTTATTATATCTCGAAAACTGCCTTTAAATGCGTCATTCTTGGTAAATGTCTTGTAACCCAGCCGAAAGGATACAGAACTTTAATGGACCTGTTGCTGATGAATCCAACCTGAGGCCAATACATCCAAAAACTTCCCATCACAAATTCCAACACCCCACCTCTACTCGTTCCAAATAAAAATCTGACCACATTTCTGGCTATAACCTATAGAAATCCCTTTCTCACTGACATAACACTCAGTCAAAAGCAGAAAAAAAGTGTGCATTATGTATGACCCTTTACGTGGCGCGGCTGCTTTTAATCTGTCAAAACTAAAACATTGTTATAAACGACAGGACAGGCGGATATACAGAAAAACCCCGTCACAACACCTCAGAGATAAATCAAAACGCATTTCGCCCAGCCCCAGCATGTCTCAAACCCAGGTGAAAACAGAATTTGCCGTAAGATTGAATATTTCCTGAATTTAACTCGAAATTTTCGCACGTAGTTGGTGACTCTACAGGTGAAGAAAAACGCTTTTGAGCGAACTTTGAGGGACGATGACGCCTAAATGGAATTCACTTAGCGTTTTAAAACGATAGGAATCCTCTGAAGTTGCCGATACATTGCCCATAGATCACACCCAGAAGGAATTCGGGAGACCTAAACTATGAGGAAAAAGTTGAGGGCAAGCTCGTGATCTTGAACAAGTCATTGCGTTCTAAATCACACATTTTCTGTCAGAACCGCAGCAAACGAAAACCTCAAGAGCTCCACAGGGTAATTTTTATGACTTCATAACTACTGCGAAATCTCAAGGTGCTTCACTTTGAGGGTTAGGCTCACGCTGTGATGATCACAGAGGGGGGCCGCAGTCATTGGAGCCAAGAAGGGGGGGGGGGCCCCTACTCAGAAAAATAAAAACAAGTTACTTGTAACATATCTAAGCCTATGTGAGTTGCTTGCGACCTATCTCAGGCCAATTAAGTTACATGTTACATATCGACGGGATACTGCGTTCAGCGAGCCTACGATGTTACATGTAACCTAAATGGAACAGGATAAGTCGCAAGTAACTTAAATCGGCCAAGAAAACATTTCGTAGGGGAATATACGACGCACTTCTGAGATCAACCTTAGAACAGGCATTGCTGCCGGTTTACTAACCCAATTTTGAAGCACTGAACCCCGCAGAGATGGTCTCGCAGAGCGTTTCCCGCCTTGCGTGACCGCGTGGGAGAGCGCTGTCTGCGTCGCGTGTCGTATGAGTGGCGAATTAGCCACCCACTGTGAATATATAAGTGTAAGTTGCATGTAACATAAACTTACATTTATATTACATGGAACATTAATTTATATTACATGTAACTTAAATTTATACTACAAGTAAGTTACACTTATGTTACATGTAACTTACATTTATGTTTTCATCATGGTTGGCCATCGCAGGTGACACGCGATGCGGGAAACGCGTCCGCACGCGGCCCAGCCCGCACGCTACGACAAAAAAAGCGTTGTGCGGGGCCACCCAGTTAAAGTGCGGTCAAGCACCTCAAACTTGGGTGAATGGATCGACAGCCACGCCATTTCCAGGCCTGACCCCACGAGTGCGTCGGATATTTTCCTTGGAAATGTCTTCTTGATAGATTTAACTTACTTCCGACTTATCTTGTACAATTAAAGTTACATCTAACATATCAAAGGCGCACTGCGCGCAGTATCCTTTCAGAAATCTGAAACAAGTTACTTGTAACATATCTAAGCTGATGTAAGTTAACTGCTACTTATCTCAAGCCATTCAAGTTACATGCAACATATCGACACGAAACCGCGTGCAATGCGCCTGCGATATGTTACATGTAACTTAAGTGGCTCATAAAAAGTCGCAAGTAACTTACAACGGCTTAGATATGTTACAAGTAACTTGTTTTCGGGCTTTTATGTTACAGGTAACTTGTTTTAATTTTTCTGAGCTGCACGCAGTATCCCATCGATATGCTGCATGTAACTGAGACAAGTCACACGTAACTTACATCGGCTCTGATATGTTGCAGGTAACTTGTTTTCGGCATTTTATGCCACAAGCAACTTGTTTTCATTTTCCTGAGGAGGGGCCGCAGAATATTTCAAACTGGAGGAAGGGCGTCGCACCTTTCACGAACCGGCCACAGCGCTACCTTTTACCCTGTTCACTTTTCGTGCTATCAATTGATTCAGTCAACCCTGTATGCCTTGTTTGGAGCTAGACATGTATGCGCTCAAAAGAAAGAGCTCTCGATGCTGATTCTAAATTTGCCCCCAGCTACCTAAAAGGGCCACTTTGAAATAAATTATGACAAAATTGCGCTTTTCGGCGCAAAAAAAAGCACCAAATCGTTGTTCTTTTCGAGAAGTCATGGGTGATATGGCATTTTGAAAATAATGATATCACAAATTTCAGACTGTCATACAATACAGCAAAAGCGGCACCATCTAGAAAACTCCAACCAAAATGGAAAAAGAACGGCGATTTCAATGAGTCGCACGGAAAACCACTCTATTTCATTGAAATCACCACCGCCGTGCCAGCGCCCCCACTGGCGGATTCCATTAGCAAAAATCATTCATTCCAATCAGACACGCGGTCGAGAAATGTTTCACATTCTGCTGCAGCCACCACCGCTGCCCGCATATGCGAACGTCATCGCATTCTGAACAACATGTAAGAGCAAGATAAGTGCAAAACTGGGGCAGGAAAGAGGGCAAGTCTGCAGAAGAGAAAACTGTTGAGCCAACTGAGACGGCGGCAATTAGACCTGGGTACAGCCCGAACAAAAGGCGCTGGTCCAAAGGCGACCCAAAACAAAAGGTTAGAAAACGCCAAATAATAGCGACAATTCCTTTGCAAGGTCATAACAAAAGCCAAGAGGGTCCCTAGGTGAGAACCTCATGAGCTCTGTGAACCTAATAATCCGGGTTAAATGTCAACAACAATCTTTCTGAATTTGGGCCCTTAGGCTTTAGACCTCCATACAAAGTTTGAACATTTATTTTGTATTAGGTTGAACTGTAAGTTTCCAGCCAATTGACTTTGACGATTTTTAAACCTTTCAGCGTTGGTCCTCCGGAAAAGCGCGATATACCTATCGAAAGCACACATTCTTTTCTATCTAACGCTGCCTTCCACTTAAGCCAAAGCCTGCTCATTTGAGGAATATAAGCTATAATTCAGTGGTAATCTTCACTACATAGCATCTCTGAGTGCTTCCATTTACTTCGAGGTAAACCACCAAACCTGCAAGAATTGACAGAATTTTTTAGCCGCCTTAGGATTAGATAATAGTGTTTGCGAAAATTTTCGACGGAGCGTAATTATTGATTTTTAGCAGATTTTGAGATTTTACAACTCCGGTCTGGCCTATCCAAGGAGCTTGGACCTCGAAGCTCAGAATCAAGTATAATCGCCAAGTCCCTACCCCACAGTATTTTTCGTCAATTATCGATAATTTTTTTTTAAACTCGATGAAAATGGCAGAAATCGAATGTTCAAAAAAATCGATTGATAACTGACGAAAAAACACCATTTAGTGGGGACTTCGCGTTTATACTTAACTTTGAAGCATCCAGGCCGAAACTTATCGGATAAGCCAGAAAAGACCAAAATCCGAAATCGCAAAACCCGCTTTGATGAACCTATCGTATTCCAACCGTAAACTACTGTAATCTATCAAAAATTGATAAGTGGACCTCAGATTCGAGTTTAGAACTCCGAAAAACCTATACAGAGAAGTTTTGATGCATGTGTATATACCGTAGCGTTTCGGAAAGCATCACGCCGCATTTAACACTTAAGCACAGTGCGTTCCACGACCAATCAATCCAGTGAGTAATTAAAAATTATTTAAGCAATGATAAAAAGAATACGATTTTTTACAAGTAAAACAAAAATAGCGTGGGTCTAAGTGCTAAAACCTGTCGAGGTGTTTCGACGATCGAAAATGGACGAAAATGGTTCATTTCGCGTTCAGGAACCCGAGAAGCTCCTAAAAAGGAGTTCTGAGCCTAATACGAATGATAATTCCTCTCAAAATCCTGAAAATTGACCACTAACAGAAAAATGAAGACAAGCTACTTGCAATATAAAAGGCCGAGAACAAGTTACCTGCAACATATCTCGGCAGATTTAAGTTACTTGCGACTCATCTCAGGCCATGTAAGTTACATATAATATACCAATATACCAACGGCATACTCGGAAAATTGAAAACAAGTTACTTGTAACATAAATGTAAGTTACTTGAATGTCTCAAGTAAGTTGCATTTATATTACAAGTAACATATATTTATATCACATGTAACTTAAATTTGTGCTACAGGCAAGTTACATTTATGTTACATGTAACTTACACTTATATATTCACCGTGGGTGGCTATTTCGCCACGCATGCAAAACGCGACGCAGATAGCGCGCCCGTACGCGGCCAAGCAAAGCGGAAAACGTTCTGCGGGTCCTTCTCTACCACTGCGGGGTTCAGTACCTCAAACTTGGGTAATTGAACCGACAGCGACGCC
The DNA here is from genome assembly GCA_029168955.1 of Aplectana chamaeleonis. Classification (NCBI taxonomy): domain Eukaryota; kingdom Metazoa; phylum Nematoda; class Chromadorea; order Rhabditida; family Cosmocercidae; genus Aplectana; species Aplectana chamaeleonis. The sequence continues at coordinate 252,458 of JAPDOI010000458.1, forward strand.
TATTCTAAGGCTGACCTCAGGAGTGCGTCGTATACTCCCCTATGGAATGTCTTCTTGACCGATTTAAGTTACTTGCGAATTATCCTGACCAAGTAAGTTACAGGCAACATACCAGAGGCGCTCTGCCGTCGATATGTTACATGTAACTCAAATGACCTGAGGTAGGTGGCAGATAACTTACATAGGCTGAGGTGTGTTACAAATAACTTGTTTTCATTTTTCTGAGACTCCCGCCGATATGTTGCATGTAACTTAAATGGCCTGGGCCTTTTATGTTACAAGTAACTAGTTTTCATTTTCCAGAATTAGTCACATGCTCGCACGCTTCCGTTATTTTACATGTAATTCGCTTGGGTTCCGATAAGTAGCAAGCGTACTTCGGCAAATCGATTTCTTGTTTCGAATAATCGACTTTTCAACTAATCCGATTCTTGACATTTCCGAATAATAAAGTTTTCGACTTACACGAATGTTAGAAATTTTGAATAACCGAGTTCCCGGCTAACTCGACTTTTGAAAATGTTGAATGCTTCAGTCGATATAAAGACTCGATGACTCGACTCGACATAAGTATAGTCGCAAGTAATTTGAATCGTCCCTGATATCTCACCAGTAACTTGATTTGCACAGTCTGAAAGCTAGCGCGAATTGACCAGCCGTAGCTGATTCCACAGCCTTACTCCACGATTTTTTTCGTCTTTTTATATGTATTATAGCACATTTGGTCTTGCAGGATAGACGTGACTTGATGTAATACGCATTCAAGTTACATACTCAAAGAATATGAGTTACTTGAGACATTGAAGTAACTTACATTTATACTACAAGAAACCGCGTTTTTTACCAGTTGTGACTCCCTACTTAGTCACCTACATAAGTTCAAACTAACCCAAATGCAATAAACTAATTAGTAAGTCCGGCCTAAGCTCAAATGGCTCCTGATATTCACTCAAAATCTGCTCAAATGCGCTCATGACTCACTATTCCCATGAAATCCCACGAATCATTATTAATAATTGGACTCATAAGAGCCATACAAAGAGGCTTAGAGTACATGCACGTTGTGACTCAGGCCCCTTACATACTGCAGTCTTATCTTACACTTCAACAACACTTACAAAATAGTCTATAATAAGTATATGACATTAAATAGAGAGACATTCTATGAAAAGAACGTTCACACACACACAGTCACGCAGCGCACGAACAAGCTGTGACGGAATTATTCAGAAACATACACACAGCTGCAGTTGACTCACCATATCCGCCCTGGATACTGTAATCAGTCATAATTCAGAGTAGCTAAATTAGGACTGCACCGATAAGGCGATAGTCACAATCTTTCAACTGGCACGTGGGTATTCTACCAGGTTGTCCAATAATTCTTGTCCGGAAATTGCACCATTTTTAATTTTTTCAACTTTATTGAAAAACAAGTCTAATCAACAATATAATCACCACAGTTATCCACAACAGTGGCCCATCGATTGGGCAGGTCGTCGATGCCCTTCGCCCAGAACCCCGGGGGCTGCGACTCGAAGAAGTCCGGGATGTCGGATTTGAGGTTGTCGTAGTTGGTGAATTTTCTTCCGGCCAAATGGTGCTTCAGCGGGCAGAACAAGTGGTAGTCGGAGGGGGCGAGGTCCGGGGAATACGGCAGATGGGCAACCGTCTCCCAGCCGAGCGTAGCCAACTTCTGCTGGGTCTCCTTCGCCACGTGGGGGCGCGCGTTGTCGTGCAGCGGGTGGACCGAGGCCCGTCGAGGACGCTTTTCTCGGATGGCGGCGGCTAGCTTCTCGAGCTGATCGGTGTAGATGGAGGCGGTGACCGTCCTGCTATGCGGGAGCAGCTCAAAGTACAGCATGCCCTTGGTGTCCCACCAGCAGCAGAGCATGATCTTCAGCGGGTGCAGGTCCACTTTCGACGTCGTCGGCGGCTCTTCTCCGCGCGGGATCCAGACGGCACGGCGGGCGACGTTGTCGTAGAGGACCCAGCTCTCATCCCCAGTGACCGGGTCCTCGAGAAACTCCTTGCGATGCGGACGAAGGAGGAGGGACTGGCATACGGCCACGCGGCTCTGCTTGTTGGCGTACGTCAGATGGTGGGGCCAGAACTTTGTGGTAGCCGAGTAAGTTGAGCCGATTTTGGATGGTGGACTTGCTGCAGCCAAGCGTCGTCGCCAGTTCACGGGTGAAGGCTTCCGGCTTCTCCTTGATACAGCGACGGACTTCGTCATCATCTACCGTAGAAGGCCTCCCGCTGTGCTCCCTGCCCTCGAGGCTCGTGTCGCCGCTCTCGAAACGATTGAACCAGCGGCTGACTGTGCGTTGGGACACTGCATCCTCCTTGCACGCTCTGCAGATGTTGGCGACCGCGGTGCCCGTGTCGTTGCCCAGCAGCCACTCGTAGTACACGAACGTACGAATTCGACCTTGGTCCATTTTAGCTTGTATTGGTGGCTAGACGCGGCGACTGCTCCTTATATACCCCTAGCGTAGAACTTTGGAGAACCTTCTAGAAGGTTCTTACACTTGCCTGATATTATAACACTTCTAAGGAAAAATAAAGAATTTTGAAATTTTTCGGACAGGAATTATTGGACGGCCTGGTACATCTGGTGTGATTCTGAGGAAAAGTCCAGATTCCTCATCAGAATACAAAAAGAGTCGGGAAAAAAGTTCAAAAAATGGGATCAAGCAGAATACTTCAATGGTCACCTAGAACCAAGCGAAGCGATTTATTGTCAATTAAATGAGGTTTGCTTTGCAGAGGATTCCTAAGATCTAGGGCAGCCAGAAGAAACTAGTACCTTTATCGACACTATAGCTAGGTCCGTGGTTTGCTTCCTCAAGAAAGAACATTTAAATCTCACTCACGGCTGGCGTGGCGGTCGCGTGCGCCGGCCCACAAACCGATTCAGGACGAGAGAAGAGCGCGGATGATCAGTTTACCGTACCGCCAGCCGCCGGTGAGATTTGATTGATTTTTTCTTGAAGAAGCAAGCCATGGACCTAAGTGCACTTACTTCATGCTCCGCTGCACAATTCAACGAAAAATTGACATCCAGGAAAGTGCCCTTAGCCTGTACGCAATAACAATTATCCGTGAATGCCGAGAAGGAGCCGTGAGCGGTGGGAAGGCGCCTTGAGTGCTTGACAGGTGCCTTGAGTTCTGAGAAGACGCCAGGTAGGCGAATAGTGCCGTGTAACCACTATGGATGCCGGGAAGGAGCCTTGACCGGGAAGGGGACGCGAGTGCTGAAAGCAGAAGTTAGTACCGGGAAGACTCCGTGAATTCCGGGGAGCCGCGCTTAGTGACGGGAACTTCCCGCAAGTACCAGAAATGCGATGCGGGTACGGTGAAGCAAGTGCTGGAAAGAAGTAGTCATGTGTGCCGGAAGGCGCTGTGAGTGCTGTGAAGTAGCCATGAGTGCTGAGAAAATATAGTAAGTACCGGCTAGGTGCCAGGAAGCCACAGGAAGTGTGCCGTGACTGACAGAAGGCAACCATGACTGTTGGTGAAGTACCGTGAGCGCCAAGACGACGATATAAGCGCAGAGAGATTTGAAAACACACCGTGAATACCAGGAAGGTGCAAGAAGCTGTGTAGGTGCGATTTGTGCTGGAATCACGCTACGAGCACGTGGGAGGGTTCCGCGAGCGCATGCAGTTAAGGCTTCGGGTAGAAGCCAGGACCACCCTGAAGCGCCTTAAGTTCCATGAATGCTGGAAAGGCGTCGCAGAGCCGAAAAATCGCCGCATGTGCCGGGAAGGCGCAAAGAATGCAGGAAAGACGCAGTGGGATCTGGGAAGGCACTGTGAGCGCCGGGAAAGGGCCGCGAGTGCCGGGAAGACGCCGTGAGCGCCAACAAGACGACATAAGTATCTAGCGCTTTAAGAAGATGCCGTGAGTGCCAGGAAGCTGAAAGGTGCCGTGTAGGCGAAATTTGTGCCGGGATGGCACCGTGAAAGCCGGAAAGACGCTGCGAGCACGCGGCGAGGTGCGTGAGGAGTCCAGCATTGCCGTTAATGCTGATGTATGGGAGACCAGAGAAGTCGCCGCTAGTACCGTGACTGCCGGGAAGAAACCACAAGCGCCGGGAAGACGCCGCGACTGCCGGGAAGACGCCACGATTGCGCGACTGCACGGAACGTGTGGGAATAATGAGAGAAACAGATTTTTTTTTGGTTCAGACTTATCCTAATGAGTGGCTTTTCTTGACAAAATGCTTCGATAACTCTGAATGCACACATTTCTTCGTAACACGTATATTGTTTTTCACAAAAAAAACCACTTCCATAAAAAGTTTCATATTTCGATTTCTTTAGAATTTTAATTTGCATATTCATACGAATATTTAATTATTCCACAAACTCAAAAAAAATTCCTTGTATTTTGGAGTAGTTTTCGAACAATTTTGGGGAAGACTTTGATTTTTTGATCGAACACCGTCATCTTTTCCCGAATGAATCACGCCCTCGGAAAAAACTAATAAAATCGACTCCCAGATGAAATGAACATTTGGCATAGCGAATATCCGAGAATCCCGACTAAAAAGATTGAATTAAACCTTCTACTGAACCGCAAATTGAAAAATAATTGCGAAATCGTGTTTTCGATTAGTTTTTATTTTCGGAATTGTTCCATATTATCGATTAATTTGCCCGCCCTGCCACAGTAATGTCACCAAAGCCTTTCAGAAATTCAAAACAACCACCCCGACCTCATATCAACCCTCTAATAACGGCCCTATTCTTGACTATTGTCTAATTACATGACGCAACACCCCACGAAGTGCATCTTAGCGCTCAATTAAGTCCCCCCCCCCCTACCGCACTGTAATCCACAAATTCTGCGCCCCGCACACATATGCCAGCCACGCTACAGTAAACATACCATACGCAGCACAAAAACAACATATGCACGATTGACTGCGGATTTTGCGTAAGGTCCACTCCCAATTACGTAAGGTCAATTATTAGGACCAAATTTCTGGGGTTAAAGAAAGGCTTTGCAATCTTGTTGGGGGAATTCTCCTAAAACTCTGTCTGACTGGACTTGACCCAGATATGTCTGAGGCCAGCCAAAACCCACAAAGCCCACTGTGCATGAATGGCGTGGGAACCATTTCACACCTACCGTAATCACATTATGAAACCTGATTTTGAAAGTGCAATGAGGCTATTTCTAGAGGCCCTTTGCCGCCAAATGCCGCGCCTCCATCCATGCGAAAACCATCGACCAAGACGAAAACCAAACCGTGGGTAACCGCTTGTAACTTGGGGTTGTGATTGTGTTTCCCAGACGAAAAGCAACGCGTAATGTGCAATCACCTGATGACTAATTGCTACAGACAACTTCCTCCTCCCTCCCCGTCAGTTAATCACGAGAATACACCTCTGCAGAACACCCACTTGTTTCGAACCCCACCATTAACCACCACCCATCAGCTCTATTTCTGGGGCACACAGAGTCCAGAAAACCCTAAATGTGCACAAATACTGTCCCTAAACTGAGCAAAGATCACCCCATAGGAGAGCGTATTTGCATGACTAAACCGGCAGACTAGAACTTGACTCAGCGTCCTAATCATAATTTGCAGAGTCTAGTAAACAGATGTGTACACAGATGTATGCCTCATGCAACCAACCCACGTCGTTTCTTCTTAGGCTTCTCTAAATAAAAATAATCGTCTTAGAAGGCCCAGAGACGTGAATATAGAAACAACAAAGTCTGGCGCTCTGCACAAATTACCATGAAAATCCGACAGATATACGAATTAGGATCGGCGAGAAGCTTTTACGAATGGAAACTGTCAATTTAAATAGCTATAATTTTTTAGGGGGTGGGGGCAAGAGGCGACACTATGCGACACTACGCGACAAGGAGCGACAGTGGACAAATTTTCAGTGGAAGCGGGAAAAAGACAGCACAGTTTGTCTTCTGACATTGTCAACGATATGGGCGACATTGGGCGACAGTAAGCGACAAGAGGCGACAGCGAGCGACACAATGCGTCACTGCGCGACAAGAAGCGACAAAATCGCAGTGGAAACAAGAATAGATAACATAATTTGTCTTCTGACATTGTCAACGATATGGGCGACATTGGGCGACAGTAAGCAACAATGAGCGGTTACAGGCGGCAACAGTGTTCTAGAAAAAATCCAAAACGCGCTTGAGAAGTGAGTAGATGGCATAAAATAGCCGCTATGTATGAAACTCTGAACAGAACTGTACTTCCCGCCGGTCTTTGTGACGCAGTGATTACCATTCATATCGATCTATACATATTATAGTAAACATCCCGTCATGGAAAGTATGGTTTTCGACTGAGCGACAGCGGGCGGCGGTTCGCCATGAAACAAAATACGATGAAAATACGGCAGATATATGAATTAAGAGCGGCGAGAAACTTTAATGTGTGAAATTTTTCGATTTAGAAAGTTATGTTGTACAAACTTGGGAATGGGGAATTCGTGCCACAGTGAGCGACACCATGCGACACAGCGCGACAAGAAGCGATAGTGAACACAATTGACAAAACGAACGTCCCAGTGGAATCGGAAAAACACAGCATAATTTGTCTTCTGACACTGTCAACGACATAGGCGACATTGAGCGACACTAAGCGACAATGAGCGGTGGCAGGTGGGAGCAGTATTCCTGAGAAAAAATCCAAAATGCCGTTAAAAATTGAGTAGATGGCGTGAAATAGCCACTATGTATGGACCTCAGAGCAGAACCATACTTCCCGCCAAAGTCTTGGTGACGAAGTGTTTACCATCCATATCGATTTTCGATCTATACAGATCATAGTGAACATTATGTCGCGCCTCCTCTCATGAAACGTATGGCTTTCGACAGCGAGCGGCGTTTTGCCATGAGAAGCCTCAAATATTGTTGTGGTCCACAAATGATACTCAACGACAACCGGAGACAATGAGCAACAATGAATGATGTTAGGCCAAGTGCATACTTCCGGAAAACGCGACAGTGCTCTGCAACCAGGCCAATAAAAAATCAATATGGCTGATGAGCACTGTCGTGGCAGCGCCTCATTGGAGGTATGTATTAGGCCTTAGGTGTCGTTCGGCGGAATGGATTCTACTGCGCCGCATGAGAAATATCGCAGGAAAGCGCCGCCGGGCGACGGAAGTATAAATGACGACCTCGGCAGCTCACAAAAGTAAGACGCTTCGCATGTCACACTACAACTAGCGACAATAGGCGACAAGAGGCGATCCAGCGCGACTTCGGCGACATCTCCATACGCATAAATAGGAATATTTCCAAAGCAGTCAGCGACGAACTTTAAAGAACAGCACCACGCGACAGCAGTAGAAAAACATGCATGTGGATATTGGAATAGAGAACTAACCCGACTAAAAGGAACTGTAGCGATACTACGCGACATTGTGCGACTCAGCGAGCGAAACTCTGCTGAAAATAGCGGCATTGCGCGGTAAGAAAGAAAAATGAAGAACCGTGGAATTGAAGAGGAGCTGGTGGTACTAGACGACGAAGCGACTTGGTACCAGCTAGCGACAAAAAGCGACATTAAGTGACACTGGGCGACATAGGAGATAGAGCAACCATATTTGATTCACCGAATAAACGCGGATTTGTGGACGGCGTGGAATAGTGACCGAAATTGGTGATTCGGCGACACTGGCGATACTTGGCCAGAATGGGCTACCCAGCGAGCGGCATTGCGCGATAAGAGAGGTGATAGAATTACCGAGTGGACGCAGATTTGGAGATGGCGTGCTATAGTAAGCGACATTGGTGATTCGGCAATTCTAGCGAATCTGCGCGACACTGGGCGATTTAGAAAGCGTCGATTGAGTAGCAGACCGGACATTGATCCAGCGAGACCAAGCGACAACGAGCGGCAATAGGCGGCAAACAGCCACAATGCGTGATAGCCCAGAAAACGGGATGATGGAACTTGGGTTTGAGGCTGGAATTATACTTAAAGCGATGAGCGACGCGACGCAATGTTTACCATCAATACCGATCAAAAATCGATATGCTCTACATACTATAAGCACTGTCGCTGGTCGCGGGCGGTATGATCCCTGCCTAAAAACTATGGATTAGAAGAGACCTGGCGATGCAAAGTGCATGACATTGGAGCGACTTGGTAACAGCCAGCCACAACAAGCGACATTGGGCGACAATGGGCGACATAGGAGATGCCCCAGTCATATGTGTAGTGAAGGAATTACCGAGATGACGTGGATTTGAAGATAGCGTGCAATAGTAAGCGACATTGGTGATTCGGCGACACTAGCGATTCTGCGCGACATTGGACAATTTAGAAAGCGTCGATTAAGTAGCAGCATATAAAAATCACATAATGGAGCTTGGATTTATGGCTGGAATCTTACTTACAGCGATGAGCGACGCGACGCAAAGTTTACCATCAGCATCGACTAAAAGTCGATGTGCTTTATACTTACTGTCGCTTTCGCTGGTCGCTGGAAGTATGATCCCTGCCTAACCGGCGACACCAAGCGACACTAGAGTCACCTGGCAGCAGCGAGCGACTACGAGCGACAATGAGCGGCACAGAAGGGAGCAACCACCGTTGAAAAAATGAAAGAATCACGTATAAATGTTGACACGAGGACACTGAGCGATACCAAGCGACAATGGGCGATACAAGGCGACAGAAGGCAGCAGATCCCAAGGAAAATAGTGCGAACAAAGAAAGTCTGTAAAATCCTTGCAGAGTCATTGTGGAGGCGGAAAAAACGAGTGTGAATGTTGACACGAGAACACTGGCCGATAGTAAGCGACATCAGGCGATACCAGGCGACAAACGGCAGCAGAACCCAGGGAAAAGAGTGTGAACGAGGGAAGTTTGTAAAATCCTTGCGGAGTCATTATGGAGACGGAAGGAACTAGTGTAGATGTTCACAGGAGGACACTGGGCGATATCAGGCGACAATGGGCGACACAAGGCGACAGAAGGCAGCAGATCCCAGGGAAAAGAGTGTGAACGAGGGAAGTTTGTAAAATCCTTGCGGAGTCATTATGGAGACGAAAGGAACTAGTGTAGATGTTCACAGGAGGACACTGGGCGATATCAGGCGACAATGGGCGACACAAGGCGACAGAAGGCAGCAGATCCCAGGGAAAAGAGGGTGAACGAGGGAAGTTTGTAAAATCCTTGGCGGAGTCATTATGGAGACGGAAGGAACTAGTGTAGATGTTCACAGGAGGACACTGGGCGATATCAGGCGACAATGGGCGACGCAAGGCGACAGAAGGCAGCAGATCCCAGGGAAAAGAGTGTGAACGAGGGAAGTTTGTAAAATCCTTGCGGAGTCATTATGGAGACGGAAGGAACTAGTGTAGATGTTCACAGGAGGACACTGGGCGATATCAGGCGACAATGGGCGACACAAGGCGACAGAAGGCAGCAGATCCCAGGCAAAATAGTGCGAACAAAGAAAGTCTGTAAAATCCTTGCGGAGTCATTATGGAGACGGAAGGAACTAGTGTAGATGTTCACAGGAGGACACTGGGCGATATCAGGCGACAATGGGCGACACAAGGCGACAGAAGGCAGCAGATCCCAAGGAAAATAGTGCGAACAAAGAAAGTCTGTAAAATCCTTGCGGAGTCATTATGGAGACGGAAGGAACTAGTGTAGATGTTCACAGGAGGACACTGGGCGATATCAGGCGACAATGGGCGACACAAGGCGACAGAAGGCAGCAGATCCCAGGGAAAGAGTGTGAACGAGGGAAGTTTGTAAAATCCTTGCGGAGTCATTATGGAGACGGAAGGAACTAGTGTAGATGTTCACAGGAGGACACTGGGCGATATCAGGCGACAATGGGCGACACAAGGCGACAGAAGGCAGCAGATCCCAGGGAAAAGAGTGTGAACGAGGGAAGTTTGTAAAATCCTTGCGGAGTCATTATGGAGACGGAAGGAACTAGTGTAGATGTTCACAGGAGGACACTGGGCGATATCAGGCGACAATGGGCGACACAAGGCGACAGAAGGCAGCAGATCCCAGGCAAAATAGCGCGAACAAAGAAAGTCTGTAAAATCCTTGCGGAGTCATTATGGAGACGGAAGGAACTAGTGTAGATGTTCACAGGAGGACACTGGGCGATATCAGGCGACAATGGGCGACACAAGGCGACAGAAGGCAGCAGATCCCAGGCAAAATAGTGCGAACAAAGAAAGTCTGTAAGATCCTTGCGGAGTCATTATGGAGACGGAAGGAACTAGTGTAGATGTTCACAGGAGGACACTGGGCGATATCAGGCGACAATGGGCGACACAAGGCGACAGAAGGCAGCAGATCCCAGGGAAAAGAGTGTGAACGCGGGAAGTTTGTAAAATCCTTGCGGAGTCATTATGGAGACGAAAGGAACTAGCGTAGATGTTAACAGGAGGACACTGGGCGATATCAGGCGACAATGGGCGACACAAGGCGACAGAAGGCAGCAGATCCCAGGGAAAAGAGTGTGAACGAGGGAAGTTTGTAAAATCCTTGCGGAGTCATTATGGAGACGGAAGGAACTAGTGTAGATGTTCACAGGAGGACACTGGGCGATATCAGGCGACAATGGGCGACACAAGGCGACAGAAGGCAGCAGATCCCAGGGAAAAGAGTGTGAACGAGGGAAGTTTGTAAAATCCTTGCGGAGTCATTATGGAGACGGAAGAAACTAGTGTAGATGTTCACAGGAGGACACTGGGCGATATCAGGCGACAATGGGCGACACAAGGCGACAGAAGGCAGCAGATCCCAGGGAAAAGAGTATGAACGCGGGAAGTTTGTAAAATCCTTGCGGAGTCATTATGGAGACGAAAGGAACTAGCGTAGATGTTCACAGGAGGACACTGGGCGATATCAGGCGACAATGGGCGACACAAGGCGACAGAAGGCAGCAGATCCCAGGCAAAATAGTGCGAACAAAGAAAGTCTGTAAAATCCTTGCGGAGTCATTATGGAGACGGAAGGAACTAGTGTAGATGTTCACAGGAGGACACTGGGCGATATCAGGCGACAATGGGCGACACAAGGCGACAGAAGGCAGCAGATCCCAGGGAAAAGAGTGTGAACGAGGGAAGTTTGTAAAATCCTTGCGGAGTCATTATGGAGACGGAAGGAACTAGTGTAGATGTTCACAGGAGGACACTGGGCGATATCAGGCGACAATGGGCGACACAAGGCGACAGAAGGCAGCAGATCCCAGGGAAAAGAGTGTGAACGAGGGAAGTTTGTAAAATCCTTGCGGAGTCATTATGGAGACGGAAGGAACTAGTGTAGATGTTCACAGGAGGACACTGGGCGATATCAGGCGACAATGGGCGACACAAGGCGACAGAAGGCAGCAGATCCCAGGGAAAAGAGTGTGAACGAGGGAAGTTTGTAAAATCCTTTGCGGAGTCATTATGGAGACGAAAGGAACTAGTGTAGATGTTCACAGGAGGACACTGGGCGATATCAGGCGACAATGGGCGACGCAAGGCGACAGAAGGCAGCAGATCCCAGGGAAAAGAGTGTGAACGAGGGAAGTTTGTAAAACTTTGCGGAGTCATTATGGAGACGGAAGGAACTAGTGTAGATGTTCACAGGAGGACACTGGGCGATATCAGGCGACAATGGGCGACACAAGGCGACAGAAGGCAGCAGATCCCAGGGAAAAGAGTGTGAACGAGGGAAGTTTGTAAAATCCTTGCGGAGTCATTATGGAGACGGAAGGAACTAGTGTAGATGTTCACAGGAGGACACTGGGCGATATCAGGCGACAATGGGCGACACAAGGCGACAGAAGGCAGCAGATCCCAGGGAAAAGAGTGTGAACGAGGGAAGTTTGTAAAATCCTTGCGGAGTCATTGTGGAGGCGGAAGAAACGAGTGTGAATATTGACACGAGGACACTGGTCGATAGTAAGCGACATCAGGCGATACCAGGCGACAAACGGCAGCACAACCCAGGGAAAAGAGTGTGAACGAGGGAAGTTTGTAAAATCCTTGCGGAGTCATTATGGAGACGGAAGGAACTAGTGTAGATGTTCACAGGAGGACACTGGGCGATATCAGGCGACAATGGGCGACACAAGGCGACAGAAGGCAGCAGATCCCAGGGAAAAGAGTGTGAACGAGGAAAGTTTGTAAAATCCTTGCGGAGTCATTATGGAGACGGAAGGAACTAGTGTAGATGTTCACAGGAGGACACTGGGCGATATCAGGCGACAATGGGCGACACAAGGCGACAGAAGGCAGCAGATCCCAGGGAAAAGAGTGTGAACGAGGGAAGTTTGTAAAATCCTTGCGGAGTCATTATGGAGACGGAAGGAACTAGTGTAGATGTTCACAGGAGGACACTGGGCGATATCAGGCGACAATGGGCGACACAAGGCGACAGAAGGCAGCAGATCCCAGGGAAAAGAGTGTGAACGAGGGAAGTTTGTAAAATCCTTGCGGAGTCATTATGGAGACGAAAGGAACTAGTGTAGATGTTCACAGGAGGACACTGGGCGATATCAGGCGACAATGGGCGACACAAGGCGACAGAAGGCAGCAGATCCCAGGGAAAAGAGTGTGAACGAGGGAAGTTTGTAAAATCCTTGCGGAGTCATTATGGAGACGGAAGGAACTAGTGTAGATGTTCACAGGAGGACACTGGGCGATATCAGGCGACAATGGGCGGCACAGGGCGACAGAAGGCAGCAGATCCCAGGAAAAGAGTGTGAACGAGGGAAGTTTGTAAAATCCTTGCGGAGTCATTATGGAGACGGAAGGAACTAGTGTAGATGTTCACAGGAGGACACTGGGCGATATCAGGCGACAATGGGCGACACAAGGCGACAGAAGGCAGCAGATCCCAGGGAAAAGAGTGTGAACGAGGGAAGTTTGTAAAATCCTTGCGGAGTCATTGTGGAGGCGGAAGAAACGAGTGTGAATATTGACACGAGGACACTGGTCGATAGTAAGCGACATCAGGCGATACCAGGCGACAAACGGCAGCACAACCCAGGGAAAAGAGTGTGAACGAGGGAAGTTTGTAAAATCCTTGCGGAGTCATTATGGAGACGGAAGGAACTAGTGTAGATGTTCACAGGAGGACACTGAACGATACCAAGCGACAATGGGCGATACAAGGCGACAGAAGGCAGCAGATCCCAAGGAAAATAGTGCGAACAAAGAAAGTCTGTAAAATCCTTGCAGAGTCATTGTGGAGGCGGAAGAAACGAAGGTGAATTTTGACAGGAGGACACTGGGCGATCCCAAGCGACAGCAGGCGATACCAGGCGACAAACGGCAGCAGAGTCTAGAGAAAAGAAAGAGACCAATGAAAGTCTGTGAAATCCTTGCACAGTCATACCGGAGGCGGCTCTAAGCCCGATTATGGAAAAACACTATCCCATGAGTAACTTTGTCGTAGTGAACTCTCATGAGTAAGCTCCAGGACTGAGTCAAGCCTTCGTATACGTGCCTTTGATGACGAAGTAACATTCCCTGTGCTTATGCCACAACAAGTGACTCGCTGTCTGGCTAGCAGCCAGCACGAAATTGAATGAAATTTGCAACTTGTCGTTCAAATCTCGTAAAACTACGCCTTGAGCCCAAATGGACGGGTAGAACAAACCCTTCAGGCCATAATTAAGGGACGCTAGGCAAATATAGTTGACTAAAAAACTTATTAATCAATTTTATGAGAACACTATACGACTAAAAACAGATATATAATAATATTTGCGTTGCAAGGAAAGAGATTTTATTAATATTAAAAAAAACATTTTAACCATAATGTCCCATTGGCAAGTCTCTCATAAACCAAAATTCCCACCTCGGCATAGGTGCTAATTAGACATTTTAACACCTATGGATCAACTCCCAAACCCACCCAGCCCGTCATCAAAGGACACACCCCGGTGTACCCATTATCATACCGGCCGTACAAAGACCAGCACTCTGACACATCGATCACACCTCAAAGTGTATGGGAACGTCAACGGAAATTTGAAACTCACTCCCTATTCAAACTTCGCTTCCTTGATAGAACCTTCGGGAGAATTATCGGGTGAAATTAGAGCTTGAATCAAAAAAAAAATTCAAAAAGAATACTTTCAATAGGATAAAAATTAGTGAAAAATTAAGATATACAAAATCAATCATGTAGAAGATCTCGAGATTTAGTCGTAAGGTGTGGCTCACTCTCAAAGCTGTGCTGCATACCGGCAGAAAACCAGTGAAAAGATCGGCAGATAACCACAGGCAACAGGGAAATATTTCTCCAAACAAGGCATACGGATCATGCACAATCAATCAGTTCGGCAGTAGCTGGACTTTGACCCACACATGGCTCACTTCCCGTACAAAGCCGAATCAGGCAAACAGAAAACCCCTACAGATCATGATATAAAATCGATGGGCATGGCCTAATCTTCAAACTATGCATATGGGCCAGACACAATCAATCGAGGGAACAAAACCTGACTTGAATTCGACTTCGCTTGCATTGTTCACTCTTTTAGCATTAAAAATAGGCCGAATTCAATCTGTAGGCCCATTATGACCTACATATTTGAAACTTCGTAGGCACGGCTCACTCTACCAACTATGCAGACCAGACTCAATCAATCAGGTGAACTACAACCCTTTCAGATAAACTCTTCCGGCATGGCTCACTCTCAGCGCTATGCATACATATCAGACTAAATCAATTAGGTGAACGAATAAAAACTACTGAAGCTATACATATTCAAACTTTGTGGACCTGCAAGCAAGCATACGCGATAATGTTGATAATCAGAAAAATCAAAACAAGTTACTTGTAACACAAAAAACCGAAAACAAGTTACTGGTAACATAGCTGACCCAAAGTAAGTTACTTGCGACTTATCTCAGGTCACTTAGGTTATATGCAACATATCGACGGGATACCGCGTGCAGCGCGCCCCCGACAAGTTACGGCACAAAATAAGTCGTAAGTAACCTGCGAAAATACATTCTCAGAAAAATGAAAACAAGCTACTTGTAACATAGAAGGCCGAAAACAAGTTACTTGTAACATATCTAAGCCGATGTGAGTTACATGCGGCATACCGATGGGATACCACGTGCAGTGAGCCTTCTATATGTTACATATAACATGAATAGCACATGATAACTCGCAAGTAACATAAATCGGCCGAGGTGCTTTCAAGGGGAATATACGACGCACTCCCGAGGTCAGGCTTAGGGCAAGCGTTGCTGTCGGTTTAATTACCCAGGTTTGAGGTACTTGAACCCACACTAACTGGGAAAGCTCCCACAGCGATACCCACTTAGTGTGTAGTCTGGGAGGCGTGCGGACACGTTCTATACGTGACGTGATGGTCACCCATGGTGAATATATAAATGTAAGTTACATGCAACATAAGCGTAACTTACATGTAATATAAACGTAAGTTACTCAAGACATTCAAGTAAGCTACATTTATATTACACGTATCCTCTGTTTCCGAGTGCGATTTATTTCCGTTCATAGCGTGCGCCTGCGCGCGTACGCTGCGTCTCCTTCTCTCCATACTTTCTCGCTGTCTCTGCCCTCGCTCCGCACAAGCGCGTAAGGGAACAGAGTAAATCTGGCTCGAAACCAGAGGATAACTTGTTTTCATTTTTCTGAGCAGGGGGCCATGGCTTGCTCTGAAAACTAGGCAGATAAGCGAACAGGATCAATCAGACTAACAAAACATGATTGATGACGTCCAATTCCAGCATCAACCGCATGGCTTACTCTCACATTATCGAATACTCGCTAAGCAATTCCAACTGCAAGAACCATAAGAATGCTGTTAAACGTGGCCCACCCTTCAACTATGCATACAGGCAAAACAGAACCAATCATGTGTAGAAAAAAACAATAACTGGACAACGTTACAGTGAATGGAAGAATGGCTTACTCCGCAACCAATGCACATAGGCCCAACAGAATCAATCGATTCAACAATACGTGCCTGAGTATTATTATTCGACATGGCGTACTCTCAAAGCTATGCATTCTCAGTGGACTGCTGAGCACGGCTCACCACTCAACAATGCATACAGGCCAAGCAGAATCAATCAGGTGAACGGAAGACTACTACCATAGTGAGTGCCTCAGACATGGTCTACTCTTCTAGAAAGCATGTAGAGAAGGGCTGTGAGCGATAATGTTAACGTGTCAACGCACTGACGGGCTAACGCGGTATATATTTTTTGAAATATAACGGCCAATGTTTAACGAAAAAGTCTTGAAATCACGATAATTTTGTTTGTTAATTGTAGCGGAATCATCGCACTGATTGATTCGAGACCTCTGATGATTTATGGATTTTCGCTCTAGTCAAGTAATGTTTTTAAAAAATTAGCGAAATGCAACATTAACGAGTTAACGCATTAACGGATTGACGCGTTTTGTTCGAAAATTAACGAATATTGTTTAACGAAAAAAATTCCATCACATTTAGGCCAGGATCATACTCCCGGCGACGAGCGACGCAACGCAATGTTTACCATCAATATCGATCCAAATCGATAAGCTTGATTCCGCTGTCGCGCGTCGCGGAAAGTGTAATCCCAGCCTAACGCACATCCCTGATGTGGACAATTCTAAATCAATCACTTGTTTGTAGACAAGTATGGCTTATTCTTACAACTGTGCACATAGGCCAAACGCAATAAATCGGCTGGGCGAAACTCGACGCCTATCGCCTATTCCCGAACTCCATATGCATGCATGAATGATGTCAACAGGCGGATAGGCCTTACAAAATCAATTACTAGAGGACCTAATAGATTCCAATTACTAGCAATTGACTTGGAGCTCGTTTTTTCGTCAGCTTTTCAAAAGCCTATCCTATTAATTCTCATATAAGGCCGTCGTACTCATGAGAAACTCTTGAGTCATTGCCTTGCACTGGCCATTAAAAAAGTTCCACTTTCCCTTAATAAACCTCTACTGAATCATCTACAAGTATGTTTTCATCTATGGATGTTTAGTCATGAGCACAGAAAACGAAAAATGTACTCTACCTCCTGCTCATGTTGCTCGTCCACCTACCAGAAACTGACTCAGCCCCTTCTCAGAGCCGTTTCACGTGCACTTGAGCCCTCAGGGCGTTTCTATAGAAGACGCATGTTGACTATTCCGGATTATTGGGAGATTTTCTGCACCCTAGCAAGAATGAGAAATACTCAATGGCATTACTCTTACGGCTTTTAATCTTGTGAAAGGGTATGGAACAATTAGCGAATACAAAAAATCAGGGATGACTGAGCGTACTTTGCTTTTAACTTTGTGTAGAACGCGAGTTATACTTCCTATTTCCTAACTGTATATGTAGTCGCGCGCGAAATAAGGGCACGAAAAACTCTTCAGCTGGGACACAGATGTTCCCGAATGGGGGACAATGTTCCTATGTGACTCTATGGGACACGGAGACGGACAGACAGTAGTATTCCAACGTGAGCCCGATCTGTCATTTCAGAAATATACTACATCAGCTGCTCGACTAAAAACTACTCAGGTAGGACACCGGTGTCCCACAGGGGGCACACCTACATGGGGCGAATATGACCGCAGACCGCATAGGAGAACATCGCAAAAACTGAGACACTTCCCCCATAGGAACAAGTTTCATCCATCTTACAGGCATTTCAATACTTCTTGGGACACCGGTGTCCCATATGTGGGACACCTACAAAACATCTATTTTCTTACTAGACACCACAGAACACGTCTATAGGTCATAGTAGTTCTTCTGAGAGCGATCTACGTAAACAGACATAAACATGTCGGTTGATAGGCAGATGAACGGGCCACCGGTATGGGCCACCGGTATCCCATACGGGACGCGTAGGTGGTACACTATGCTCCTGTACCAAATTATGAGGGACACTTCAAAAACAGCACTGCTCCAACAAGAGACCGATCCGTAATTTCAGGAGTATACTACAGCCGCCAATCGATTAGAAAATCTTCGAGTGGGACACCGGTGTCCCACAGGGGACACGCCCTCGGAAAGAATATGTTATCAGATAGAGTACTCAGAAAAGATCTGTGATATTCGTGTCCCAACTATGCAGTCAATGATCGCCTCATAGGCAATATAATCTTTCGCGGACATAGTGGCTCATATGGGACACACCTTATAATAGATAGCTATGAAACGCACTCTGATGCTCTTCTCCACCTGGAGTGCATATGGCTGATTCTGGTACAAACTACTCAGATGGGACACCAGTGTTCCACATGGAACACACAAAGAGGCGAATATGGTCGGACAGAAGGTAATAAAAGAGACACTCCCCCTCTAGAAACAAGTTTCATCCATCTTAGATGCATTTCAATACTCCTTGGGACCCCGGTGTCCCATATGGGGGACACCACACCAGACAGCTAAATTAATATGGGCCATTACAGGATATGTCTGCAGGACACGGTGGTTCCTCTAAGAGTGAACTACGTCAACAGACGCAAATTCGTCGGTTGATAATCACAGGAGCTTTCGCATGGGCCACCGGTGTCCCATACGGGATACCTAGGTGAGACATTATGCTCCTGTACCACATTATGGGGGCACACTTTAAGAACAGCACCGTTCCAATGTGAGACTGACCTGTCATTTCAGGAATATACCATATCAGACTAAATAGTCTAGAAAACCTTCAGGTGGGACACTGATGTCCCATAGGTGGAACAACACCTAGACAGCTATCAGCCGACAAATGGAGAAGTCTGTCGGATATTTGAGATCATAAGAGAAAAACTGAACCATCAGAGGTACCAATAAAAGCTTATCAGCGTCCAAACCATAGAATGGGACACCAGCGTCCCAAATGGGACACATAGGTTGGACACTATGTTCCTACACGACACTATTTTGGGCATTTTTCAAGCAAGCACAGCACTGTTCCAAAGTGAACCAATCTGTCATTACAGGAATATACCACATCGGACTAGATAGACTAGAAAATCCTCAAAAGAAACACCGGTGTCCCACATGGGACACGCCCTCCAAAGGGACATCTGATTAAGTAGAATAGTCAAAAAGTCTGTGATATTCCTATTCCAACGATGCAGTCAGTGATCGTCTGATAGACAGCATAATGTTCTATGGGATATCTGTGTCCCATATGAGACACCGGTGGCTCATGTGGGACACACCTTATAGATAGATACAAAAACGCACCCTGATGCTCTTCTCCACCTGGAGTGCATATGGCTGATTCTGGTACATTTGAATCTCTCGAATCAGGTCCGAAATACGACGACACTTCAGGAACTGCACCAGAACTCGCTTATTCGACGCCGGAGGCGATGAAGGATCGTCCTGAAACTAAACTTCGGAATATATATACTAGGCAAAATTTCAACTTTTTCTGCATTTCCTGAAATTGAAAGACTTCCTCCACCACAGAACTCTGATCATTCTCACTGCAATCTCTCCACAATCATTGTTCCGCCAGTCTCCCGTGAGTAATATCTATTTACCCCCCCCCCTTAACTGCTAATCGAAAACCATCGACGCCTAATTTTGCAAACAGGAATCGAAAATTCCAGACGGGAAACATGCAGCCTGGGCTATGCGTCACCATATTTAATTGCACACTAGGGATGGAAACCTAGCCACAATCTTCCTGTTCTGCAGTCTACAATTGCATAAGGCTTAGAGGGTTAAGAACTGAAGAAGAAAACTATACAGTGCTTTCCGGTCAAGGATGTGCGGAAAAATTTTTGGAGCCGAAAACCAAAAAATTTTTTTGATCAAAAATTTGTAGAATGCTTCCCTACACTATGATATGTTGCAAAAAATACACTTTTTCCAATTTTCCGGTTTTTTTTTTCGATTTTCTCGGAGACTCATTACCAAAAAATACCGAAAGTTTTTTGAAAAACGGTCGCACTCCAAATGAACTATCTGCACCAAAAAATTGGTCTTTGAACGAAAACCGTAATTTTACAATTCCGAAATTTCAAAAATTTTTCGCACTTTCCCGTTTCCGTTGTAACGCTTCGCGGTTTTCACTGTAACTACCGTATTCAGGGTGTTGAAAAACCTATATATCTTCGTTTCTGATATTCCATATTTCTAAGAACTTTTCTTACAACACTTTTTATGATTTTTGATCGTTTCATTGTTTATGAACATTTTGATAAACGCCGACTAAAACACTTCCCCTATTTGCCAAACTACATGTTTGGGTCAGGACTGACAAATACCTACCTCCTTTCTCAGTATGGCTCGTGGTTATCACCTGTCCAGGGGCGGCATGCATGAACGCAGCGAACGGTGTCAGGGAGCCGCTTCGCGTGCCATGCGCGCAGCGTCGAGCAACGGGGCGGCCCCGAATTTCGTGGCGTGTATTAATGTGCCTGATTTTCAGGGCCGCTCCGTTGCTCGACGCTGCGCGCATGGCACGCGGAGCGGCTCCCTGACACCGTTCGCTGCGTTCATACATGCCGCCCCAGGGTAAAAAAGCCCAGATCCATAACCCCATAATGCCAGAGAGAGCAACCGTCGCACCCATGCCCGAAATCGGAGGATATCTTGGCTCTTTTCTGGGTAAATGAGAAATAACAATGTATAGGATGAGATCCCTAACTTGTAACACTCAGGGAAGTTTCCAGAAAGAGATCAAGAAGTGGGTTTGTAGGCGTTTATCGAGCACAACGGTCAGCGTCATTTAGAACCGGGCAGACCTGGGTCTGTTTGTGTGATAATTAAAGGTCTTTAAGCGCGAAATAACGACGTAGCGACAACCCTTATAGAGAAGTGATGGGAAAGCTTCTTAGTCTAACCTGCACTCACAAAGCCACCCTTCCCAAATTTGCGTAAAGGAATAAAGGAACTATTCAGATGATCAGGGTAAGGTGAGGTTTCAGATTAGGATGAATATGAAAGAAGCATATTTTTATAAAAAAATGATCTGTGGTGTTCAGGCAATCTTCTTCAAGTCGAATAAAAGCATATGAACACCACAGACCATTTTTTAAAGAACATATGCTGTTCTCATATTCATCCTAATCTGAAAGCTTATCTTACCCTAATCAACTGAACAGTTCCTTTGCTAAAATTGGAGAAGGGTGGCCTAGATGAGTGCAGGTTAGACTAACAAATGGAATCACTGCAAGTCATAGTAACCATTCCAAATGAAATGTACTTTTCTAGAATCATTTTCGGACAAAAAAATATGCCCATTGCAGCCGCCTAGACCCACTCTGAAAGAAGTTATGAGCGTTTTTAAAGCTTCGCGACAAGGTCAGGGTACTGCCCTTTCAGGGTGTCTTCTAATTTTTTCGGGATTTTGCTGAAAACATGGATGTTGGGGTAATCTGCGGTGCTGAACACGAATCTGGGGTTCGCTTGTCCAAATTTCAAGGTTTACTGTTGGTTACGGTAGCTAACATGCCATTTAGGCCAAACCTACCTCAATGTTCCGATAATCGACAAATGAACATCGAAGTCGTATTCAGCACCCGAAATAACCCCCACATAGAAACTTTGAGGCAAATCTGAGACTTTGATCAAACTACCGTATACCCACCGTAATCTACCGTAAGCTGCCAAAAATCGATAAACTGACATCAGATTCATGTTGAGCACTCCAAATAACCCCCAGGTAAACGATTTGAGCCACATCTGTCGTAGCATTACGAAAATGGTCAAAAGTCGATTTCGCCGTCAGTTTATTCTGCCGGTGGGAAGCTTCGAACAAATTTAGTAAAAAACTTTGAAAAAACGAAAAATGAACCTCAGATTCGTGATCGGCACCCCAAATAACCCCTCCGGGGAATTTTAGGCCAAATGTGGAATATTTTTCTGAAACGCTTCGAGCGCCTTCTAATTTGTATAAATAAACGCCCAACCGAAAATCCGTAGAAGTCCAAAACGCTGTTAGTCTGCACAAAGTCTGGAAGATTTTCCTCCATTCAAACTTTGCCTAAGGGGGTAGTTTTGGGCGCTGAACACGATTATGAGGTCCATTTCCGGATTTTCGTGGAAATAATACGCTTTTTGGAGGGTACAACAAACACGAAAATCAGAGAAAAACGCCTATAACTTCTTTCAGAGTGGTTTCAGGCAGCTGCGATGGGCATATTCGGACTTTTCGTCCGAAAATGGTTCTAGAAAAATACATTTAATTTGGAATGGTTACTATGACTTAAAGTGGTTCCCTTGTTGGTCTTACCTGCGCTCACAAAGCCACCCTTCTCCAATTTGCGCAAAGGAACTGCTCAGCTGATTAGAGTAAGGTGAGGTTTCAGATTAGGATGAATATGAGAACAGCACATGTTCATTAAAAAATGATCAGTGGTGTTCATATGCTCTTATTCGACTCGAAGAAGATTGCCTGAACACCACAGATCATTTTTTTTATTAAGATATGCTGCTCTCATATTCATCCTAGTCTGAAACCTAACCTTACCCTAATCAACTGAATAGTCCTTTGCGCAAATTGGAGAAGGGTGGCTTTGTGAGTGCAGGTTGAACTAAGGAGCTTAAGCATCACTTCTCTGGAATTGTTGTCGTTATGTTTTCTCGCCCTAAAGACCTTTAATTATGACACAAACAGACCCAGGTCTGCCCGGGTGTGAATGACACTGACCGTTGAGCTCGATAAACGCCTACAAACCCACCTTCTTGATCTCTTTGTGGAATCTTCTCTGAGCGTCACCAGATGGGAATCTCATCCTAGACCTTGGTAGTTCTAATGTACCCAAAACGACTCAAAATATCCTCAAATTTAGAGCATGGTTGCGGCGGACTCAGGCTTTATGGGATTATGGGTCTAGGGTTGATATTGACAGTAGTTTTCTGCAGCTTAGAACCGAGTATGGTACAGGTTCCCCTGCGTTTTTCTCATCTGAGGGTTACTTGTTGAGCTCGTCGGCTCACAGTACTAGGCTCCGAAGAAGGCGAACACGCCGAAACGTCAGCCGAATAAACCTGTACCATACTCGGTTCTAAGCTGCAGAAAACTACTGTCAATATCAACTCTGTCAATGCCGAGATTAATTGAAAGTCGTAAATGGATTATGGGTCTAGGCTTTTTTTAACCCCGGACAGGTGAGAACCACAAGTCATACTGAGAAGAGAAGTATTTGTCAATCCTGACCCAAACATGTAGTTTGGCAAATAAGGGGAAGTGTTTCAGTCGGTGTTTACTCAAAATGTTTATAAACAATGAGACGGTCAAAAATCATAAAAAGTGTTTTCAGAAAAGTTTTCAGAAGTATGGAATCCCAAAAACGAAGAAAAATAGGTCTTTTAACACCCTGAATACGTTAGTGACAAAGAAAACCGCGAAGTGTTACACCGAAAACAGGAATGTGCGATAAATTTTCGAAAGTTCGAAATCGAAAAATGACGACTTCCGTTCTGAGGCCAAATTTTTTGCTTGCAGATAGCTCATTTGGAGTGCGACCATTTTTCGAAAAATTTTCAGTTTTTTTCGTGTTTTGATTTTCCGAAAAAAAAACCGAAAAATTTAAAAGAAGTGTATTTTTGCAACGTATCATAGTGTAGGGAAGCATTTTACGAATTTTTGACCGAAAAATTTTTCGTTTTTTGGTTCCGAAAATTTTTCGCACACACAAGGGGTATCATTAAAAACTGACGTGTTCGTAAACAATGAAACGCACTCTAGTACACCTACCGTGCGCGGCACCTCTGTCGATGTGCCTCCAGGAGACTTCACAAACGTACTATTGCCAGCTTCAAAGAAGAATATATTCGACAGATAATGCCCTGAAATTAGAAAAAAATATCAACATTTAAAAAAAATGGAAATTCGTTCAAAAGTCTTAAAATGACTAACAGGCACACTAATTCATGATTGGGTTGCCGCGTAGCTATGAGCGAACAGCGTACTGCTGAGACTACGCGGTAGCTCCACCAAGACACTAGCTGTGCAAAATACTGAAGAATGTTTAGACAAGCTAACGCGTTAACGCGGAAGTCTTGCGATCAATACCATACCTTCCCGCTCGCGCAACGCAGCATCGGACGCACAACGCTGCAACATGAGCGCACACTGATTCAGACAACTTATCGCGCGACCTTCGCGAGAGAGCGCGCGCAAAGTGCGACGTCGCGAGCACTGCGCGACAACTTATCACTGGGCTGCCGAAGCGTCATGAGCGAGCAGCGTAATGTTGGGACTACGCGGTAGTTCCACCAAGATACTGGCTGCGCAAAAAACTGACGACTGTTTAGAAAAGCTGACGCGTAAATGCGGAAGTTGCGCGATCAATGCCAAACATTTTCGGTTGCTCGACGCAGCAGCGACTTTGCAACGCTGCAGCATGTGTGTGCACTGATTCAGACAATTTATAGCGCGCAAGGTGCGACGTCTCGAGCACTGCGCTGGAACTTTCACTGAGCTGCCACGTCCTTGTGAGCGAGCAGCGTCATGTTTAATACAACGCCGTAGTTTCACCAAAATAGTGCCTGGGCAAAAAAAAACTGGCAACAGTCCAGAAAAGCTTTCGCGACCGCGCAATGGTGCAACAAGTGCGCGCGACGCCGTGATCGCAACGTCGCGGCAGGTTCTGCAAAACAGCATTGGTCCAAAGAGGCTACCGTAGGTCGCAGGAAACCGCGCGGCATACGCCGCAGCACAAAAACGCCACTTCATTACTATTATGACGCTTCGGCAGCACAGGGTGTCGCTTATACTTCAGCTGCGAAGCGAAGCGTAGCGGCGAAATGCTTTATAGCTATTTCGATCGATATTATAGGATTGCACTTTGTTACGCGGCTCGGCGATGGAAGTATTAACGGCGCATAATCCTGCGCTAGCCGCACGAAGGTGCTACGGATGTTGCCTGACCGCGGGTGCTTGACGCAAATACTAAGGTCGATGAAGGGCCGTCCGGCGCAAGCGCAAGCCTATATGAAGTCGTCGTTTGAGCCGAGAGCTTCCATCATGATATCAATCGATTCTCGAACAGCGATGTCTTCATGCGGAGTGATCGCGCTGAATGGCGGTCCGCTTACGAAGAGGGTGTTTTTCAGGCCGGTCTGTGCAACGTTCCTGCCCAAGTAGCCGGGGAAAATAATCCAACTATGTACATACAGCCGCATCGAAGGTTCTAGCCCAATCCGCAAAAGGCTGCGGTTGCTCTATGACGCATGCGCAAGCGAAGCGCGCTCTTGTTGTTGAGCAGGATAACCGATATAGACTCGCAATCAGCTGTGACTATCGATCCCGCTGCCTTTGCGCACGCGGCCCAGACCCTCTGCGGGTTGGACTAGAATTTCCGAAGCGACTGTACTACTAAATACCAAAGTTGAACATGTACCAATCCAATGGCAATGCCTAGACCCACTGGCGAGCCAAACAGTGAGCAGCCCGCGATTCACCTGCAATGTCTTCGCAGATTTTTTATCCTGCCCAATGATTTCTTTAAATTTTTCCTATACTCGCAAGGAATCAAAGAACGGGCAAACGAAAACTGTAGTGATTCATCACTGATATGCTGAAACCTCCAAAAGTACATGTATGACTACGTCCCTCTGTAGGAAATTACAGGAATCACATCCCACTGAATCGTTGTTTTGCTGCCCATGAACTCTCCCATGAGTGCACACTAAATACTGTGCTTCTCGAGGCCGAATATGGGTCCGCAATTGCGTCTCGGGACGCTTCCCGGCTGCACGCGCTCAAGTCGCTCGAGTTTCCAGCGTCAAAACAGCTCGGAGTGGCTTTCTCTACTCAATTTTCTCAACTTTTATTTCAGGTTTTCTGTCTCTAAAACCCACCCGGAGTGGTCAGATCGGCAGCTGCGTCGCTGGAATCGGGTCCGACTCTGGAGCGTGCGGCCGCAAAGCGTGTCGAGACGGACTGGAGTTTGGCCCCGAGAAGCCAAAAATACATGCGATTCAGGCGTCTGGGCAGTCATGACATCTGGGGCAATCTACAGTCAAACTGCGTACCATCCTGACCAGAACGCGCAGTAATCTTTCAAAATTCTGGAAACGGATCTCATAATCGTGTTCAGCGCCCAGAAAAAAAACTCCTGGACACAGTTTTGATGAAAGCACACTTTTTGAACTTTTCCACTTGTACGGGTTTTTGTTTGCGCGTTTGCCAAATCAATTAGGAGGTTCAGAAAGCGTTTGAGAAAAAAAAACATTCCAGATTGGGCTTAAACTTTTCTAAAGGGGTTATTTGGGGCGCTAATCACGAATCTGAGATTTATTTGTCGATTTTCCAAAGCTTTCGATTAAATTCGCTCAGAGCTTCCCATTGGGAGAAAAATTTACGCGACCTTTGACGACTTCCAGAATGCTGCGATAGAGGTTGCTCATATCATTTCTCTGGGGGTTACTTGGGGGTTATCAACACGAATATGAGGTCAGTATATCGGATTTCGATGGTTCTACGACGGATTACGGTGGGTATACGGTAGTTTGGTCAAAGTCTCAGATTCGCCTCAAAATTTCTATGCGGGGGTTATTCGGGGTGATGAATACGAACTTGATGTCCATCTGTCGATTTTCGAAGTATTGAGCCCGCTCAATGGCATGATACCTACCGTAACCTACAGTAAACCACAGAATTTCGACAAGCGACCCCCAGATTCGTGATCAGCACCCTAGATTACCCCTACCTACACGTTTTGAGCTGAACCGGAAAGGAAAATTTCAAATACCCTAAAAATTGGCAGATGGTATACAGTTCGCCTCCGCACTGCCGTTCAATCCGCAAAGTGCACGCTGATTGCGAAAGCGTGCTGCGCCGCGGTTGCGAGTATAATCAGTCAGGGATGTGGGATCACCCGGGTGGTTTTTGTCTTTGGTGCCCGGGTGAGGCCACCTCCCGGGGGATCCCACATCCCTGTCCGAGGAAACTCGCAACCGCGCCGCAGCACAGTTTCGCAATTAGCGAGCACTTTGCGGACTAAACGGCAGTGCAGAGGTGAACTGTACCCTTACTTTTTCGCACAAAGCTTTAAAAACGCTCATAACATCTTTCAGAATGAGTCTAGGCAGTTCCGAAGAGCATATTTAGACTCAAAAACGGTTCTAGAAAAGTACATTTCATTTGGAATGGCCACTCTGACCAAAAGGAGTTCCCTTGTCAGATCCCGGGACGACGGCGGCAGTATCGCAGGGCGACTGCTGTTTGGCCCCCAGTGCTCCCTCTGTCGAACCAATGTTCGGACCGCGTCAGAGCTTCTATTAGAGGGGTAGGTAGGCCGTAGTGAGCCATTGTCTCCCATCTCGACCTTTGAAAACTTGAAAAGAACCAAAAACGGGAACCAAAGCCGCAGAACAGACATTGAGACCGTAACCCTACCGTAATCCTCTACATCTCATGCCTCAAACCATGATATATTCAAGATTCCCGTTGTCATTTTTTGCCCTTTCATCTGAATAGGCGTATCCATTATGCAATCCAGATTAACCAAAGAACCTGGGAGGGAAGGATTGCTAAATTATTATCGCTAATAAGCTCTGCAAAAGTACAACTATACTTAAGTTCGTGGCCGATTAGAAACTGACTCAGTATCCTATATCCTTTCCAGAGATCACAGGCTCAAATGAATCACACTTCCATAAGTGCAATCATGCATGTGATTTCAGCGCTTAGGGGAATCTATGACTAAAGCAGAACTACTTTTTAACGTTATAGTGCATGCGCCGTTGAACACGAAAGGCACGGGAGAGGGATAACATCATCTCAAGGCCCGGTATCCTGCTAGGGTAGGGAAAATTACGATAAATTACTCGCTGATGCATCGAATCTGCAGCCCCAGCGGAGCCGCCTTGACTCATCGATGCCGCCAAACAAAACACTCATTTATATAGCGAAAACATGGCTGACTCAGCTACCCACAGGGCTACTACTACTGGAAAAGGGCTCGCGATGGTCAACAACTAGTTGGCTGCTATGAGCACGAGCTGGATTTAGAATTGCGAGGGGAAACAGGGATAAAACTCGTAAAAAAAACCAGAGAAGAACCCACCGAAAAATGGAACACATGGCGGATTGATGGACTGAATACGCTTCTGCATTTCGATGTAGCGCGGCTCGCACAGTCTCGTGAAGCGGTCGTATGTCTTCACCTTCTCGTGGTCGAGGCGCTGAAATAACAGAACAAAGTATGGAAAAACTAGGCGGAAAACGAAGATTTTCTATTATTCGAGAATATTTTGCAGTTAAAGTAATTAGCCCGAGTTTGCAATAGCTGGCGATATTGAGCGGCGAAGCGCGACACTGAGCAACAACCCGCGACATCAAAAGCAGATGTTCAAGCCAAACCTACCCATGTATAGGCGCGACATCGAGCGATAGCAGGCGACTCTACAATATAATTTGATATAAGTAGCGGGGTATAGATCGAGCCTGATTTGGCATACATAAGGCGACCATAAGCGGCGGGTTTGAATGCATGACGACACTGGGCGACAGTGAGCGACAACGGGCGCCACTGAGCGAGAAAAGGCAACAACACGTTACATTAAATAAGGACAATTTCAATCTAAGTCTACGGAGAACAAGACCATATTACACTATGGATTGATGTAGATCATCGTGAGATAGCCTGCGACCGATGACGATGTTTTGCGACAGTAGGCGACAAAACGCGACTCAACAAAAATATGCTTGGGCGAAACTTCACACAAGACGTGGCACATAGAAAGAGGGCCTGCAGTCCATGATGAAAAGTGGCGACAGTCGGCGACATCACGCGACACCACCTGATACCACGCGAGAGCATGAAACGCGACACCTAGCGATTTGAACGAAAACAAGGTTGGGTGAAATTTTATACAAAGTCGTGGAGTGTCGTGAGAGAGCCTATAGTCGAAGGCGATATTTAGCGACAGTAGGCAACATCACGCGAGACAAAACGCGACACAGCGAAAACAAGGTTGAGTGGAATCGTGGATCACAGAAAGAAGGCCTGCAGTCGATGGCGACATGTGGCGAGAGTAGGCGACATCACGCAACAGCAAGCGACACAAAGCGTCAAGCAGCGATTTGAACGAAAACGACGTTGAGTGAAACCGTGGATCACAGTGAGAAGGCCTGCAGTCGATAGCGACATGTGGCGACAGTAGGCGACATCACGCGACACCACTTGACACCACGCGAAAGCATGCGACGAAACGCGTCACACATCGATTTGAACCAAAGCAAGGTCGGGTGAAAATTAACGAAGTCGTGGAACATCGTGAGGGAGCCTGCAGTCGATGGCGATGTTTGGCGACGGAGGGCGACATCACGCGACAGCATACGGCGAAGCGCGACACACAGTGATTTGAACGTAAAGAAAGTTGGGTGAAATTTTATACAAGATGTGGAGAACAAGAGAGAGCCTGCAGTCGCTAGCAATGTTGGCCGTAGTTGGCGACATCACGCGACAACGGGCGACACCACGCGACAAAATGCGACACGCAGCGATTTGAGCGAAAAAAAAGTTGAGTGAAGATTCGACACAAGAAGTGGAGAATAGCGAGAAAGTCTGCAGTCGATAGCGACGTTTGGCGACAGAAGACGACAGCATGCGACAAAACATGACAAAATGCGAGACCCAGCGATCTGAACGAAACTAAGGTTGGGTGAAATTTACACAAAGTCGTGGAGCACTGTGAAATAGCCTACAGTCGAAGGCGATATTTAGCGACAGTAGGCAACATCACGCGACAGCATGCGAGTCAAAACGCGACACAGCAAAAACGAGGTCAAGAGAATTTTCACATAAGACGTGGAGCACCGTGAGAGAGCGCGCAGTCGATGGCGATATTTGGGCACCGTAGGCGACAGCAAGCGACATAAGGCGTCAAGCAGCAATTTGAACGAAAACAAGGTTGAGTGAAATCGTGGATCACAGTGAGAAGGCCTGCAGTCGATGGCGACACGTGGCGACAGTAGGCGACATCACGCGACAGCAAGCGACACAAGGCGTCAAGAAGTGATTTGAACGAAAACAAGGTTGAGTGAAGTTCTCCAGAAAGTCGTGGAACATAGTGAGAGGGCCTGCACTCGATGGCAAAATGCAGCGACAGTAGGCGACATCACGCGAGAAAAGTAGTTAAGCAGCGATTTGAACAAACTCAACCAACCTCCCAACACCACGACAGTCGATGGACACATGCCGAATTAAGAGCCGACTGGAACGCCACTAGCCCTGTGAAGTTGTGCAGCTCCTCAAACACCAGCATAACCTAAACGCTCATGGGTAATGAAGCCTGAATAGAAACTTTGGGCCTCGGTTTGAGGAACCTACCACGATGTCGCGCGCGATAAACGCGACATCGCAATGTCGAACTCCAGCTCTGAGCCCTCACTCACCTCGAGAACCCTTGCGAACATCGCCACTCGCTCCTCA
This sequence comes from Aplectana chamaeleonis, assembly GCA_029168955.1. Lineage (NCBI taxonomy): Eukaryota > Metazoa > Nematoda > Chromadorea > Rhabditida > Cosmocercidae > Aplectana > Aplectana chamaeleonis. The sequence goes on from JAPDOI010000458.1 coordinate 282,810, forward strand.
ATCGATTCCGTCTCGACGATTGAGCGTGATACCCAGTAGGTTAACTGAACAAAACTTGGACACTATCCCCCATAGTTAACCCTTGGTCGAACTCATGGCTCACCAGTGTCGAATGATCCGTCAGCTTCAACAACTGCGGACTCCTTCTGTACTTATCATGCTTCGTCCACGCAGCTCCAACCAATTCTATCGGCTTGATGGCTCGGTAGAGGTCAAAATGAAGCAGAGTTAACTGAAAATACTACGGTTTAGAGGACCTACCAAAACGTCGCGCGAGTTTCCAACTACCTGTCGACCAATCTCAAGCGGATGAAGGGTGAGCAGATCATAATTGGCCACGTCTCCCTGCCTGGCGACATGCCAGACTGGCTGAAAACCGCCGCATGTTAATCCTTCAGACAAAAGCTCATCTTAACCCTCCTCCTCAAAAAAAAATTATTCAAGATTCAAGATAAAACCTCAGGTTTTTTCGGTTGAAAAGCTGAACTTGTGTCCTCAAAGTCGAAAGCCGTATTCACATGACCCTCGTTCGATTCCTGCTGCTTCTGCTTCTTCTCGATCAGAGTCTGGAAAAAAACGACTAAGTCACAATAATCAGATGAGACTAGCCTAGAGAAACTACCGCGATGTCGCGCGCAACCAACGCGGCATCGCAATAATGGCCGCCCAACATTTCGGCTCATTGCCCTAATCTTCGAATCAGCTTCTGTTGCTGTCCGGGCTCCTCCAGTTCGCCCAATCAGCAACAGCAGTGGCTCGCAGACTGGGAAAACGAGCCGACTTGTAAGGTGGCTACTATTCATGTTCGGTGGGGCACGTGACCGAGAATCGCCTGAGCAAACCTTGGTTAAAGTAGATAATCCAGCGGTTCGTCGAGAAGCACCGACGGTTGGTGGTCTAGTCTAGAAGCTCCGACATTGGATCTCGCAGCTCACATGATTGGCCCAATGAATTCCAAAGTTATGCTTGGAAGTCCGTTCCAGATACGGAGCGCAGCTGTCGATCCCAGAGCTCTCCCAGAGTATCTCTGGAAGCTCCTGGAGCCTTGAAGGCTGCGGGTGGTAGAGGGCCCCAACTGTTGATCCAGAACCTCCTATGGTTGGTTTCGACCCTCCATTCGGTCCAGAGAAGTCTGAAGTTCTGTCAGAGACTCCGTGTTTGAACAGCTCCAGTGGTTTATTCGGGTGCCCCACGGGTCAGATCTGAAACTTTCGCGATTCCTTCGTGAGCCCCCTCGGCTCGCCCGTAAGCTTCGATCGATCCGAAAGATTCTGCGGTTGATCCAGAAGTACCTTCGACTGACCATAAAGCTCACCTGATTGATCCTGAAGATTATGCAATTGATCCGGAAGGTCCCAAATGGGTCCTGAAGCTTTTTAAAATGATGTGAAAAGCCGGCTGATCCATGAGCTCCTGCGATCGTCCTTACGGCTCCCGCTAATACCCTGGAAGCTCATGCGGTTTGTCCGAAAGACTACCACGGTTGATAGGTGTGCTCCACCTCCCTCCCCCGTAGAACCTTCCCAATCCACACGTTCCTGCGATTGGTCCAGAGCCTCCACGTTGGGTTCGAAAGCTACCGGAGGCCGTAAGCTGTAGGGGTTGATACAGACGCTCCCTGGTTGGAAGCTTCTATTGATGGCCCTGAAGCTCAATAGGTTTATCCAAAATCCCGCTGTTGCCCTTGAAGCTTTTGCGATTTGCCATAAAACTGACGCGGTTGACGCTGTAGCGCTTCTTCCAAAGCTCCTTCGGCTGAACTGGAGGCCCCCGTGGTAAGCTCGAAACTTTCAATGATGGTCCAGACGCTCCCGCGATTGATTGCGTCACTCTTGCGACTGACCTAAATCCTAAAACTTCCGCGCCGCTGCTATTGCAGTCTCACTTTAGCCGCGTCCGCGACATCGCGCGCTCGCTTCACTAATGGATCGTTTATACTTCCGCCGCCGAGCGACACAGCAAAGTGCAATTCTATAAGGGGTCATTTACACTTTCACCGCCAAGTGGCGCGACAAAGTGCAAACCTACCATATAGATCGAAATTGATCGGTATCACAGAAATGCATCGAGCTGCGCAGTTCGGCCGCGGAAGTATAAACGGCGCCGAACTTTTTACACTTACAATAATATTCTTGCAGAACTTCTTGTGCTGATTCGTCAGTTTCTGGTCACACGACGTCTGTAGGAATCGCTCCAAATACTCCAGCAGCGCAGGGTCGTTCTCGAAATCGTACCAGTGATTTTTCACCCATTGATGAAGAACGCTTAGTACCCTGAAGAACGCACGTTTAACTCACTGCCTTGATCATAAACACGTTAAATTTAGGAAATTTACACCTAAAACTACCCAAATATTCAAAAGAGTTGACCCCAAACTTGTGGTAAAACCACCAAAAACTCCCAGGATTATCCCGAAAATCGCCCAGACCTAGCCGAAAGGGGCGTGGCGAGGGGTAAGCAGTATTATACCTCCTCTGTATCGGCCTCTCATACTCCTTCCTGAACCTCTGATAGCTCTGTTCATTGTAGGCGGAGAACATTGAGCCACCGGATAAACCATGAGACTGCACCGTGTCGTACCGTCCAGCCAGTGGACCACCTCTGTAAACAAATAAAATCCGTCCGAATGAGACTGTCCGCAAACGCCGTCCGCGTGGGTGTCGAGCCGCGGTCGCCAAGGCATTCATTTACCTTAAAAACCGATCAACAGGAGTATTGGACAAAAGGTGAATACTATTCCAGCCAGCTGTTTGCAGCTGTGAGCAGGCTCGTACGAAAAACGATAATTGCGACGGCCACTAGACACGCACGCCGATCGCCTGGGCGAACAGTCTTATTCGGACAGACTATATATACATTTCACATATAATTTTTCTTGATGGGAAAAAATATTACCTCATTTCCTGATTTGGAATCAGTTTGTTCGGAATCGGCACATTGAATCGTTCGACAAGCATCTCCAGCAACTCACTTGGTGTACAGAACGATCGATACGAAATCAAGAACGTCTGCACATATTTATTGTCCGTGTACCTAAAGATTTGGATTTTAAGGAAGGTAATGGTTGGGAGGACCTGCCACTACGTCGCACGGCGCTGCAGCACACTATAAACGCGGTGTAGCGCGATCGCCAACTGTTAGGGGTCGTTCAGACTTCCGTCGCGGATCGGTGCCGCAAAATGCAAGTCTAAAATATTGATCGCCGAGAGTGTATGACCCACGTGATCGATATCATAGATTTGGATTTCGCCGCGTCGCTCAGCAGTGGAAGTATAAGCGACCATTTACAACGCGCAACTGGCACGATTCTGCTATTTTAGGGCAACATTTCGCTATCATGCAAGCTACCGGCGCTACAATTCTGTATCCTTTCTAGACTCTTGCCGAAGAACACGGGTCATACATAATTTAGCCGGGAAACTTTCGAAGAATAGGCTGAAAAACTGCTACAAAGATAATCTTCCTCACTAGTGAACCACAACTGGTCGAACTCAGGCGATTTTGAGCCCTGATCCGCCTGACAGTCCGGCTCGTGTTTTCTTAATCTCCGGACCACTGCTGTTGCTGTTCGGGCCGCCGCTGTTGCTGTCCGGGCTCCTCCAGTTCGCCAGGACGGCAACAGCAGTGGCTGGGATAGCATCAGCAGTGGCCCGGAAAGTGGGGCAACACGAGCGGAACTGTCAGGCGGCTCGGGGCCGCGAATCGCCTGAGTCGACAATTCCAATTATATTCATACTAGCAAAAAAAAACATAAAATGACGTTCTCAAGTCTAAGTTCGTAGCTGCTGGACGCTTCTCAGAACCGAATTTGGGGTGGTTTCCTTAATTGGAAGAGACAGTAAGGGTACAGCACCCATAAGGCACCTTTAAGGGTGACTCCAAAGATTGTTCCAAATTTTGCTCGAAACTTTTTTCTAATGGTTATTGGCCTTGAACACGAAACTCCCCGAGAGAGAGAGCCCAACAACAACTCAGAAAAATGAAAACAAGTTACTTGTAACATAAAAGGCCGAAAACAAGTTACTTGTAACATATCTGAGCCGATGTAAGTTACTTGCGACTTATCTCAGGTCATTTAAGTTACATGTAACATATCGGCGGGATACTGCGTGCGGTGCGTCTCCGATATGTTACATGTATCTTAAATGACCTGATATAAGTCGAAAGTAACTTACATCAGCTCAGATATGTTACAAGTAACTTGTTTTCGATTTCTGAGGAGACACTTTGTGCACTGCGCCTCCGATATGTTACATGTAACTTAAATGGCGCAATATAAGTCGCAAGTAACTTAAATCGGCCGAGAAGATATTTCCAAGGGGGATGTACGACGCACTTGCGGGGTCGGGCTTACGACTGGCGTTGCTGTTGGTTCAATTACCCAAGTTTGAGGTACTTGACTCCACACAAGCAGGGAAGGCCCCGCACAACATTAATTTTGCGTAGTGTGTGGTCTGGGACGCACTCTCTGTGTCGCGTGTCGTCTGCGTCACGTGATGGCCACCCATAGTGAAAATATAACTGTAAGTTACACGTAACATAAACGTAACTTACATGTGATATAAATTTAAGTTACATGTAATATAAATGTAAGTTACATGTAATATAAATGTAAGTTACCTGAGACACTCAAGTAAGTTACATTTATATTACAAGTAACTTGTTTTGATTTTTCTGAGAAGTGGGCTCCAAGTGTGGATGCTTTATGAGGCAATTATGTTCTATTGTGGGGCACAGCATGGTTATTATGAGGCGATTAAAGCGCCCCTTCACCAAGGATCTTATTTTCGCCTCGCGATCGCTCCAAGAAGTCCGTCGGTGCCCAACCAAAATCTGGTTATCCACATCACCTGGTAATCGCGAAATCCTATGAGGAGAGAGCAGGGCGTTAAAAAGGTGGGAAAAAGAAGCTGTTGGGGCGATTGTGGGGCAAAATGAGGAACTCGACGCCCCCTAGTATCCATACTGCGCTCCATCTCACACAATCGCCGCATTCAATCCGTGTTTAGTATGCAATTAACTCGAAGACAAAGCGGTTTCGAGCACAGAAAGGGGACGTGCTGCTAGGAGAGCACGTGCTCCTATTGTGTGTCAAATTACAGCACGTGCCCCATCAAATCAGACGTTAAATGCGTGCATGATGCACACTCAACTCGATGACAAAGCGATTGTCCAAAAAAAAGGAAAGCATACGATGCACTCTTCAGGCGGTACTGAGATGCCGATAGCGTCGCCGGTGTAATTACCCAAGTTTGGGGTACCTGGCACACCCAGCCGCTGGAGACCTAGTCCAACCGCTGGCAGCCCCAGATGGTGCTCGGCGAGTTAGCCGCGTCGCATGTAGGTGTTCCGGCCGCGTCGCGTGACGGTGTGCTGCTACGATAACGCTGGGCTATCCTGTAGCACGTGTTCCTGGTATGAAATTTCGCAGCACGTGCTCCTGCGATTAAATTTTGCAGCACGTGCTGCTGTCTGGAGCACGTGCGCATGCGAAAAAGCTTTTGAATGGGTGTGGTCACTCGCGTTGAATGCATATTCAACATGCATTGAATGCGGTGGTTTTCTGAGATACTAGGATACATTAGCTTCACAAAATAAATGCACATGAAGCTCAGTTTTTTGGTGGCTTCATTTTAAATTTGTCAAAGTTAGGGTCCATTTGTCAATTTTCGAATAATCACGACAAGTTCCTTTAAGAACCTTCCACCAAAAGCAAATTTTCAAAGCAAAATGTGGCTTTTCTTAATTTTCAAAAGCCTATGATACATTTGACTCGAAGCTTCTCTTGAGAGATTATTTGGGGGCTTAACATGAGTCTTAAATCCATTTATCGATTTTCGACAGACTACGGTAGGTTACGGTAGGTATGCGGTAGTTGTTCAAAATCTCAGATTTCATTTTTTAAAAAATTCTGTGGTGTTATTTGGAGCGCTGAACACATATTTAAAGGTCATTTGTCGATTTTCAGCGCTAAGAAAGCTTCCGCTAGCTGAATTTCAGACCAAATTTTATTCCCTAGCTAGAACAAGTACCCAAATTACAGTAATAAAACAATTTTTTATTAAAAAAACCAAAAAAACTTACTGATGATAGGTCAACCGCTCCACCAATTTCAGGACCGTTCCATTCTTCACCACAGGGATTCCACTACTCGATGTATAATCCTCGAATGATATATTTTCCTCAGAATCAGGTTCGGCGAATCTGTAGCAAAAAAAACACCCAAAGGTTCAAAATCGTTGCAAACCCAGCCTCAGCAACTCTCAACTCAAGCCCTACCTATACTGATCTGGTCCAGGGGTCACCAGAGGTATCCGTTTCGCCTCCTCCTTCTCATATCCGTCTAGGACGCGATCCAGCAGACTGAAAAAAAAACAGCGTAGTACACCACATGCCAAGACCTTCCACACTCCCCTGTTTGAGCCTCATCAAAATTCCGCGGCATCCTGCTCTCCTCATTTCCACGACGCAGTGCATCCTCCACACCAACGCTTCACTTTTTGAGGAGCAGCGCACGTTTTGTTTTAGGCTCTTCTCACTCTCTACAACGCGACGCACGCTCAGCACATTTCACGTGAAGCGTTACTGAATTTTACAAAATGGCCCATGCGCCACAATAAGCTCTACTGACTTCAACAAAGCAAAATGAACGCTACTCATTTTTTTACGACGCGGCGCACGTTCCACATAAATTGCGATACACTTCCTACAACGCGGTGCACGTTTTTCGTGAAGCTTTACTCACTTTTTAGAGCGCAGCGCGCGCTCCACATCAAGCACAAATCACTTTTCACGACGCGGCGCACGCACGACAATAGGCGCTAATCACTTTTTACGACGCAGCGCAAGCACAACACGGAGCGCCATTCACTTTCTACGACACGACGCACGCTCCACATGAAACGCTACTCACTTTTTACAATGCGGGGCACGTTTTTTGAGGAGCGCTACTAATTTTTACAAAGCGACGCACGCATCAAAACAAGAGCTACCCTTTTTCTTAACGACGCGGCCCACCACACGCCCAATATGAGGCACTACTCACTCTCTACAATGCTGCGCACGCATTACATGAAGCGCTACTATAATATAACGACGTGGTGCAGGCTCCACATGAAATCCTACCCACTTTCCACGACGTCCTGCCAACGTCATCTGAAGCCCCACCCGACGTGCTGACGTCATCTGAAGGCCTATCCACATTCTAGGTCGTTCCACACACCCCTTCTTCATTCCCGTTCAATAGTTTCGATGGTAACCCTTCTAAAACAGAAAAGTCTGCAGCTACAGAATGCACACCTAATAATTGACAGACTGAAGGACGGACGGACTGACGAACAAACGCCACTCTCTTTTATTACTATGAAAAGATAGACTGCCCCTAAAGGAAGTACACATAAAACGTGTGCATTTGGGCGCGTGGGAGTCAGCCGTACAAATCGATCGATCTCCATTCTCTAATGTTCATCGAAATCCCCTAATAATTCCAACCTCTTCGTGTTCACCGTGACCAATGCTGACATCCAGTCCATTTTCTCCTCAGCTGATTTGCAAATCATCGTGAACGTCCGCGTCATATCTGGCCTCTCTCTGGATTCCAGCCGGAACGAATGGCTCAGAACTGCAATGGGAAAAATCACACAACTGATCTACATGAGAATACATTTGAAAAATCACATATGAATTTTCAAACGAATACATACCTATGAATAAAAAACTTAAATAAGATGAAATAAAAATTCGGAAATATTGTTCAAAAAATTTGAAGGGTAAGGGAAAAAATTTAAGAAATATTGAAAATACGAGAAATAAATTTCGAAAAAAAAAACATATAAATAAGCAAAAGAAAATTGTAATAAAAATAAATATTATGTCAATGAAGATAAAAGATATATAATTGAAAATCAAAATCATACCTACCCTCGTTATCCTCGATGTCTACGATATCCATCAGATTTACCGTGATCCTTTCCTTGAACTTGTAAGTCTTATGCTTTTTACAGAGAACCAATAGGTGATCGAACAAAAATATATGCCTAAAAACTTCTAATGGATATCCATGGAGAAAAAAACTTGTTCAAAAACTTCAACCTAAATTATTGGTTACTTTAATTGATCATTTTCAACCTAATTTTATTGTTGTTTTTTGACACTTTTTCACAACAATATGACCCCCACGAACTAATGGTCCGCCAATGGTCCGCTACTGGTCCTCCACTACGGTAATCGAGTCACTGCCGCGACTGACCCATCCACCACGCCACTCCGCCTTCCATCTGGAACGTACTGAGTGGGGGCAGTGACGTATAAATTCGTATCGATCACTTACTATGCATACCGGGGTCGACCAGAAACGCGTTCATTACCGTAGTACAAGGGCAGTAGAGGACCATGGGCGGACCATGGGTTTGTGCACTACATTATTAACAAAGTTCATGTGTCGAGATATCTCGTCAGAATCAAAGGTTTGTTTTTCAAATTTGAGACACTACTGTAAATACACGGTAGTTAGACCAACGTCTCAAATTTTTTTCTAGAAGACTACTGTGAGTTTACGGTAGGTGTACTGTAGCAGGACAATGTCTCAATTTTGACCGAAAATTGGCAGTAAACTTATCCTGGATGTTAATTACAATTTCATAGCCACAAATTTCAGGAGATTACTATTCACGAAAAGTTGCGGCTTTCCAGAAAATTACCGTAAGCATACAGTAGATGGTACACTGTAATAGATCAATGTCACACTGTGCTTCTCTGGTCCGAATTCCGGTCCGCAATTGCGTCTCGACACGCTTTGCGGCCGCACGCGCTCGAGTCGGTCGAGTCCCAGCGCCAAAGTCGACTCGATGTGACTTTTGAATACGGTTCTCTCCATTTTTCTAGTTTCCAGTTTCTGAAACCCGCCTAGAGTCAACACATCGGCGGTTGCGGCGCTGGGAACTCTTCCGACTCGTAAGCGCGCGGCCGCAAAGCGTGTCGAACCGCAATTGCGGTCCGGAATTGCCGATCAGGGATGAACGTAATGAAAATCTTGATTTCCAAAAACCGAAATTCGAAAACCGGACCAACCTTCAAAAGTTCAGAAATACAAACTCCGAGACTGAAAAAACGTTTGTGGAAACCGGATTCCGGAAATCGGAAAACGGAATTCCGCCCTTTCCTGACAATTAACCCAAATATCCTCACCTCTCCGTCTTCCATCTGCCCTTTCTCATGATTTCTGGAGAAAACGTTAGCGAAGGTCGAACCATTTGCAGATCTCCTTCTGAAATTGATAATATCGATTTTTTTTACAATTAAAAAAAAATTCTCACTGCTATATCACAATATTTACTTGCGATTAAATAAAACATAAAATAATAAATAATACCTTAAAAAATAAAATATCCTAAAAAAATTCACTCACGTTTTATCAGCTCAGAACAGGTCTTTCCAATGGGATTTCCCTCGAATCCCTCAATACTTCTCTGTACCTCCTGCAACCTGCTCAACTGAGAAATCCTTGAATCGTATCGATTGAAGAGCTCGCTGCAACTCGGAATAAAATGAAACATTACTTTCTTCTACTTTTTATTCAGATTTTTTATTCGAATCTATTATTTAAAAAAATGAGAAAAGGTCCTCAAAGCAAGTTCCTGTTTATCGTCGACAACGCATTCTAGACATTTTTGAAACAGAACCGTAGAGAATCTTTCTGAAACGCAAACAAGAACATTTTCAGAGCATTTTCGAATTCAGATTTCCCTTTTTTTCTCAGTCTAGAAAACAGACTGATTTTCGGAGAAAAATATCAATTAGCGATGGGAGGTCTTTTTCAGAAAATGTTTTTGAGTAAGGATAGCTCGTAAATAATTTTTTATTAGCTTCTTTCCAACAGTATGTATACAACCATTAGGCCTAGTGCATACTTTCCGCAACGCGCGACAGCGACAGTGCATATCACCCATATCGATTTTCGGTCGATATGTATTGCAGACACTATGTCGCGTCGCCCTTCGCGGGAAGTGTGCACTAGGCCTAACAGCCGAAATCTAAGACAAATTTTTGAAAAATAAATGAAATTTATAAACTAAAGGAAAAAATACGGAAAACGGGACCCAAAAAGATTTAATCAATTTTTTGAATAACGTTTCAATTTGAATCCGGAATTTTTCTTGCAATAAGCTTACTGATTAATTAAACTACTTTTTAGAGACATATTTTTACTTTTCAGACATATTTTCTTCTTCTTGGTAAAGCATGATAGATACTAAAAAATGCTTATATATAATATCGAACTTTGTCAATATCTGAAATGGAAATTTTCCTTCAACTATAATTGACAAAGATTAGCCATTTCATAGGAGACATTCCAAACAGAAAAAAGGAATTGGTCAGCCATCGCCGCGACGCAACCGCTCGCACTAGATCTGAGCGGTCACGGACCACATCAGAGTAATTCTATCATTTCTGATGCAGTAAATTTTGCAGGAAACGCGCATTTCAAAGAGGAATATTGGAAAATCAATGAAAAAATACACTCACATTTTCCACGATTTTGAATGTTTTTTTTTGTTGTACTTATACTTATAATATGTTGTATTACTTTTGTTTTTGTTTTGTATGTGTTTTGGTGAAGATTTACCGAGCTGCTGAGTGAGAGCGGCTCTAGCGCTTCAGTGGTGCAGTGCGATAAGGCGCTCCCCCGAAAGATGACTATGCTGGTTCAACCTCGCCTGGAGCCAAGCGTTTTTTCGATCAACTCAGCACCTTGTGCAAACTTATTATTTTTTTATTCCACTACGCATGAGAAAAATCAACGTCTAGAGACAAAACCTGAAAATGTAAAAACTTTTACTAAAATAATATTGATATAGATGTGAGTTGAAATTTAATTTTAGATTGAAATTTTGAAGGTTGGCTTTCGAAAAAAAATTAGAAGTTGAATGTAATTTTCTTCAAATAACAAGAATTCAATTTTCATCCTGAACTAAAAGAAACAACGACTCACGATCTATTCTTGATGATCGCCAAATTATTATAGTCAATCGTCTGCTCCAACTGATTTCCGACGGTGGTCAGGTACAATTTTGTATTCTGAAAATGATTTTTTTGTTATAGTCAATTTTTAAAATTTTAAAACTTGGAGGTAAAATTGAAAATATTCTATTTCGCCATTATACTTAGCACAATATGTATGAAAGACATGTAGAGTAACAGCTACCTGCAGTTCTGTTCGATCCTCCTCGTTATGAGAATGTTTGAGAAGTTTCTGGAAAATGCTCATCTCATTGATAATATTTAATTTTTTTTCAGAAAAAAAAAATTCTAAAAACATTAAGTAGAATTAAGGTTTGAGGTGGACAATCACTTTGAGACCACTTTTACTCTCCATTTTATTGACGCTGCTTTAGGGAACCTACCACTACGTTGCGCACACTTCAGACCGCGTTCATACTTCACGCCACGCGCGATTGTGACAGTGCATGCCCACACATCGATTTTCGATCGATATGGAGGAACAACTTTGCACAGCGTCGCTCGTCGCGAGTAGTACGAACCCAACACAACGCGCTCGATGCAGATGTAGATCACACTGCATGATAGCATATACTTAGTCGCGGAGCGCTACTTCGCATTACGACTCAATTGTAGGTTCTCTAAACCAGCGTCACGGCATGGCGTCATTCTTGCACGCTTTTTAATAAAACAAGGAGTGACACTCATCAATGCGAAGGCTGGAGTAGCAACACACGACGTCGCACGTTCGCGTCACAATTTGAATGGCAATCATGACGCTCACGCGGCCTTGCGCTCTCTGTACCTCACCGCCGCATTCACGCATGTCACCCCCCAAAAAACCTGGAAACTCACATTCACATACTCCAGATAGCGGAAGAAATGTATAACGGGAGCATGTAGAAGCGTAGGCAGGACATACTTCATCGCAAGGCGAAATGTCGGACCATCAAGCGACACGCTATACGAGCTGCGGTCGTCATTCTGAAAAATCATTTCTCACATTGCATTTTGTCTTGGGGGGGGGGAGGCTGACACAAATTGTAAAACGCTCAGCGCGAGCTGAGAACTAGCCTAAAAAACGCGGCGCTCACTGAATGGAAGATTCTAACCGCCGCTCAGGTTAATGGATAGCGGCTTGAACAGCCGCGCCTCGTGCTGGATGGAAGCACAAGACGATGGCGCTGCGCGTTGAATAGCAGCCTCAAGTACCCATGCTACAAGCTAAACAGTAGCCTCAAAAAGAAACGCTATGCGACAAATGACCGCATCGCGCGCACGATAGTAGCCTCAAACGCCTGCGCCCAACCGCAAAAGCACTGTGTAGTAGTCCCGGACCATCACTAGGCGTCTCAAATGGCCACACCGCATACCTAACAGTAGCACAGCACGAGCGCGCCGCCCGCTCAACAGTAGCCTAGAGCGGCCATGTGGCCTCAGACCACCGCGATGCGCTCTGTGTAGCAGCTCCAGACACTCCACTAAGCGTATTGTACAGAAGTTTCGCACGACCGCGCCACGTGGTGAATAGTAACCCCGAACGAAAGCACTGCTCGCTAAATGGTGGCCTAAAATGCCCGGAAAGCACGCTGTATAATAGCTTAGATGGCAGCGCTACGTGTTAGTTAGCAGCCTGAGACAACGGCACTGCGCGCTGAATAGTAGTCGCGAACGAACAAGCGGCATGTTCACCAGTAGCGTCCGACGACCGCACTATTCGCTAGACAGTAGCCTTGAATGGCAGCGTTGCGCGAGCGATAGTAGCCTAAAACAAAATGACCACGCCGTATGCTAAACTGTAGCTTCAACCGGTCGCCCTGTACGCTGGACAGAACCGCGACGGAAAACAGCCTGCGCGCGGTTCAGTAACCTCTAACCATTACGCTGCAAGCGATGTAGTACCTGAAGAGTAGTGCGCCACGAGATGGATAGTACTCTCAGACGAATACAAAGTGCGCGTGCGCAGGAGTATAGCACCGAATTACCACATCGTTGCAATGGAACACAACGCAGAGAACTAGATAGTAGCCTCAGGCGAACGCGGCATGGGCAGGAAAAGTATTTAGCCACCGCGCCATGCGCTGTGCAGCCCCACACCCACGCGGCGCGTACTTTGTTGCAACCCCGAACAACCGCCTTACGCGCAGGGCGCACTCTCGAGCCGCACGCTATATATGAACTTCCTAAGTTGACACTGTACGAACGTAAAGTAGCCCCAAAAATGAGCGTCGCGCAATGCGCAGTAGCCTCCTTATCGCACCCTAGATAGTAGCCTCATATAAATGGGCCGTGCTCAGCAAAGTAGACTCAAATTATTGCGGCGCACATGATTGAACGACTGCGACGAACCTTGTAGAGGAGCTTCAAACTCCCGCACCGTACAGGAAATAGTGACCCCCACGCTAAAAAATAGCCTCAATTTGTCACGTCGCACTTAACTCGCGCCTTGCGCTGTTGAATAGCACCACACGAAAGAGAAATGCTCTTGCTGAGAGCCTCAAATGCGCGCACCAGTGTCTCGATAGTAGCAAGATCAGACCTTTTCGCAGCGGCTCCTGGTATGAGCGCGTTGATTCGCCTTAAAGCGAGGCGGGTACCTTATAACGAGCTCTGATTCTTATGGAAAACCGCGCGCTTGTCGAAAGAACCCCAACCGCTGCGGGGATTCGAGGCTAATACGCTGCGCGTAGAGCTCAGCGCACGGCTAAGACGTCGGTTATACTTCGGCCGCCAAGAGGCGAGACGCAGTGCATTCCTGTAATATTGATCAAGCGGTGCGGCACGATCGATATCATAGGATTGCACCTCGTCGCGCCGCTCGGCGGTGGAGGTATAGGTAACGCCTAACGCATCGCGGGCAGCCCTTTCAGCAGATTGAAAAAAATCAGGAAAAACTCGTAGATTACCCCTTCAAAGAGAGCGGCACACCGCTTATTCTCCAACAGCTCATCAACAGTCCTTGTGATGACTTCGGTGAGAATCTGCTCCGGCTCATCGTCACGACCCCGCTTCAGATACGCCACATATCTGCAATGTCCATAGAAAAAAACTCTACTGGTAACCTTTCCTACCTGGAAAAACATACCCATCGAACTCATAAGCCTCAGCTAATTCCCACAGACCCATTCCAATGCAGGGCGAATCGCTCATCTCTATAGAATCCTCCAGCGTACGTTCCAGTTTCATGGTCAGCTCGTGGATTTCTGACAGATTTCCAAACAACAGCCGTAGGTAGACCTAAAATAGAGCAACCTTAGGAAGGCTGACGACCAGAAATCCTAGAGAAAAGACAATTTACCTTGTCCTCATCCTGCAGAACTGACTCCAATCGCCGCCGGAACACATTCACCTGGTTCAACTCTCGAAAGTATAGCCGCTCCTCTTTCAGAAAATCGCTGGCGATCTAAACAGAAAATCCCTATGAATTTTGACCACTACCGGCTATTCAGGCGATTAAGGTAGGTATGCTGCATACACGCTCGCAAAAGCTCCGACACGAACGCTAACGCCACTGAGAGCTTCGGAAACCATTTAGAAGGCGGTACTTGAGCCGTCTTGAGCCACCAAAACGCGCAGTCTCCGCCCATTTTTTTCGCCGATACCGCCCCTCAGTACGATCACCCTCAAACTGACACCCGGATTCGACCAGTATTTTGACGCTTTGTAGTCAGGGTTCGCGACAAAAACGATTTTTGAGCACGTTTATAGACAGGCAACAGGCAGTTAAAGAAATCTCGATAATTGGGAGCTTGTTCTTGAGCGTTTTCCCTCAACTTTTCACTTATTTTTAAGTTAGTGATAGCCAAATCTACCTTCTCATTAGTATAACACAGCAAACTTTTTTTATCGCAATATCTGCCTTCAACAAAGGGGAGCAGCCGATTTGGGTTTCTCAAAGGGGTGCCCAAAAAGGTCGAGATAAGGATAGAGAAGGGGGTGAATAATCAGAATAGCCACTCCAAGACGCGTGCCCAGCCCTGCTTCCCGTGCCAGGTCGTGGGTTTACGTGTTCCCTTGTAATCAAGAAGAGTTACATACAGTTTAACTGCGCATTGCCGTTCAGTCCGCAAAGTGCACGCTGATTGCGAAAGCGTGCTGCGGCGCGGTTGCGAGTATCCTCAGATAGGGGATGTGGGGTCACCCGAGCAGTTTTTGCCTTTGGTGCCCGGGCGATCCCACATCCCTGTTTCAGGACACTCGCAACCGCGCCGCAGCACGATTTCGCAATCAGCGTGCACTTTGCGGACTGAACGGCAATGCGCATTTGAACTGTATAGTCGGTGCGAATGAGACTGTCCACCCACGCGGTCGGCGTGCGTGTTAAGCGACCATCAGGGTAGCTATTTTTCCGACGAGACATCCGAGGGCTGCGAAGAGCTGACCGGGATATTATTGACCATTCGGCTAAGATTTCTGCTGATCTATTAACATGTTCAAAAAATGTCCATACGACGGCCGCTCGATACACACGCCGAACGCGTGGGCGGACAGACTTTACCGATTCATAGGTGGTGTTCTTTTGTTCCTTCTCGTCGTCGGACTCGTCCAGATCAAATTCGTAGAAATTCGACAGAAATCCGCCCGGTGACTGGTCATCATCATCATTTCGCAGTGAATTCGACAACTGCATTAGCGCCTAAAAATCTATACATATGAAACGATCACAAAAAAATTTAAATTTAAAAAATCAAAAAAATTCTCCATAAATAGATAAACCATACCTTATCAGCACTTAAAGCAATTTTCAGATTCTGAAGATTGATTTTCTTGTCAGAGTTCCGAATGTTCTGTACATAATTTCCTGTCCATTTCATGATATCCTGAAGAAGGCAATAATTCTCTCCGCAAACCTATTTTTGGAATGAATCCAATACTTACATACTTGAAAAATGAATGTCAAATACATTTATGTATTTATTCATTTATTTGAGTGTACCAGAGGTGTTTAAAGCCTAAATATTCCGAAGTTTTCTGCAGTAATACCTGGGACCTCTAAGGAGCTCATGATCTGGATCGAAAATTTTGGTCCGAAACGTGCTGCGATTGACATGCTATCGCCGGGCTCCGTTCAACCAGATTAAGGAAAAAAAACGGTTCTTTTTCAGAGTTCAAATCTTTAAATTATCCTGCAGCACGATACACCCTGCGGTCCAAACCTTAGAGCTATTTTTGAAAAGTCTCCAATACTAGAATATTTGATAAAAACATCAATTACATTTTTTTTAATGCATTCGAGGTAAAATATTCGAAGAAAAATCGAATATATTTATTATTTATTTACTCATTCTTTATGCACTCATGGTGTTTGGAGACCGAATATTGAGAGGTTTTCTGCAGAGCTAAAAGTCTATGGGTTCACGAAGAAGCTCATGATCTAGATCGATAATTTTGGTCCGAAACGTGCGGCGATTGACATTTTATCTCCGGACTCCGCTCAATATGATAAAGGAAATCGAACAAAATGCGAAACAACATGCGGTCCAGATGTAACATTGACAACATAAATGCTATCATACCAGAACACCCTGCGGTTCACAATCTAGCATGCTTGCCGCTCTTCGAAGTCCAACCTTTGGAATTATCATGCTGCCCCCCATACACCTTGCGGTCCATAACTTAAAGCATACTGAAGCGAATTAAATCTTCAATTTAATCGGCATTTTCAGAGTTATTCAGCGGTTATGTTCTTATCCATGAATAAGCTTCCTTTTCAGCTCTTCCAATGCCATTCACCCTACATATGCGAGACACCCTGCGTTTGACATCCCATCCAATTCCTACTTTATATTAAGCATCAATCCATACCTCAGATATCCCCTCGCAAATCGCTATCAAGTAGTAGGACATTTTGTCGATCTCCTTATCCTTTTCACGGTCTTTCTTGTCCTTTTCACGTCCTAAGTTATCCTAAAAAGAGTTAACATACAAGAAAAACTCAGGATTCTACAAGAAATGTAATTTTTAGATACCTTAATAATGCTAGACATTTTGTGATGCAGATCATGGGGCAATCGATACGCGCCAAATCGTCCCGTATGGAATTTTCTACTACTTATGGCATGGTTATACATCGCGTCCCATGCATCCTAAAAACAAACAAAAAAACTTTAAAATTCACAAAAAATTTAAAAAGTTCAAAAAAAAGCAGAAAAAAACCTTCGTAATCCAGTGACACGAAGCTGGGAAAAGCTTGCGAGCAGCCTTGTCCATATCAACAACGCTAGTAGATTTCTGTTCGAGAATCTGAAAGAAAATCCTAAAAAATTCAATAAAAATTCTGAAATATTGTAAAAATTCGGAATGTTATATAGCTGACCTCATTAACAATCTGACTAATAAGATCTCTGATATGCAACACAGCGTCATGATCAATGGCCATTCCGGGATGCACTGCGCCACAAAGCTGAACATGGAAGGATATTTTGAAAAAAAAAACAAAAAGTGATTTCTTTGAAAATAATCTGAATAGATCCCTGACTTTATCCCTAGAGCCACGAGTTCCAAGAAGCTACTGAGCGGTTTCCCGATCGCAAACAGTCACAGATGTCAAACGCAGGTTAAAAAGCGGATTCTCTTGAGGGGTTACTCCGAGCTGCGAAATCTCGGGAATTGTCTCGAAGTTCCCGATAGAGCCATTCCCCATCGATAGGAATCTCTTTGGGAGAGTCACTGTGAAGATAACATAACATGACATGACAAGACAAAACGTAGGCATGACATGACATAACATGACACGACATATCACACCACAACATAACATAGCAAACGATAACACAAAATAACATGACACACCATAAAATGACATGCCATAGCATGTCATGAGATGACATGCAATGACATAACATGACATGACATGAAATAACATTACACGGCATGATATAACATGACATGACGTAACACACCATAGCGTAGCATACGATAACACAATATAACATAACATGACACAACAAAACATGACATGACATGACATAACACGCCACAACATAGCATAGCATACGATAGCATGTGAAAACACAACATAACATGGCATGACATAATATAACATGCCATGTTATGACATGAAATAATACACCACAACATAGCATAGCATACGATAACACAATATAACATAGCATGACACAACACAACATAATGGCAAAACATGACATGACATAGCATGGCATACCATAGCATGACATGACATAACATAACACATCGCAACATAACATAGCATACGATAACAAAATATAAGATAACATGACAAGACATAACATAATATAACATGACATAACATGAGAAAACAGGACATGGCGTAACACACAATAACATAGCATAACATACGATAACACTATAGTTGTACAATTTCGAAAAAAAATGTCGAACGAACGAAAATCGAAATTTAACGAATGAGAAATGAAAAAATTTAGTTCGAAAAAATTTCGAACCAACGAATTACGAAAAACTTTCGAAATTTCGGAGGTCGAACGAACGAAATTCCAAACTAATCCAAATTTCGATTTTTTTTTTCGAAATTTCGTGTTTTTTTCGAAATTCGTCGAATATTTCGAACTTTTTTCAAAATTCGTCGAAAATTTACTTGTTGGAAATTTCAAACTTTTTTTCGTAAATTGTTCGAAAGCATTCCGAACGAACGAATTTCGAAAAATCGGATTGCGAACAAACGAAAATTGAAAAATTTTCATTCGAAAAAATTTCGAACGAACAAAATTTAAAGAAAATTTTGTTCGACGACTTTTCGAACGAACGAAAACGAATGAAAAAAAATTCGAAAAATCTTTCGCAAATTTTTCGAAAATTTCGTTCGTGTACAACTATAGATAACACAATATAACATAACATGACACAACAAAACATGACATGACATGACATAACACGCCACAACATAGCATAGCATGACATAACATAAAATAACATACCATAACATAACATAGCATACTTTCTCTATCAGGTTTTTTTTTAATGTTTGGCACGTTCATTCGAACATATTAAACAAATGAAGAAACGTAACATAGCATATCATGGCATAACATAACATAACATACATAGAATAACATGCCGTGAAATAACATGATCTAACATGTCATGCATGACCTGACATGACACGACAGAACGCCGTATAAGATATCGTGGCACAACACAACAAAACAAACGATTAATAGCAGACCGAATATCAATAATTTCTTCACAAGCCCTGACGTGTAATAAAACAACGTAACATGAACTAGCACAGCGAATCATAACATCATAGCATGACGTCACATGTTATCATAAAAAGCTGTGTTGAGCTACGTCATGTGAAGCTATGTAATTTTGTGTCAGGCTGTGCAACGCCGTGTTACATTCTGTTGTTCCGCTGTTGTGTTGTTATGTTATGTTATGTTATGTTATTTGGTGCAATGTAATGTTATGTTAAGTCATGTGAAGTCAGGTTAAGCCATGTTAATTAAGTATGTTATGATGTTCATTGATGTCATGTCATCAAATGTTATGCCATGTCAAGGAGTGTTAGTTATCATATGGAGCCTATTCGATCAGATCCCAGATTCCAACGACTACACTCCACGTTTCACTGCCAGACATCCCCACCAAAAGCAGTTGTCCCTCACTCATTGTGCCTGATAAATAACGTCACTTCTGAAATCTCAATTATGCACTTCGCAACCCATCGCGCTGTACCCTATTACACTATCACGCGCAATTACGTGCGATCGTTTTCGTGTCACTTCACGGTAACATCGATTCGTTGTCTCACATCAATCAAACCCACCACACGCACGCACATTGCCGGTCACAGCCGCATCATGCTATTGACCGCACACGAGTTACAAAGAACTCATCAGCAGACAATTTCCTCACAACAACAAAACAGACCCCGTGTCCGAAAATTTGAATCCTGTGATCTCGCCGGTCAAGAACCGACAATCCTGGATTCAAAATCAAGAATGGAACCCTTGGAGCACATGCATTATGAATGCTGTTCAGTATCGCTCACTGCCGCTAACTGTCGCATGCGGCTGTTTATCAATGTTGCCTCCACACTTTGATACCGCCCAGAGTCGCGCTCTACCCTCACATTCGCCTGCCCGTTAAGGTGTCCGCAGATTTGCGGTAAACGGCAAGTCGTCGCCAAGCGTCAGCTTTGACGCGGCGATAAAAATTATTGTCGCCACGTCGGTTGCCACTCGCTGGCAGTAATACAGGGCTGTCGCGGCGCAAAAACACTCTGCTTTGCTCCGCCTTCGCCGTTCACGCTGCGTCGCTCGCCCCGTCTCCAAATTAGATCGGTATTGCATCACTCAGCGCTTAGACTATCACCGATAGTCTTAATGGGTCTGCAGAGTTGAAGTCGCGGCGTTGCTCACAGCGACGAACAGAGCTTGTTAATGCAATATCGATTACATTCAGCGACCAGGGCGACCGACGCGGCGTGAAGGGCGACGAGGGGTCACCCCGCGAGCGGAAACATTTTAGTCGCCGCGACTAGGCTGACGCTCGGCGACCAGTTGCCGGTCGGGGCAATTCCGCAGACCCCTTTCTGCTGTCTGAGATTTTGCCGCCAGCTGTCGCAAGATGTCGCCGGCTATCGCCTACTGATACACTCTGCCTCCTGGTGTGTTACGTTGTGCTAGTTTATCGCCTGCTGTCGTTTAGCGTCGGCAGTTGGCTACCGCCCGCTGTTATAGACTATGTCGCCAGCTGTCCTATAAGGTCACCTGCTATTTTTTACTAATGTACACTATGCCTGCTGTTTCTCCACTGTGCGCTAGATTGCCTTTCTTTCTCGCTGACAGTCGCCTGCAGTCGTTTAGTGTCGTAGCCTAACGCCAACGATCTTTTGCTGTCTGAGACCTTGCCGGCTGTTGTCCCAGGGTGTCGCCAGTTATCGCCTAATTATGTGGGCCACTACCTCGTGTGTTACGTTATACTATACTATGATCTTCTATCGCTGCCGCCTACAGTCGCTTACTGTCGCTGGGCATCATCAAATGTCTCATGCTAACACACTTCGCCGCTTGCTGTCGCACAGTGTCGCCAGCTGCCTGGTGTGTTACGTTATATTAGACTGTCATTCTCTTTAAATTGTTGTCGCCTGCAGTCGCTTACTGTCGAAGGCTACCGCCAAACGATAAACGCTGACAGACTCCTGCCGCCTGCTCTCGCATAGTGTCGCCAGCCGCCTGGTGTGTTACGTTATATTAGACTGTCCTTCTCATTAAATTGTTGTCCTCCGCAATCGCTTACTGTCGATGGCTACCGCCAAATGACAAATGCTGAAAGACTGTGCCGCTTGCTGTCGCACAGTGTCGCCAGCTGCCTGGTGTGTTACGTTATATTAGACTGTCATTCTCTTTAAATTGTTGTCGCCTGCAGTCGCTTACTGTCGAAGGCTACCGCCAAACGATAAACGCTGACAGACTCTGCCGCCTGCTCTCGCATAGTGTCGCCAGCCGCCTGGTGTGTTACGTTATATTAGACTGTCCTTCTCATTAAATTGTTGTCCTCCGCAATCGCTTACTGTCGATGGCTACCGCCAAATGACAAATGCTGAAAGACTGTGCCGCTTGCTGTCGCACAGTGTCGCCAGCTGCCTGGTGCGTTACGTTATATTAGACTGTGATTCTCTTTAATTTGTTGTCGCCTGCAGTCGCTTACTGTCGAAGGCTACCGCCAAACGACAAACGCTGACAGACTCTGCCGCCTGCTCTCGCATAGTGTCGCCAGCCGCCTGGTGTGTTACGTTATATTAGACTGTCCTTCTCATTAAATTGTTGTCCTCCGCAATCGCTTACTGTCGATGGCTACCGCCAAATGACAAATGCTGAAAGACTGTGCCGCTTGCTGTCGCACAGTGTCGCCAGCTGCCTGGTGTGTTACGTTATATTAGACTGTCACTCTCTTTGAATTGTTGTCGCCTGCAGTCGCTTACTGTCGAAGGCTACCGCCAAACAACAAACGCTGACAGACTCTGCCGCCTGCTCTCGCATAGTGTCGCCAGCCGCCTGGTGTGTTACGTTATATTAGACTGTCCTTCTCTTTGAATTGTCCTCCGCAGTTGCTTACAGTCGATGGCTACCGCCAAATGACAAACGCTGACAGACCCTGCCGCCTGCTCTCGCATAATGTCGCCAGCTATCGCCTACTCATCAAGCCTACCACCTGGTGTGTTACGTTGTACTAGACTGCCATTCTCTACAAATTGTTGTCGCCTGCAGTCGCTCAGCGTCGGCAGTAGGCTATCGCCCCTGCTTCCGCTGCTATATACTATAACGCCAGCTGTCCTATAACGTCACCTGCTATACCTATGTACACTATGCCAGCTACTTCTCCACTACGCGTCTTTCTTTCTCGCTAGCTGTCGCCTGCAGTCGCTCAGTGTCGAAGGCTATCCCCAACAGTCTTATGCTGCTTGATACTTACTCTGAGAGTTTTGGCCGCGAAATAGCCCACCAGGCTCCGCAGCGGCTCCTGATGGGCTATTTCCCGGCTATATCGCGGCTATTTCTCGGCTTCTCATGGAACAGACCAGGAGTAGCCGAGAAATAGCCGAAATATACCCCAGAAATAACTAGATGTAAATAAAAGTAACCAAGACGCAACCGTCGCCGGCTCGCCGAGCCACCATCTGGGGCCGCAGTGGTTGAGCGGGGCCTCCAGAGGCTGAACGAGGTTCATGTAAATCAACCTTAGGTAATTGAACCGATGGAGGTGCTGACATCTAAATCATGCCTCTGGAATGCGCCGTATCTCTGCCTGAAAAGCATTATTTCTCGGCTATTTTGCGGCGAGCATTATTTAGCGGCTAATTCTCGGCTATTTCGCGGAGAGCATCATTTGTCGGCCCTTACGAGGCAAGCAGACATTTCGCGGCTATTTCGAGGCTATATCTCGGCCAAAACTCTCAGAGTAGTTGCCTATTGAAATGGACAATCAGATACAGTCACCACGGACCGCATTGATACTTTGCGTTCCTAATTCTGGGTTGGCGGATACTCGTTGCACATCTGTTATAACGTAATGCACCGGGTTTGCGCCAGCGCACAATAAGGAATGCGAAGTATCAGTGCGATCCACGCCGACTCTATCTCACAGTACTATACTGTCACCCCCTTTCGCTTTCTGTCGCCTACAGTCGCTCACTGTCGCGCAATGTCGCCCGCCCCTTAGTAGCACAAATCGTTCGCCCACGCCTACGCCAGATTCATACTTATCTCACAAACTACCTTTTAGCACAGCCTATCCGTCACTTACCAAAGTATAAACCCTGTCACTATTGCCATCATTCGCTCAGTGACCAACGCCCACTACCGCCCTTTGTCGCCCACTGTCGCCTGGTGCCACTGTTAGTGAACCAAGCCTAGTAGTCTGGTCTGTCGACATCTGTCGCTAAATACCGCATCATGCACCTACTTCCGTACAAAGTAGCTTCTCTCGCCGTTTGCCGCTCAATGTCGCCTATTCTCGCTAATCCTCAACTCATTGACATAGTCTCGCAGCTGTCGCCATCTGTCGCTCTTTGTCGCCTACACTCCCACATACTCCACCGACCCCAATATCCCATTAGATAACAATTTTATAATAGTATATAAAAATAGAAAAAAAAACAACAACAAAATCCACCTGATAAATCCGCTCCACGAAAATGTTGGCCCATGCATTCTGGCTGGCAGCTAGTCGCCCGCCGGATATCGACGATGAATCACATGAAGAGTGTGGACTCATAGGATTCATAGGCACATATCAATAGTAGCAGTAATAGTAAACCAGTAAACAGCGCAGTAATCAATCAATACACATGAAAGCAACAGCGAAGGCACTTGGAAAAGGCACTTGGCTCGTCAGAAAGACATTCCAGAAAGGCACTCAGTTTCACATAAATCTTCTGAAAACGGTCGAATTAACTTTAGAAATCATAAAAAATCAATTTTTTTTTCAAAAAACGCCACAGCAGGGGGAAAAACCTAAAAATAATAAAGGTAAATTTTTCATCAGAAGACACAGAAAAAGGCGGAAAGAAGCAAAAGGAGTGAAGGTTATGCCAGGAAAATACAAAAAAACAGCAGTAAACCCAGGGAAAACCTTGGCTAATGACCACAGGTTAACTAACCCTGATGGAAACCCAGCAGTCAAGTCGCAAACATGTCTTAATGGTCGATAACGATGTTTATGTCGGCGCGCAATGATCGTAAACATTCTCCGCTATGGAGACGAACGACGTTCTCTTTCAGTGACCACCATCCCTTTCATAGGTGGTCAAAGCCCGCAATTGCAGAAGCTAATGACCCACAAAGAACTACAACCGAAACCACCAATCGATATTGATCGAAGACAGCACTTTTTTCAAGAAAATTAGACTAGATCAATGAGAAAATTCATTTAAATAAAGAAAATAATCGTCAAACTACTCTGTTTCGGATTCTGTTAAAGATTTAAATAACCCTACCCCAATGTAGGTGCAAAATAGATCGAGAAAAATTTATTTAAAAAAAACGCATTTCACGAAAATTTCCCAATAACTTGCAAAATTGTGAAAGAAACTGACATACTCTTCAGTTGAAAAAAAAAACTAAAACAATCTGCAAAATCTCTTAAAAAACAGACCAAACCGTGGCGATTTTTTTAGAGAAAAACATTCAAAAATTCACAGAAATCAAAACGGAAACCGTTCAAAAAAACATATTTCGCAAAAAAATCATCGAAAACATTTTGAGTAATTTTTATGAAATTATAATTTTGTGTTCAGTCATTTGCATATTGATTTTTACCTTTGTTTATTTTTTATATTTATTTATATATATTTTTTATTCAATTAGGCTTTTATTAATATATCAAATTATTTTTCTTATTTTGTTAAGAATTTTTATTGAAAAGTGCTCAGCTTTTCAAAAAATCCCGGATAAATTGAAAATTTCTTGAAAACCCCTCCCGCCCATTTTTATTTTCGCTCTTGTTTCTAATGAACCATTGAATTTTCCCTATATTTCCCTCATTTAATCAATAATATAACGAGATACGTGAAAGGCAATTTTCTCAAAAGTTAAAAAAATCAATAACCCATTTAGTTTTGGCTTGCATTCTAAAATTGTTTTATTTCACTACAAATACATTTCTATGTTTTCTTATTTTGTTGGACTTGTTTTTATATTAACTTATTTTTTATTTTTATACTTAATTATTTTGTACTAAATTGGTAATTTAATTTAAATTTAATTAAATCAATTTATGATTTTTTGAAATTTTAGTTGAAAATTGCTCAGCTTTTCACAAAATCCCGAATGAATTAAAAATTTCTCGCAAATCTCTCCTCCCCTTTTTTTTTAGTTTCGCTGTTGTTGTACAGAAGGAATGATTTTTCCCTACATTTCCATTATTTAATCAATAAAATTACGAGACAAGTTAAAGGCAATTTTCTCGAAAGTTCAAAAGATCAATGAACAATTTTTTTTGTAGTCTAAATTTTTTTATTTCACTAGAAATATGTTTTTATATCTACTTATTTTTTCACATTTATTTATACACTTGCTTATTTTTCAATATTTATTTTTTATATTTTATTAATTTGGTAATTTAATTTTAATTTACTTTAATTTAATCAATTTTCAATTTCTGAAGATCCGAATAAACTAAACGTTTTCCGCCAGCACCAATCCACCCATTTTTGATTTCGCTTTCGTTCCCTAAGAAGAATTAAACTTTTTTTCTACAATTCCCTCATTCGATCAATAATATTCAGAGACCGGAGAAAGGCAATTTTCTCGAAAGATCAAAAAATCAATGATTAATTTAATTTTGTATTCTGCATATAAAATTGAGCGGATTTTAACAAAATTAAACTGAAAAGGGCGAGATGATGGAAGAACAACAAATTTCGAATACATGGAAAATCAGCAGTTTTCAAGGAAAATCGAGGAAAAAAATAATTCAAAAAAGCATTTATCGAGGCAAAATGAGATGAGGAGAGAAACAAAACATTTATTTGAAAATTAAAGCAAAAAAAAATCAATTTTCTGCAAAAATTCGCATAGAAAACTCCGACACTTTTTCACATGAATTACCACAAAATTGAAGACAATCTAAAAACGAATTGCGGAAGTTCCGAAGACTCCATAAAAAATCATTCAATTTTCTTCCGAATTTTAAAAAATGAACTCTTCCTAAAAACTCACATCTCTTTACGATCTTTTCTGTTCAATATCACATTCGAGAAGATAGGATTTACGAGATATGAAATCTAACGAAATACCAAATGAACACTTTCAGGACGAGAACTTGGGAAAATCAGGAAAACCGAGGAAAAAAGATGAAAAGAGCAAAAAAAAAGGGAAAAACATGAAAAATATTTTTTGAATTCGAGAAACAAAAAATCAATGATCAATTTGTTTTTGTATTCTTAATTTTTGTTCTATTTCACTAGAGATATTTCTATATTTACTAATTTTTACATTCATTTATATACTTGATTTTTCATTATTTATCTTTATATTTAATTATATTTTTTTGAACTACAATCTTTTCTGCTCAATATCATATACTAGAAGATAGAATTTACGAGAATCTGAGGAAAAATCAAATGAACACTTTGAAGAAACAGAATTTGGAAAAATCAGGAAAACCAAGAAAAAAAAGACGAAAAGGGCAAAAAAAGAGGGAAACTTGAGAAATGTTGTTGAATACCAGGATTCAAACAAGAGTAGATCCTCAATTATCAGAAGTTTCTACTACTTAATAAACGAATAAATAAAGCCAACAAATCCAGAATTATTGAAAAAAAAACATTAAAACACCGGCTAGGTTCCTCTAAGCCAAAAAAAAATTAGAGAAATATGTATCCCATTTTCGCCAAAAAAATATAAACAAAACCTCGAGCAGAGAGGACAAACTGCAAGAATAAGTCATCGAGGATGGAAGATAAACTACCCTGACTCATTCATGAACAATTCAAATCCCATTGATGTGGACGCCATTTGCACATTCAAAAATGAGTCATGTGCACCCCTTGATTATAATAATAAGCTTTGAAATTTCGAAAAACACCAAAATCAACAACTGAGTGAAAAGCATTGAGCAACAGGTGCATTCCTCTATTGCAGGCACCAACTGGCTATCACATGCCAAAGTTCCTGAGGTGAAAAAAGAAACGGTAGAAAAAAAAGAGAGAGAAACACCCAACCGGCCTGTGGCTTCTAGACACAAAAAAACAATGAATAATTGGTATAGCGTGATAATCGGAGAACTGCAATTTCTCCAAACAAAACGAGCATTTTAAAAAGATTGAAGCTGAATAAAAAAAGTGAGACCAGAGGAAATGTCCTAATAACATCATATGTCCCAGATTTAGAAAAATCGATACTTTTGAGAGAAAGGAAGAAATAATATGAAGAAGATAGAAAGAGCAGATAGATATGTTATGTAAAGATTTTCCCTTTAATCTAACACCTCTCCTTCTCGCAAGCACACCGCCTCTCTCCATTCGAATCGGTCTTTTTCTCTCTCTCTCTCTTGCTCTCTCTCTTGCTCTCTCTCTCTCTCTCTTGCTCTCTCTCTCTTGCTCTGTCTCTCTATCTTTCTATATCGCTATCTCTCTCTCTCTCTCCTTCACTCTTTCTCTACTTTCCCCTTTTCTCTCTCTCTTTTATCTTTTTCTCTTTCTTTCTTTCTTTCTTTCTTTCTTTCTTTCTTTCTTTCTTTCTTTCTTTCTTCTTTCTTTCTTTCTTTTCTTTCTTTCTTTCTTTCTTTCTCTCTCTTTCTTTCCTTCAAAACCTTCTTTTCCTTCTTTCTTTCTTTTTCTTCTTTCTTTCTTTCTTTCTTTCTTTCTTTCTTTCTTTCTTTCTTTCTTTCTTTCTTTCTTTCTTTCTTTCTTCCTTTCTTTCTACCTTTCTTTCCACCTTTCTTTCTACCTTTCTTTCTTTCTTTCTTTCTTTCTTCCTTTCTTTCTTTCTATCTTTCTCCCTTAAGTTCATTTTCTCTCTCCATTCGCTCTGTCTTTCTCTATCTTTCCTCTCTCTCTCTTTCTCCCTTTCTTTTTCTTTCTACCTTTTCCCTCTTTCTCTGTCTTTCTCTCTCTCTTGCTCTCTCTCTCTCTCACTTTCTCTCGCTCTCTATTCACCCCTCCACTCCTCCTCTTGTCGCCCTCTTCCCCCTTCCACCTTTACTAATTCCTCTCGCCATCTCTGCGTTTCCCTATATTCTCGCATTCTAACTACCCCTTCCTCTCCCTCACTCTATCATCTCGCTATTTTTAAATCTTCCAATCTCACCCTTTCATCCTCTCTCTCTCTCCCCTCTCATTATAACCCTCCACTACCTATCTATCTTTTCGTCTCTTTCCTTCCGCCCATTCCAATCTCTCATTACCCTCTCACTCTTTATCGACCTCTCTCCATCTCTAACTACTCTTGATCATTTCTGTCAATCTTCTCTCTTCGTTCTCCTTCTCAAACATGACTACCCCTTCGTCTCTTTCTCTCCATAACTTTCACTACAATTTATAATTTCCCTTTTCTTATCTGCTCTCTCTCTTTCTCAAAATCCTATGCCTTCCTCTCCTTCGCAACTTCTACACATCTCTTCACCCTTTCTCTCTATTGTCCTGGTCTATAGCATCATCATTCTCTCTCCGCTTCTCACTCTTTCTCTCTACCTCCCTCTTTCTCCTGCCCATCAAGTCCCCTCTTGTCGACCACTTTTTTTCTGTTTACCTCTTACTCTCCACCTAATTTGATCCCCCTCTCCCTCTCCCCCTACCTCTCTGTTTCTCGGTCTGTCGCTATGTCTCTCTCACTTTTTCTCTGCGTTTTCGCCTACATATCTCTCTCCCTTCTCTTACTCTGACACTCGTAGTTGTGTTCCGCCAAACCACTGTTGTTTCTTGTTGTCTCGGGGCAAACGCCAGGTGTTTCGTGTGAAACAGAGGGTGTTTCGAAGAAAACCATGCGTTAAAAAAGCGCCGAAGAGCGATGTCTCGGGATAAACGGCCGACGTTTCGGAGCAAAGAATTGGGTTTTTATACGACAGTGGTCCGGTGTAACAAAACTACGAGTGTCTCAGTAGAGTGGTCCGTACCTATCCTAGCAGAGAGAGACCACCCACAATGATATTAACATCATAAAATGAAGAGAGTAACACAGAAAAGAAAAATAAGAGAAAAAATGAATAATTATGTGATAGGTAAGAAAACCTTGAAAATCACGAAAAAATCACACAAAAAGGAGAAAAATCGATGAAACTTTCAATGCTCGTGAATGAAAATCAATGAGAGAAATGGAGCGAAAAGTCCTTCATTTTTCTGTCTATTTCGACTTTCCTAGTGAGTACCTGTCCGAAAATTCGATTCCAAATAGATGATTCGATTAACTGTTGTGGTCGATTTTTCCTCTTGAGACAGCCCGCCCGTTCAATGACCTTATCGCTTGATTACAGAGATGCAAAACACGGCCCATCTGTTCTTGCAGGAATCGAATCTATACTTCACTTCCATGACTTACCATCAATCAAATCGAACACTTTTACAATCTATTCGCACAACGAGTTTCCAAAGAAAATTTCACAATATTGGGTCAACTTTCCAAGAACACGTATTCAGGATCCGGGACCACATGGTCGAAAATCCGCGTTTTGCATACTGAACTTTCAGCTGAAATTCGAAATTCTGAACTAAATTTGAACTTTGTTTCTGTTCGAAATTGATGGTCGCCTTGTGTGGACTTTTCCGAACTTCTTCAAAATTGCCCAGAGTTCTGCGCGAAAATCTCGAATATAAGGAAAAACCACTTTTTTTCAAACAAAAAATCCAAGATTTAAGTCCACCATTTCAACTTTTTTCTGGTCAAGTTCTATGTTTTTCGCGTAAATTCATTATCACTTACGTTTCGAAGAGGTTTTCTATGGAAATCTTTCGGAAAATTTCACAGAAAATCTGATAGATTTCTGCCTGCAATTTTTAAATTGTAATTTGGAATTTTCAATGTTCTTCGAGGGAATATCGCAGGTTTTGGTTGAAGTTCCAGGATTTTAACATACCAGGCAGAATTTTGCTCAAAAATTCTGCGAGGAAAACATTTTTTGATTTTTTGACTGAAATTGGGCTCTTCAGTTTAGAAGAATCTCATGATTTTTCGAATGAATTCTACAATTTTCGATCAGATCTCCATAAAAACTCATAAAACTTCGAAACTTTCGCTCGAGTTTCTATTATTTACTCAAAAATCTGGAATCGCAGCGAAAACACAAGGTAGTTTTGGCTGAAAATTCTCAAATTCTAAGTGAAATTTTAATTTGCTTGTTAACAGCTTCCATGACTTGGTGGAATTTTCGCGAGTTTTCTTCCATGAACTTTATTCAATGTCAAATTCGATTGAACTTCAAAAAAACTTTAAACGAGAATTTGAAGAATTGGGCGCCCCTTCAATTTTATATACACCACTTTTAACATTTTTTTCTCAATAGTTTTTTGAAAAACATTTCAAACTCCAAGAACAAATATAAAGTCTCAATAATTTAGAAACCAAAAAAAAACTGAATTTTGTGCATTGCCAAAAACTTTCAAACGTTTCGGTCGAAAAAACTTCTTTTGAAAATTTCAGAATTTGACATTAGTGTTTTGTGCGAAAATCCTTGAAAATAACTGAATTGAAATCCCATAAAAATCTACCAAAATCCTAGAAATTTTAATTTGAATTAAGTATTTTTAGAGGGTTCTATTTATTCATTCATACGCTACGAGCCCTGCTCCTAATAAATTTGAGTAATATGTTTACGTGTTTTACTATTATTATTATTATTGTTATTATTATTATTATTATTATTAGTATTAGCACTACTATTATCAATACTATTACTATTATTATTATTATTATTATTATTATTATTATTATTATTATTATTATTATTATTATATTACAAAGGTTTATTGTAAAATTATTCAAAGAGACTCCAAAAAGCAGAACGACTGCAAAAGTTGCCGGTTAGCTTTCGGTGCTTAACACCTTCGTCAGACCTGAAAGCAACATGCTTGCTTTCAGGTCTGACGAAGGTGTTAAGCACCGAAAGCTAACCGGCAACTTTTGCAGTCGTTCTGCTTTTTGGAGTCTCTTTTGAATAATTTTGCAATAAACCTTTGTAACACCATGAGACTTCGGGACAGATCCATTTTTATATTATTATTATTATTATTATTAGTATTATTAGTACTACTATTATCAATGCTATTATTATTATTATTATTATTATTATTATTATTATTATTATTATTATTAGTATTAGTATTAGTATTAGTAGTACTACTATTATCGATACTATTACTATTATTATTATTATTATTATTATTATTATTACTATTACTAATATTATTATTATTATCATTATTATTATTATTATTATTATTATTATTATTATTATTATTATTACTATTACTATTACTATTATTATTCTTTTTATTATTACTATTACTATTATTATTATTATTATTATTATTATTATTATTATTATTATTATTATTATTATTATTATTGTTATTATTATTATTATTATTATTATTATTATTATTATTATTATTAGTATTAGTATTATTAGTACTACTATTATCAATACTATTACTATTATTATTATTATTATTATTATTTATTATTATTACTATTACTATTACTATTATTATTATTAATATAATAATAATAATAATTATTATTATTATTATTATTATTATTATTATTATTATTATTATTATTATTATTATTATTATTATTATTATTATTACTATTACTATTATTATTCTTTTATTACTACTATTACTATTACTATTATTATTATTATCATTATTATTATTATTATTAGTATTAGTATTATTAGTACTACTATTATCAATACTATTACTATTATTATTATTATTATTATTATTATTATTATTATTATTATTATTATTATTGTTATTGTTATTATTATTATTATTGTTATTATTATTATTATTATTATTATTATTATTATTATTATTACTATTACTATTATTATTCTTTTTTTCAGAATTGATTATTATTTTCCATTTGTTCGTCATTTATTTTTTATTAATTAATTAATAAAGTTGAACAAACATGCCAAAAAACTAACATAATAACATCAGAAAAAGTCAATAGAGTTCGAAAAAGCAGTCAAACTGAGAGAAAAAAGAAGAAGAAAAGGCATACTTCGGATATGAATTCAGGAATTGAAGAGTTTCAGTAAGAATTTTGAGATTTCAAGTCTAAAAACAATATTTGTGGTCACTAAACTCTAAACGGGATATCAGCAGAAAAAAAAGGATTGAATGAAATGAAAAAAAGCCTACAAGCAACAACAATAGGACAACGCTGACTCATAGAGTCATCTTATCACTTCAGACCACCCACGAAGGAGGAAGATAGCAATCAGTACTGCACCCCTATGCTCTTGGCCTTCAACCGGAACAAAAACGCCCATAAATACCCTCAGGGCATTCAAAAAAACTGGCTAACAGCGACACTTGAACCCTTCAAAACCTTCACAAATCACCAGATAAACCCTTGGGATACAAACTATAAACAGATTTTTAAACTTCCATAGCATAGTATAAAAGGCATCGTGAATCGGTAAAACTGGCGTTCGTGACAGCTGCTTGTGCTGGACGAGAGGGATGGAAACTGCCTCGTTCGCTGCTGCGGACACGGGGCTGCCTGCCAAATGGTTGCCCGGCCACATGGTCACAGCCACCCGGGCTGAGGCCAGTTGCGGCATTTTCTGACGTCATTCGACACACGAGGACCATTGAACTCATCTGATTTGAAGCCGAACTCACAGTCGCATAACCCATGGGTTCAGGACACATTTTGGGTAAGTAAAACCTATTTTAAGGTGAAAATACTGCGCTCCAACTGAAAATTTCCGCTCTAATCTCCAGGAGATTTATCAGGAATTCGAAAACAAATTGTCTTTAATTTCCGATTTTGTTGCTGATCTTCGTGCAAAATAGTATTTATTCGACATCGACATTCACTCATTAGGCATTCTCTTCGATCAGATGTAAAATAATCGATTATCGATTTTGAGAACCTAAGGATTGAATGAATAATTCGGAAGTGGATTTCAGATTTCTAGAACGAATACTTCGAATAGACCTTTTTTCCACAGTTTGGGTTAATAAAACCCACCTGCACGCAAAATACTAAGCTCCAACGAGAAATCTCTGCAACTAAGAAAGATGAAAACAAGTTACTTGTTACATAAAAGGCCCAAAACGAGTTACTTGTAACGTATCTAACCAAATGTAAGTTATGTACTTGCGATTTAAGTCAGGTCATTTAGGTTACATGCAACATATCGCAACATTTGCAACATGTTGCAACATACATGCAATATATCGTCGATATGTTGCATGTAACTTAATTGAACTGAGATAAGTCGCAAGTAACTTACATCTGGTTAGGTATGTTACAATTTTACATCTGTTTAGGTAAGTTTTTTTAAAGAAAGAATTTCCTTTAATTTCTGATTTTATCGCTGATTTTCGTGCGAAATTGTGTTTATTAGACATTGACGTTCTACGCATTCTTTCTTCGAATAGATGAGAAACTCGATTATCGATTTCGAAAACTTATCGATTAAATGAACAACTCGAAAAACGGAAATCGAGATTTCTTGAACGAATACTTCGAATAGACATTTTTCAACAATTTGGGTCCATAAAACCCACCTTCACGTAAAATACCGCGCTCCAACGAGAAGTTTATGCTCCAATCGCCAGGAGATTTATCAAGAATTTGAAGAAAAAATTGCCTTTAATTTCTGATTTTGTAGCTGATTTCCGTGCGAAATTGTGTTTATTAGATTCTATACATTTTCTTCGATTATGTGAGAAAATCAATTATCGATTTCGAGAACTTATCGATTGAATGAATAACTCGAAAAACGTAATTCGAGATTTCTTGAACGAATACCTCGAATAGACATTTCCGGACAGTTTGGGTCCATAAAACCCACCTTTACGTGAAATACCGCGCTCCAAAGAGAAATTTCCGCTCTAATCGCCAGGATATTTATCAGTAATTTAAAGACAAATTGTTTTGGATTTCTAATTTTGTCGCTGATTCTTGAGCGAAATTGTGTTTATTTGACATCGACATTCACTCCTTAGGCAGTCTCTTCGATCAGAAGAAAAAAATCGATTATCGATTTTGAGAGACTACGGATTTAGTGAATAATTCAAAAAATGGATTTCGGATTTATTTAACGAACACTTCAAATAGACCTTTTTTCCACAGTTTGGGTTATTAAAACCCACCTGCACGCAAAAGACTACGCTCCAACGAGAAATTTCTGCCAAGGAATTTACCAGGAATTTGAAGAAAAAATTTCCTTCAATTTCTGATTTTGCCGTTCATTTTTGTGCGGAACTGTATTTATAAGACATCGAAATTCTATGCATTTTCTTCGATTATGTGAGACAATCAATTATCGATTTAGAGAACTAATGGATTGAATGAAAAACTCGAAAAACGGATTTCGAGATTTCTTGAATAAATACTTCAAATACACTTTTTTTTCTAACACTTTGATTAAGCAACCATATACATACATACAGTAATCAAACCTGATATTTAAACCAAACTACTGTATTACACGACTTTTTGGATGTTTTTTGCCGTAACTGCAGTTCAACGTCGCAGTGCACGTTATGATTGCTTCGGTGAAGATTTACCGAGCAGTTGAGTGAGAGCGGCGCTGGGGCTACGGTGGTGCAGTGCGATAAGGCGCTCCCCCGGAAAGGGAATATGCTGGTTCAATCTCGCCCGGAGCCAAGCGTTTTGCGATCAACTCAGCACCTTGTGTAAACAAACTACTGTATTCCCTCCCGAATCAACTCTGATAGTTTGACGAAACTACAATCGATGGTCACCTTATCAGATTTAGTCTAGTCTACTGGGGCCGCCCGTGCACCGTTCGCGACAACACCAACTAGTGGCGTTTCAACCGCGCGCGACTATCTACCTCCGCAGCCCCGTCCATTGTCTGGACTAAATTTTACAGGAAACTCCACTTTCCCGATTTAATAATGTAGATCCGATCTAACCACCAGACGCCTACCGTAAAGAAATCTGAGACTTCGACCAAACTACCATATTCCTACCGTAAACCTTCCCCTGAAACGAAAATTGAGCAATTTTTTTGCAATTTTCAGAGTCCAAGGAACACGAGTGCAGGTCAAACATATCAATGAAATGGGCATAATTATTCACAGAGCCGATTTTTCTGATTTTTTTTTTGAGAAATATAGCCCAAAAAGCAGTGATAAAATCAGTGGGATCAAATCATTTTGGATACCTGCGTTCATTACGGCAAATAATTCGCAGAAAATTCTTCTCAGGAACGGTTTCACACATCAGAAGTCGGAAAGTTCACATTTCGGCTACAGCACTGCGAAACATGCGGTACAATTCATCGTTGTAAACTTTCCCCCCTCTCACCCCCATTCAGTCTCTCAGCGCCTTCCTTCTTGTTCAGAAATGAGACCACGACCAGATACGAAATCAATGATGGCGCAACGGTGCATGTGATTCTTCTGCACCGTGACCCTACATTTCAACACTACGTACTTGAGGAAACCTCCCTAATGAGACCGGGTGAGCCCACGACACGCGCTACTACCGCGCGTTTCAAAAGTATAGACACACCCTCCAATACGTTGGTATTCGGTCTGGATGAAACTTGTCGCAAAAGTTATGGTCAGCACTGAACTCGCCGTGCAAAAAAAACAGCAGTATACAACATTTAGAGCTTGAAGTGAAAAAATACTCAAGTTTTAGCATGAAACCCAAAAATAGGCAGTTTCAAAAGTATAGACTCAGACATTGGGAGCGGCGGACTGCTGGCTAAAATTCGCCAGTTGCTCAACAGCTGGGGGATAGCTGGCATTTAGCTGGCCAATCTCAATCACGAGGCCAACGGTTGGCATACACTCGGCATGTCATTTAATGCCAGCGACGGACGGCTGGCTAATATGTGACAGTTGCCTAACAGCTGGGTTATAACTGGCATTCAGCTGGCAAGGGCAATCAAACCTCGAGATTACCGAGCGCACAAAAACGCAATTATCCACCAATCGGCACTTGGCTGGCGCATAATCGCCGACTGGCCTTCGCTTGGCATTGAGTCGTCACATGGCTGGCACTCGAGAGAGTTGACGACTACTCACGTTTTAACATGTTATAGTTTGATCTCTGATTTCACTGATAAGCCGAGCCGGTATATAAGGCGATTCTGTCCAATGAGTGTTCACTCGGCACTTTGATGCCGGCCCTGGAAGGTGACCTGAAGTCACTCTACAGAGGCCAGCGTATTTTTGGCAGCTGAGGGTCAAGTCCCCACGGCTAGGGGGGGGGGAGGTGGAGTGGGTTCCTCACCTCAGACCGTCGCGTAGGCAATCTCCTACACAACGATCAGCGGTGAAGGACTAACCCCAACTCATCAATCTGCCAAGAGACTGGCGGACAGCTGGCAAATGATTGCTCGACAGCGAGCTGCCAGGTATTAGCCAAGAGAATGCCAGCGGTCGGCCAACGTCCTGGCGGACCGCTGACAGGGTTTTGGCGGACCGCCGGCGAATGCCTGTCCGACACCGGGAATGGTTTTTGCTAGCCAAGCAAATGTCGGCGGTCCGCCAATACCAGTGTCTGAGGACGCACCTTCAGAAATGGGAGAAAATGTTCATCTTTCTTGAAGGGGTTCTCCAGCTCAAAAATTTAATAAACAGGAATAGGTTTTCACAACTAACAGTTCAAATGCCTGGAGGTCTCTGCGTCACCTAACCTGGACGAGTCCAATTACCGTCTATGGCAACGGAAAGGGCGATTGTGCGGTTGCGTATTCTGTAGGTGGCATCATAAGCGACGGCAAAGTTGCAATTTTCTCCTGAATTTTCGAGAAAAAACATCGGAAACGTTGAAAAAAAAACGTTGAGTTTTCCCCCATATACTCAGACATTATCTATATACTTATATTCTTTGCCATGCAAACACATCAGGAACACCGATAAAAAATTAATTGTTCTCTGTTATTCCCAACTTTTTTTGTAATTTTTCATTTTTTTCTCATTATTCCTGCTTGCATCCATGGTGGAGACTATATAGTCAGGCCTGTGGCTTGTTTCCTCAAGAAAAATTATTTAAATTTCACCCGCGGCTGGCGCGGCGGTTTAAATCTCATCAGAGGCTGGCTGGTAATTACCAGCCAGCTGCTGGTGAGATTTAAACCGCCGCGCCAGCCGCGGTTCGAATTTAAATGTTTTTCTTGAGGAAACGTACCACGGACCTAACTATAGGTCTATTGATAATGTTTGTGTATGGGGGAAAATTCAACATTTTTCAACGTTTCAGATGATTATTTTCTCGAAGATCAGGAGAAAATTGTAACTTTGCCGTCGATTATGATGCCACCTACAGAATATGCAACCGCAAAATCGCCCTTTTCCGTTGACATAGAATGTAAGTGGACTCCTTCATATAAGGACAGGCGGAGACCTTGAAGCATCACTTGAGCCCGAGAACCCCGTCAGGGAAAACTGCCTTTTTCTCCCATCTCTGAAGGTGCACCTATACTTTTGGAACAGCCTCTTTTGGGGTTTCATGCTAGAACTTACCTATTTTTTTCACTCCAACCACTGGAATGTTGAAGACTGTTTTTTTTTGCACGGCGAGGCCACTGATAACTACAACTTCGGCGAAAGGTTTCTCCATACCGGATAACGGCATATCGGAGAGTGCGTCTATACTTCTGAAGCGCGCTGCATTCCCCATAAAATACGTTGAACTATGGATCCAAGCCGACAACAACGGGAATAGCGACCACATCACAGTTCGGCTCCGAGCCGATCACAACATGAATAGGAGCAGCTTCAACATGGCTCCAAACCGACCACAACGGGAATAGGAGCCACATCACAGTTCAGCTACGAGCCGATCACAACATGAATAGGAGCCGCTTCAGCATGGCTCCGAGTCGACCACAACGGGAGTAGGAACCACATCACAGTTCGACTCCGAGCCGATTACAACATGAATTGGAGCCGCTTGCACATGGCTCCAAACCGACCACAATTGGAGTAGGAGCCATTTCACAGTTAGGCTACGAGCCGACCACAACAGGAATAGAAGCAGCATCAACATGGCTCCACGCCGTCCACAACGCGGGAATAGGAACCACATCACAGCTCGGCTTCGAGCCGATCACAATATGAATAGGAACCGCTCCAACATGGCTCCTAGCCGACCACAACGGGAATAGGAGCCACATCACAGTTCGGCTACGAGCCGATCACAACATAAATAGGAGCCACTTCAGCGTGGCTCCGAGCCGACCACAACGGGAATAGGAGCTAAATCAAAGCTCGGCTCCGAGCTAATGCAGCCACGACAGCCTCAGAAACTGCAGAAGTTCCTCTGCTTAGAAATTTCAGCCCAGAAACCACAAGCGCTTAATCCAAAACTTGAAAGGTTTACAGAAAAGAACTTCGGAAACTTGAACGAATTGCGGAGCTGTACCCGAGAGTAACAGGAAATCCAACAGAAAATGGAAGTTCCGAACCGAATCATTCTGCAAGTTTAGTGACGCAGACAATGATCGGCTCCTAGCCGAATTGGCCGCATTCAGTCTCGCCGCTAGCGACCGGACATCAACTGTTATTGCTGATGGAGCTGAAGCTGGACGGAGAAGAGTAAGCTTTATGGGAGGTCCTTAGGGTTCAATGGAGAGGACTATTCTTCATAGGTGGTAGAGTGGCTACGACTTAGGACGGCACATTAGAGAGGACTAAATTTCACGGGAGGCCCATAGAACAGCATCTATGAGAGCTGCCTAGAAACGAGTAAACCACATGGTGACGCATTGAGTGTCAGTTAGCGGTGAGAAATGACCAAACTTCACGTGTGGTCTGTAGTATAGAACGTCATGGGTGGCCCGCGGTATTTCAACAAGAGGGTAGAATTAAGCGTCAGCTAAAGCTATGGCTGGAGGAAGATTATTCATAGGAACGTAACAGGGAAGAGTAAACCACATGGGTGACCTGTGGGTTCAAGGAGTATCAACCAGAGTAACGGCTTGAAGAAGACTAAAAATCATAGGTGGTCATTCTAGTGATTGAAAAATCATCGGTGGCCCATCATTCACCAATTTCAATGAGAGACTGGAAAGTAGAATTAATTGAAATTTTTTAAAACATCATTTCACAGCATGAAAAAAAAACTAAAAGATAACTATAATATGGTTTTAGCTACCTCTCCGAAACCGCCACGCGTGCCCAGCAGCGGAGCGTGTTCTCCTGGAGACTTCATAAAAGTATGGACTGCAAAAAACCGTAATTTTTTTCACAAAACTGTCCCTATAGACCACATCTTGCAATACTACATAGGTGAGAGAATAAAAATTGAAAAAAATAAGGGACACAAATGTTGCAAAAATTCCTCCTTCTCGACTCAGTCACAATATCAGCAGCAGACGATAACGGTTTCCACTATAATGCGCGCACTGATAGATTGATTACACAACAGTCGAACAACGCCACGACTGTGTCGTCGGCTGGGACGATAATGATGATGAAAAGGAGAGAAAGGGCAGAAAAAAGGAAAGGCAGGAATTATGAAGGATAGAGAAGGAGTGAAAAGTTGGAATACCGAAATTAGCACCTGGAAAATGAACTTGGCATTTGAAGATTATTATTCAGAAGTGCATAGCACCCAAATTTCTGCTTGTTTTTAAAAAACGAAACGGAATTCCAAGAAAAAACGTGGACTTCAAGCTAAATCTTCAAAGTAGCGATCGAATTCTACAAAATTCTGGTCGATTTTCGCGAAAATACTACAAATTTCAAGCCAATTCTCAGAAAAAGCGAAAACAAAAACGATCGATTTCAAAAGGAACTCACAGCGAATCTACCTATTTTATAAATTCGAATTGAATCATAAGAATTTCGGACTAAATTGTTTACCGTCACAGTTTCCCCGCAATATGAGACAACATTCCTGCTTTTAGGTGCCGTTTATAGTTCCGCTGCTTAGCGGCGTGGGACAGTACAATCCTATAATATTGACCACGCGGCTCGCCACTATCGATGTAAGGCGTCGTTTATACTTCCGCTGCCGAGCGGCGCGGCGAAGTGCAATCGTACGATATCGATCGTGCCGCACCGCATGATCAATATTACAGAAATGCAATGTGCCACGACGCCCGGCGGCTGGAGTATAAATGACCCCTAAGGCGTCGTTTATACTTCAGCCACCGAGCAACGCGGCACAGTGCATTTCTGTATGGGGTTGTTTACACTTACGCCGCCGAGCGTCGCGACGAAGTTCAGTCCTACAATATCGAACGTGCCGCGCCGGTGATCAATATTACAGAAATCCACTGTGCCGCGCCGCTCGGCGGCCGAAGTATAAACGACCCCTGATATTGATCACGCGGTGCGGCAAGATCGATATTAGGTGTCGTTTATACTTCCGCCGCCAAGCGGCGCGGCATGTGCATTCCTGTAATA
The DNA here is from genome assembly GCA_029168955.1 of Aplectana chamaeleonis. NCBI lineage: Eukaryota > Metazoa > Nematoda > Chromadorea > Rhabditida > Cosmocercidae > Aplectana > Aplectana chamaeleonis. The sequence continues at coordinate 323,332 of JAPDOI010000458.1, forward strand.
TTGATCATGCGGCGCGGCACGATCGATACTGTAGGGTTGCACTTCGCCGCGCAGCTCGACGGCTGAACTATAGGCGACGCCTAAGAGCTCCGTTAAAACTTCCGCCGCCGAGCGGCGCTTTTATATGTGCATTTCGCCACGCCGCTCGGCGTCGAAGTATAAAGCCTCTTTCACAGTGCGATCGCTGAACGCCGCGTTGGCATGTTTTGAATGCAGATCGACGTGCGACGCGATCTCGATCGATGCTCATGGTTATCATACTATCGCGTCGCGCGGCGATCCAACTCTGAAAAAAGCCTAAACGACGCCTAAAATTTATCACGCGGAGCGGCACGATCGATATTTTAGGTTTGCACTTTGCCACACCACTCGGCGGCGAGAGTATAAACGACACCTTAGACCTAACATACTCTGCAAAGTTCAGGCAAGCGATCTTAGTTAGGCGTGAAACTCATGTTATGACACCAAAATGAGGCTTTGAAAATCCTCATTATGGCCCTGAAACGCATACGAACCGTTGTGGTAGGTTATCTAAACCAATGCCATCGATTTTATTTTGGATTTTTTGGAGTTTTTTGTTGTTGAAAATCTGTTGTTACTAAAACCGTTCTTCGGGAAAAAAACTACGGTAATGTATCAACTGATCAAAAAATCATACAAAGCTGCCGCATGGAAGCCTAAAACTCACTTTAACGCGAAAATTCATAAATTATTTGAAAAATAAAAGTCGATTTTTCTTTCAAAAGAGTCAAATGCCGCAACTGGAAAGCTCAACATCTACTGATTTGAAAACAGTTTAATGCAGGCAGTAATAGCCCCAAGGCAGCAAATTCACTCGAAACTGGCCCAATAACATCTGAATCACTTGAATGTTTCTCCATTCCTTGCAGAAACCACACTGCCTTCTCTACAGACCACTGAGCGCAGTTTAGCCTTGAAATTGCCCACAAAAAGTGAAACCTATGCGACGAAATTCGAGCAGAATCCTGAGAAAAACTCACAGAAGACCAGTTTCTGCAAACACCTCTGCTCCCGTTTCCTGAAGTCGGACCAAAAACGAAAGACATGGAAAAGACCATTTATTTCCTTCTTCTAGTCAGGACGCTATTTCACTTTTCGGATTCAAAGAGCCAACAACCATTTTTCGTTCAATAGTTGTTTACGAAGAATATAAGTGCTGAATTTTGCTGTTTAATGTCAAATTTGAATTTTTTGAGATTACGGTAGGATACTGTGCTCTCACCGTACACGGATTTCTCAGACTTGCGCTAGACCCTGGGCAATCAGGGCTTTGAGGGTGGCGATCACACCTCAAAAACGATTTTATCCGATTTTTGGTGAACTGGTAGGCCATGGTAAAAACGACATTTAGTCACCTAAACCTATGGTGAACCGACACCAGCGGCAGGAATGATCTATGCGTTAACGCTGGGTATGCGGAGTTGGGTTGAGTTCAGCACCGAAATTGGCGCGCTTGTGCAAACGCTGAACCCAACCCAAACCGACAATCCCAGAGTTAACGCATGGATGAATCCGGCCTCAGGATTCGCGATCAGCTCACGCACTGCCGGTCGTTAGGAGCTATAAGGCGGCGTTCAGTTTTCGTGGCGCGACGCGATGGCACATGTCAGTGCGGCGCGAAAATCGCGTCGCGCAGCTGTAAACGCTGGGCGACTACGCGCAATCGCGTATGTACGCAATTCCTCGCGAGCAAACAACGGCAATTTTCTTTCTAAAAATGCTAACAACTTTTTCGTGATCTTTTGAGTGCATGTGGTTCTAGATATGCTTATTTTACTCCTTTATAATAAGATTTGGTTGTTAATTAAAAAATACATAAGAAAAGCAGTAACGACTATGCCATCGCTCGACGTCCATCGCGTCGCGTTGCATTGTAAGGCGTCGTTTATACTTAAACCGCCGAGCGGCGCGGCACAGTGCATTTCTGTAATATTGATCATGCGGCGCGGCACGATCGATACAATAGGATTGCACTTCGCCGCGCCGCTCCGCGGCGGAAGTATAAACGACCCCTAAGGCCGGGTTTATACTCCAGTCGCGGAGCTACGCGATGACATGCGTTGAATACGGATCGACGCGCGACGCGATATCGATCGATACTCACCAACTCAGAAAAATCAAAACAAGTTACCCGTAATATAAATGTAACTTACTTAAATGTCTAAAGTAACTTACATTTATATTACATGTAACTTGAATTCATATTACATGTGAGTATTTTAATGTGTTACTGTGTTACATGTAACTTACATTCGAATTTTCACTATAGGTGGCCATCACGTGACGCAGACGATACGCGACAAAGAGGGCGCGTCCCAGATCGCACACTACGCAAAAAAATGCTGTTCAGGGCCTTCCCTGCTGGTGTGGTGTCAAGTACTTCAAGCTTGGGTAACTGAACCAACAGGAACGCCAGTCGTAAGCCTGACCCCACGAGTGCGCCGTACATCAACCATGGAAATATCTTCTTGGCCGATTTAAGTTACTTGCGACTTATATTGTGCCATTTGACGTACATGTAACATATCGGAGGCGCACTGCACGCAGTATCCTCTCAGAAATCGAAAACAAGTTACTTGTAATATGTCGAAGCTGATGTAAGTTACTTGCGACTCATCTCGAGTCATTCAAGTTACATGTAACATATAGGAGCACCGCACGCAGCATCCCGCCGATGTTAAATGCAACTTAAATGACCTGAGATAAGTCGCTAGTAACTTACATCGGCTCAGATGTGTTACAAGTAACTTGTTTTCTGCCTTTTATGTAACAAGTAACTTGTTTTCATTTTTCTGAGAATGCCATATCATCGCGTCGTACCGCGGTGGAACTGTGAACTCGGCCTAAGGCGACGGGATAGACGCCGCGCGAAGGAAAATTGCGGGTAATTTCGAATGTGTCCCACATTTTCGCTGTGAAACAACCCGACGACGCGACGCGAGGTCGCTTGACCGATACGTAGGCTGATTATAATATCGCGTCGCGAGTGAACTCTGAACGCCGTCTACCTTCTCAGTACGAAAATTGATGAAATTACCTCATTTTCGGCTCAGAACCCCAAATAACCTCTATAGCGTTTCTTCCGTACGTACACGTTCAGGGCGCGGACGAGCTTACGCGCCCTGCTAGTTTTCGCAAATGCGCGCGAATCCATCCGGAGTTTCTTGGCAATTCGCCATCGAATACGTCCGCGGCGCCAAAAGCTGGTCAGAACTGGGGGCGGGGCTGGCTAAACAGGCGTATTCGGCTAGCGGAATCTCCACTTCGCGACCGTTTTTATCGATTCCTATCCCGTTTTCACTCCTTTCTTCGACTCTATCCTCTCCAGCATCTGCCAGGGTGGTGTTCCACACTGAAAACTCGAAGGCGAGATTTATCGTGAAAACTGCCTTCACGCAAACTAGCATATACCCACCGCAGCCTTCCTTAGTCTATACAAAATCGGTATAAGGTTCTCAGGGCTAGAACGCAAACCATGGCCTACAGTTGGTTTTGTCTACAAAGATAACCTACCATTTTCCCACATGGGTCCCGAAAAGAACACCCGAAGAAACAAGCTTACTGCTGTAGTTAGGCCGGAATCATACTTCCAGCGACGAGACGAAATCTTTACCATCAAAATCGACCGAAAATCGATATGCCTAAGATGCACTATCGCTGTCGCTGGTCGCGGGAAGTATGATCCTGGCCTTAGCCCCGTCATAGTCGGCTCATAGGCTGTAGCCACCCCGGTCGATAAGTATGCAATGCATTGCTCACTCAGGTCGGAAAATCCCACCGACGTGTACGGACTGAACCCACCTTTCCCCTCCGTAGCCGTCCCGGTCGATATGTAGGCTTGTTGAGGTGGAAAATCACCCCTTCCCCCCGCTGTGGCCGGACTGCGCCGTTCGTAGTGCGCCGTCCTAATCGATATGCATGCAGCCAACAACTAGGGACGGGAGGGGACGGCGCAGTCCGGCCTGTTACATTGCTGTCGTCAAATCGTCGGCGCCACGTCAGAGTAGGTTCTCTAAACCAGAACTCTGCAGACACAAGAGGTCAGATCAAATTCACCACAAGAATAAAATCAGCACAGAGACAAGATTGGCAACCATTTATGAACAACGAGAAGAATAGGTGCTGGTTCCTCTCGGCTCGCTATGCAGAAAATTCCCGGGGACAGTGGGATCAAACCACCTGAAATCATCGATTTTCACAGAAAACTACGGAAATCGCGGAAATCCTAACAAAGACCGCGTAAAACTATCGAATCATTCCCAATCCCTCCTCGCTAAAAGGAATTCTGGGGCAGAATTTCAGAAACGTCGACTGGATCAAACAGCTCTGAACTAAATATACAATTCAACAAATTATTAGTATTTATTATAGCGGATACAAAAAATGAACTGCCCCAGCGGTTCTCGGCCCCGATCCGCACCGAACTGGAAATGGAGCCACCTGAAAGTTCGGCTCGTCGACTGCTGTTGCTGTTCGAGCTTAACCAGTCCGTTCAAACAACAACAGCAAGGGCCCGGAGAGCAACAGAAGCAGATCCGCAGATTGGCAGAACGAGCCGAACTGTCAAGTGGCTCAGGGCCGTGAATCCCCTGAGGGACTCCATAGTAAACTCTAAAGACAGTGTTTGCGATTTTGAGTCCAAAAGGTACCGGAAAAGAAGGTGCAACTCAATATGGGGCGTGACATTTCTATGACCGACCCACAAAAGCATTTCCCCAAAACTGGTCGCTGTCCTCAAAACTTGTAGAGCCTTCAGCCGTAAAAAAAATAAAATTATTATTACGATTCTTTTCTCAGAATTGTGGAATGCTTCTTGATTACCCATAATTTTATAAAATAACACTCATTTCGGGGAAGATTCCAGAATTTTGGGTGAACTGCAGTGTCACGCTAGGGGCGGAGCCTAAAGGCGTTGCGGTCATCTAGCACGGACCTTATACACGAAGGATTTTCCTATTTTCGCTACTGAATTTTCAAGGAAAACCTACCATATTTTTTTGCATCAAATCTAATTGTTTGCTGAAGATTTTTTCGAGTTTTAAAATTGCATAAATTTTTCGAAAAATAGAAAAACAACCATAGTGTGAAACGCCTTCCGACCCACTCCAGATCATCCAGAAGAAACACTATCACATAATTTTTTCTCCATCAAGTCCCGATGTTTACCGAAGGAATTTTTTTTAGAATATAAAAATTTTGATAATTTTCCAAAAAAAATTAGAGAAAATAGCATGAAAAGCTTCCCGTCCCTTTCCAGATTCTCCCCAGAAGTGAAAACGTCCCAAGGGCTCCATTTTAGAAAAAAAATCGCGAGAATGGGCTCACCACGGAAGTGTCACGTTACCGGCGAAACCTAGAATCGTTGCGGTCACTCTACACCGACTTTGTATGAAAATCTTTTTTTTGTCTCAATAATTGCTAGTAATGAAAGCTTAATAAAATGATTTTCGAAATTAATTTGATCTACCTGTACACGATGATCAAAAAAATTAATAATGACTTGAAAGACCCAGCAATTGACAAACTTCTTATCGGACCAATTTGGGAGACACTCTGAGGTGGTGGCCCGAGTAAACAAAACCGTCGTTTGCAGTTCGAATTCCACTCGGGACCACTTCGCTCGAATGGAATAGCCTGATGTTTCGAAATGCCAAAGACAGGCCAACCCCCCCCCATTTCTGTGTACTGAGACCACAGCCCGATATTCTGGAACGGGGGACTCATCGCGAAAGGGTCACTAAAGGGCGGAGCTTGGAAACGTTCATCGGACAACTGTCACTAAGCAGGCGGGGTCAACGGTCACCCAGGTGCATTCCGCGACAAGGTGAATACTTTTTTTTCGAATTTTCCCATACAATATTATAATAAATGTTCCTCGACAAAAACTTGAAAGACATATGGCCAAGAGCAGGCAACCCCTAGCGTGACACTTCACGGTTAGACCTAATGACATACCCAAATTTTTTAATATCACGGATGGAATTACGAAATTTTTAAGACCTTCATCGTGAACACTGTCCTATATTTTCATAAGTAAAAAATCTATATAGCCGTAAGAGCATCACTGTCAGACGAGAAGACTAACTGGTCACAAGTATTAGAGTAATACAATCTGTTGCAAAGAATAAGAAAACTGGAATGTATTTTAAATTGATCTACAGATTGCGAAGAAGCCGAATATCAAAGTGTTGTGCATTGACAGACTCCACTACAACTCACAGAAAACCTTAATTATAAAAAAAAATTCAACTCATTTTCTCAAAACCGCATAGTCCGCAATCGCAGGCGCCACGCACAGCAGACGCACAAAAAGTGACTTTTCCTGTGAAACATCGAAATGACCTGAGAAAAAACCACTACAATTCGACTAAGGGCGCAGATTCGCTTGACAATCGTCATGCGGAGCGTGGCGTGCGTGTTGGTGCCAGGTCCGCAAATGCACAACCCATATAATTCCGATTCATCAGTCTCTCCTCAGCCCATTTAGGTAGAGAATCTCGGCTTCATATATTCAATAAAAGTAAGTAGCATGCATACAAAGAATATATATGTACAAGGCAAGGCGAAGATAGAACTCCAAGTGACCGGAAGCAGGGATACCACAGTTTAATCTAACAAATCCTCGTATTTAGCCCACGGGTTCTCGATGAGAAAATGTTCCAGCACTTCCTTCATTGCGAGGTTTGGAATGAGATCTGACTCAGTGAGTGGAGCACGGGTCACCGGGTCGAAGTGACCTAAAAAGTTCAATACTCTGTTGAAAATTTGATCTTTAAAGGCAAAATTCATGATAAAAACGTTCTTCGGGTTTTCACCGGAAATCGAATGTACCGGGGTCCATTGCAATAATAATGGGAAAAGAACGGCTAGAAGCGAGCCATATGTAGCCCTACACGGCCCTCAAACTTGGATGTGCAATGCTCGCCCCGCCCACTCCCTCAACTGTCAATAAGGAAGTGGGCGGGGCGGGCATAGCACAACCAAGTTTGAGGGCGGTGTAGGACCATCTATGGCTCGTTTTCAGCCGTTCTTTCGCCATTATTGTTGCAAAGGACCCCACTATATTCGATTTCTGATGAAAACTCGAAGACCGTTTTTATCGTAAACACTGTCTTAAAGGACTAAAAAATAAAAATATAGCGTACCGACTCGATGAAGATGTTGTTTTATGTCAGCCCGATCATATGTGATTCCCGACGGAGTAATCACCGGATCTTGGAGCAAGGCACATGAGATCTTTCCACACAGAAAATCCGGTATTTCTCGCTTACGACGTCGGTCATCAATCTGTGATAACATAACATAACATTGGATGACGAGGGATTGCATGATATGACTTCACATAACAAGCCGCAATATGGGATACATCAGGTTTACATGGCATGACATACACTGCGTATCATAAAGATACAGTGCGTCGCATAAGTATACGAACACCCTCAAATTTCATAGTTGGGCAATTCGAACGAAGTTTCAAGCATCGGCACCGGTCTCTGAATTTTCGCTATGCCGAAAACGGTAGGTCACATTGTAGGAAGGCAAATCTTACAGTTTTTCCTTTTTCACATACAGAAATTCATTTTTTAGCCGTCGCTTAAGTATACGAACACTTCAGAGAAACGATTTTTTGCACAAGAGACATACGAAAAAAATCCTGTTTCAAGCAGGATAGCAAAGAATGTAGTTGTATGCGTAGATTACCATCATGCCACGCGGTTCACATCTCTCTTCCGAAAAACAGGCCCAGGCCCGGGCTCTCTACGCCGCCGGTCATGGAGTCCGACAAATCTCTCGGCAAATTGGACGTTCACCAAGCTGCATCTCTTCGTTTTTACGAATTCCGGACTCCTACGGGATGCGTGTTCGCTCTGGGAGGCCTCGGAAGCTCACTGGACACGACGGACGACGCATCGCCAGAAGAGTCTCCAACACGATGGTGTCTAGCGCGACCGTCCGCTCCGAACTCTCGCTGAATGTATCAAAGGATACCATCCTCCGTTCGATCCATCGCAACGAAAACATCGAAAGAGCCGTAATGAAAAAGGCTCCGCGCTTGGAAGAACGCCACAAGTCGGCCAGACTCCAGTTCGCCCGTTCAAACTTGGATACAAATTGGTGGAAGGTGAGCTGAATCGCGTGCTATCAAATTTCATGGAAATTTTTTGAACCCGTTGCTTCAGGTTGTCTTCTCGGACGAGAAAAAGTTTACTTCGGATGGTGTGGATGGTTCGAGGCACAACTGGCGGGATCTTCGGAAGGAGCCGGCCCTCTTCAGCCGCGGGAACTTTGGCGGAGGAAACGTGATAGTTTGGGCAGCCTTCACAGGAACTGGGAAGGTCGGAATCGCATTCGTATCGAATCGTATGAATTCACTTGAGTACCCGGAAGTGTTGGCTTCGCATCTTCTTCCGTATTTTCGTCGTCGGAGACGTCAGGGCTTCCGTTATGCCCAAGATAATGCCACTATACACGTAAGCCGATCTACTCTGGAGTGGCTCCGGTGCAACAACGTCGACACTCTGCCTTGGCCAGCGATCAGCTCGGATCTGAATCCTATCGAGAACCTTTGGGGAATCATTGTTCGCAAGATCTACAAGGATGGTAGGCAATACGGAACTGTGGAGTCACTCAAGGCCATCGTGGACGCATGGAACGAAATTGACCAAGGGACCCTACAGAACCTCAGTGATAGCATGACAGATAGACTGTTTGAACTTATTTCGCGTAACGGTGGTGAGACATCATACTGAAGACTTTTTCCATATGTATTGTTTGAAATTATTCGATGAATTTATGAATTTCCCAAGTGTTCGTATACTTATGCGACGGCTAAAAAATGAATTCCTGTATGTAAAAAAGGAAAAAGTGTACGATTTGCCTTCCTACAATGTGACCCACCGTTTTCGGCATAGCGGAAAACATAGAAACCGGTGCCGATGCTTGAAACGTCGTTCGAATGGTCCAACCATGAAATTTCAGGGTGTTCGTATACTTATGCGACGCACTGCAGTATCGCCTGTAAAAATCGTAATTCTCACGACTCAAGACGCAAGCGGCGTGCGCGATGCTGCTTCCTCCGTCTGCCATGCGCTCTCTAGCTGTCTCTAACCTCCGCTTCGTACCAGCACGCGTAGAAATCATTAGAATTTCGCGGTTTTACAGCATGTACATCCCCGAATGTGTCGGTCTCGCGTTCGTTGAGCAGAATTTATCTTCTTCGTCGTAACTGCAGTGATCAGTGTGTAAACTAACCCCCATATACGACTTTTGAGTAAGATTGAGTGCCTGTGCATTTCTCTAGAATAATTTCGTGTTTTACGCTGTGTATCAAAGAGATAGGACACCCCTGGGTTAAATCGTGATTCTCGATCGATAAAATTGTGTCATCACAAGTCTAATGGCTGATTGGCCCTCCTTGCTTCTTTATTGTTGCATCAAATACTCGATTTGGTATACTTTCGACCAAGTTGGTCCACCTCTGCAAGTCTATCCTGTTCCATTCCTCGGTTATGGCTCTTGGAGTGCAGAAATCGAGAGATATCGAAGGCCATTGGATCAGACCCGAGCCAAGATCCCTCAGGGATTCTTCATTTTGTTGAGATCAGGAATGTAGACGAGCCACCCTGGACAAGATAGTTTTTGCCGAACAAAAAAGTCCACCTTGACTAGCTCACGTTGTCTTGCTAGAAACTGCAACTTTGGCGTACGAAAGCGTGGGGAAATGAGAGCAGATGCCTCTCTTACATCTTCTTGTAATAGCTGATTATCATCCCACAGCTGACGAACGCAAGTTGTAGACGCCCTACACGTGCAAATACCCAGATAGGTCATGGAAGATCTGCTTCCGTGCGAAGTCGCTGTCCACTTTAGCCGTTGGACCTGCTAAAGCAGTTCTCCATGAAATATTCGCCCGTGAAGGACGTCTACATCTCGCGTTCGCCAGCTGTCGGATGATCTCCAGCGAATACAAGAAGATGTAGGAGAAACACCTACCTTCATCCCCCAACGTTTTTGCGCGTCAAAGTTGCAGTTTCTAGCAAGACTACGTGAGCGTTCACGTGACCGAGTCTCACAATGGAAGGATCATTACACGCCGTGGCCATTCTGAATGAAATAAGTCCTTCTAGAATCAATTTTCAAAGTAGAATTAGAATTTTCAAATTGCAGCTGCAAAACATTTTTCTGTACGGAGTTATATGTCTTTTTAGCGCTCCACTGCTGCCGAGATGTCGTACGTTCGTGCCGTGGCAGTGTGGAGGAAACAACATCACCTTCGTGCAAACCGACATCACTCCCTCCACCGAGAGGGTTTTCGTCATGGGAGAGTCGCTGGCTGGCCCCAGCTCTCCTGAAGATTCTACTACAAAGGGCTGGCGTCGAGAGGAATCCTGGACCTGTGCAGAAGTATCAATGTGCCACCTGCAGCAAGAAAGTCAACTGGAATGGAACAAGCGTCCAATGCTTTGGATGCCAAAGGTGGGTGCACTTCTCCTGTTCAGGTCTTAGTTCTGTGAGGCATCACAACTCATCCTTCCGTTGTGTTCTGTGCTCCGCCCCCAGCAACTCTGATTTCTCATTCACCAACCGCCCCCTCTCTATTGTACATATAAATCTTAACGGCCTTCGCACCAAATTGTCTGAACTCTCACTCTTCGCACGTACTCATCATCCGGATGTTATTATGGTTCAAGAAACCAAACTCTCTCCCTCTACCACTTATCCCCAACCAAACATTCCAGGCTACACTGCCTATCACATCCCAAGGACAGCTCTTGGAGGCGGAGTTTCTACGTTTGTGCTTTCTAACTTACCTTCTCATCTAATTCCAAATGTTCCTAAGGACGGTACTCTCGAGTGCGTTCCCGTTCACCTCCCTCTTAAAACTCCACTATCTCTATTTAATATTTACATCCCTCCTACCACTTCTTGTCCCCCAACCTACAACCCCATACCTCTTCTTAAGCAGTTGCATGACTGCTCTCTCCCCATCAGCTGTCTTTGCAGGTGACTTCAATGCTCACACGTTCTGTTCTGCGCTTGAGTCCGACGCCAGAGGAAGACGTCGAGGAATGGGCTGAGGAGTGTGATCTGGTTATCCTCAACGATGATCAGCCTACTCGTCTCCTTCCTACGGCCGACCTTCTAGCCCGGACATCTCCCTCGTTTCATCCAATCTTTCTAATTCTTGCACATGGTCCACTTCCACAACTCTTCCCAGCGACCACATTCCCGTCTTTCTCCATATTGATCTCTCAAACTCTCTTGCCCCTTATACTGGTATTCGTCAACGTTCTTATCTCAATTTAGGCCTTGCTGACTGGGTCCTGTTCAGAGAGGTTGCGCTCCGCCAGGCAGCTGAGTATCCATGGAATGGCGATGTGCACCAGAAAGAGCATCACATATCTGACGCCATCCGGAAGGCTACAAAAGCGGCCATACCTGAAGGACGTGTGAAAAGTTTCTACCCTAATGTCACCAGGGAGATTCTACAGAAGATCAGGACAAGAGATGAAAAGAGAGCTGAGAATCATTTGGACCCTGAGGTGGCCAAGCCGGATGAAGAGATAAGAAAGGATCTGGACAAGCACAAGAAAGACAGTTGGGAGAAGTTCACTGAAAGGTTGAACTTTAAAACCGACGGAACAACTGCGTGGAAAGTATTGAGGAAGATATCTGGCAAGTGCGCCCCCTCCTCGAACTCTACCATAGAGTTCGATAACAGCGTCTTCAAATCAGGAAAGGCTGCCGCATATGCTCTTGGCAAAAATTTCTTCATCACACGTACCAAGCGTGGCTTACAAAACAGAGTCACGGTAAGAGAACTAAGCCGTCTGCCGCTGATGAACGCCACTGAGGCCTTTACTCCTGCTCAGGTGGAGAAGGCTATCAAGGAAATGCGGAACTCGAAGACTCTCGGACCTGATGGTATCTCAGCAGCCATCTTGAAGAAGCTTCCCACGGAACTTCTACCGATGATCGCAGATATCATAAACACTTCTTTCCGAACCTGCACTCTACCACAAGCATGGAAGACCGCCAATGTGATACCCCTGCCTAAGCCAGGCAAATCGCAAAGCACGGTGAAGGGCTATCGCCCTATTAGCCTGTTATCACCGATCGCGAAAGTAGCCGAAAAGCTAATCGTAAGGGACCTGGCAGAGCAGAATGAGGCACAGCAACATCAACATGGGTTTAGAAAGCTTCACTCCACCACCACTGCCCTTCTGGAGATTGTCAGCTATGCGGTCGATGGGTTCAATTTCAGAAAGCCTCTTAGAACAGTGGCCGTTGCCCTCGATCTAACCAAAGCATTTGATTCTGTTAACCTAGGACTTTTGTCCGAGAAACTATTGAAGTCCTCGCTGCAACCGTGGCAGAAGCGTTGGATAGCAGCGTTTACGAAAGGTCGTCGGGCCAAAGTGCTATTCCAGAATCACGTCTCCGATAGTATACCTGTAGCAGCCGGTGTGCCGCAGGGTGGAGTTTTGTCACCTGCCCTCTTCAGCCTGTATATTGAAGACCTACCTGAGCCTCCTGAAGACATAAAAATTGTTGCGTATGCCGACGATATCACCATCATGTGCCGTAATCGTGACATACAGGTAGCCGCAAACAAGATCAGCGACTATCTCGTCGAGCTTAAAAACTTTCTCGATAGTATGATGCTCACAGTTTCCGCGGCGAAGTCTTCTGTTTCGGTATTCACATCTGACCCAAAGGAACACAGCGCCCAACCTGTTGTCAGGTGGGATGGTGACCTCTTGCCTACAGCGCAATTTCCTAAACTGCTGGGCCTCGTTTTGGACCCATCGCTGAAGTTTCACAAAAATGCTGAACAGAAGCAGGCAATTATCAAGGCAAAGCTTAATGTGTTGAGAGCTCTAGGAGGAACGTCCTGGGGTGGCAGCAGAGAGACAATCTTGACGACATATCGAGCTATTCTGCAGCCTGCATTGGAGTATGCTGCACCTGTCTGGCAGCACATCGTGTCGGACAGTTCCTGGACTAAGATGCAGCGAATTCAGAATGCTGCACTACGAATAGCCACTGGATGTGCAAACGCTCACCGATTGAGCACCTTCACGCCGAGGCCCGTATCTTGCCAGTGAAAGAGCATTGTCAGCTCCAGGCTCAGCAGATGTTTATTAATGTCCTTAAGCAACCTAATCATCCGTCGAGAAGACTATTAAATCCCGTGAGAGAGAGATCGATCAGAGTGCCGTTTGCCGATGCTCCGAACAAAGTGAATGTACAGAGATGGACCGACTCGAATCAAGAACGGCTTCGTCTCTTACGCGCGGAGCACACCCGGTTTGTGAAGGATCATCTCGCCAAAGCGGCCGTCAACCCTATTCTCGGTGATGTGCCGCCCAGGGTATGTGATACCGAGTCCGAGCTCGGTAGGCGCGCCAGGTGTATCCTCGCTTCGTTGCGCTGCGGACATTCTCCATTGCTTATGTCTTACCTGCACAGGATCGACATTAGTCAGCCTGACGTGTGCCCGGACTGTGGAAACCAAGGCCACGACACTAAACACCTATTTGACTGTCCGAAGAAGCCAACAACGCTCACTACAATAGACTTGTGGACGAATTCAGTGCTGGTCGCCCAGTTTCTCAACTTGTGACGAAACCCCTCTCAGTGGCTGCAAAGAAGAAGAAGAAGCGCTCCACTGGTAGACGCATAATAACGTGTAATCCATGAGTCTTTGTCGCCTCCTGAGATACACCGACGTGATTTCTATTTACACCACTTGCATGAACGCTGCTAAGAAGGTCAGTGAGCCGCCCCGCGTCCTATGCGCGCAGCGTCGAGCCACGGGACGGTCCCGAAGTGCACGGCATATATTTGTGTGTCGCGGACGCAAATGCACCATCTACAGCGATCTCTACGCCAAGCGGCATTTTTGTCATCCCAGTCGCACTTTTTTGTCAATTGCGCACCTCAATACATGGAAGTCAACGCGACTGGGATGACAGAAAATGCACGCGTAGAGTTTGCCGTGTATAGTGCATTTACGTCCGCGTTACACTAATATACACCATGCACTTCGGGGCCGTCCCGTGGCTCAACGCTGCGATTAGAACGCGGTGCGGCTCCCTGACCTTCTTCGCAGCGTTCATAAAAGCAGCCCCTGGTGTAGATAGAAATCACATCGGTGTATCTCAGGAGGCGACAAAGATTCATTTTTTACGCTTTATATGCGCTAAAAACGTATATAGCTCTGTTCAGAAAAACGTTTGGCAGCTGAAAATCAGAAACTCGAATTCTACGTCAAAAACTTATCCTGAAAACACTTATTTGGTTTGGAATGGCCACTGCGAGTAATGATCCTTCTCTTGTGAGATCGACTTCTTTGTTCGTCTTAAGCTATCTCGTCCACTGTGGCTTATGTACAGTCCTCGCCTCAAACTAATTAAAAATCCCTGAGGGCTTCTGGTTTGTCGGGTCTGATCCAATGGCCTTCGATATCCCTCGATCATTGCACTAAAGCAGGCCATAACCGAAAAATGAACCAAGATCGACTCGCAAAGGTTGATGAACTCGGTCGAAAGCATACCTAATCGAGTATAAGATGCAATAGAGGGGCAAGGAGGGCCAGTCAGCCATTGGACTTGTGATGACACAATTTTATTGATCGAGAATTCCGATTTAGCCCAGGAGTGTCCAAGCATTTTGATACGCGACGTAAAACCTAAATTTATTCTAGAAAGCGCACAAACACTTAATCTTACTCACAAGAGGTGTACTGGAGCTATTTTACACCCAGATCACAGCATTATCAACGAAAATGATCCATCTTGCTCAACACACAAGGGACCGACAAATGCGGGGGGTGTCCTACCTTATATACTCGGTTTATCTTGAATTGCACAAAACACGGTCCGCCAATAGTCCCCTAATTGGCCCGCTAGTACCGTAGTGTACGTCCACGACGCGTTCACGGCAGACCCGGGTGTGCACCCGGTGTGCAGAGCAATCGATTCGCCAATGCCGTCACTTGACCACCCACCCTGCCACCCGGGTCTGAGGAGAACGCGTCGTGGACGTACACTACGGTACTAGCGGACCAATTAGAGGACTATTGGCGAACCGTGTTTTGTGCAATTCAAGATAAACAGAGTATAATACACAGCGTAGCGCACCATAGCATGAAACAGGTAGCCTAAGATCACATGATGTAATCCCTGAAGCCATAAGATTACTTGGCATGACATAACATACCTGTGCAAACAGTGAATCCAGCTGAGCCCTATGCTGATCTCCTTCTTGTGTGATTTGCTCCACTACTTCGCTTACCTCGTCGCTGGCTTGATTTTCAGCACCCTCCGATGATGAGGAAAGAATTTCGGCTACCCTTCGACCGACGTCCTCATCGATTAACCTGCAGATTTTTAAATCTGATTTGATGAGAGACAAGGTCGAGCCATTATGATTGCAGCACAAAGTCGGGCCACAGCTGACTTTGTGCTGACCCAAGATAGACGTAGGGAATGCCAGAAAAAGTCATTAGAGGGATTCCATGTTCAATTCAGCACAATCGCGGCGAAACTGCAAGATAACCGCAGAGCCCAATTAAAAAAAAAAGCTAGAGAAATGTCTCCCAAAAATTTCAGCTCAATGTCGGCACAATATCGCGACTATTGCAACAATAAACCGGCAGAAACTAGAGCAGGACATAAAGGAACACTTTCAAGCGAACATTTTCATACAACATACCAACACTCATACACGGCCTCAATTGCAGCATGATTCCAGCACAACAGCAGGACAACTATTATACTTAAACGACTGTCACAAGGAATAGTATCACAGCTGCCGAGATGTCGTACGTTCGCGCCGTGGCAGTGTAGAGGAAAGAAGACCACCTCCGTGCAAACCGACGTCAATCCCACCGCGGAGAGGTTTTTTGTCATGGGAAAGGTGCTGGCTGGCCGCAGCTCTCCTGAAGATCCTACTGCAAAGAGCCGGCGTCGAGAGGAACCCAGGACCCGCGAAGAAGAAGAAGTACCCATGTGCCACATGCGACAGAGATGTCAATTGTTATGGAACCAGCGTCCAATGTTTTGGATGCCAAAGGTGGGTGCACTTCTCTTGTTCGAGTCTCAGTTCTGTGAGGCACCACGATTCTTCCTTTCGTTGTATTGTAAGCTCCGCCTCCAGTAACTCCAATTCCTCATCTACCAACCGCCCCCTCTTTATTGTACATATCAATCTCAACGGCCTTCGCGCCAAGCTTCCTGAATTATCTCTCTTCACCCGTACTCGTCACCCGGATGTTATCATGGTTCAGGAAACCAAACTCTCTCCCTCTGCTACCTCTCGACATCCAAACATCCCTGGCTATACTGCATATCATAATCCTAGGTCATCTCAGGAAGGCGGAGTCTCTACTTTTGTTCTGTCGTCTCTTCCCTCTCACATCATTCCAAACACTCCAGTGGATGGCACTCTCGAGTACATCCCCATCCATCTACCTCTAAAAACTCCACTTTCTCTTTTCAATATATACATTCCTCCTCCTACATCCGGTCCACCAACCTACAACCCTATCCCTCTACTCAAGCAGCTATATGACTGCTCTCTATCTCCCTCAATTGTCTTTGCGGGTGACTTCAATGCTCACACGTTCTGCTCGTCGCTCGATTCTGATGCTAGAGGAAATGACGTCGAAGAATGGGCGGATGAGTGCGACCTGGTTATCCTTAACGATGGCCAGCCCACTCGTCTCCCTGCCTACGGTCGATCCTCCAGCCCAGACATCTCCCTTGTCTCTTCTAATCTCTCTAATGCCTGCTCTTGGTCTACATCCACAACTCTTTCCAGCGATCACATCCCTGTCTTTGTCGATATTTATCTCTCTAACTCTCTTGCTCCCTATACAGGTGTTCGTCATCGTTCTTATCTTAATTTAGGCCTTGCAGACTGGAGCCTGTTCAGGGAGGTTGCACTCCGCCAAGCGGCCGAATATCCGTGGAATGGCAATGTACACCAGAAGGAGCGCCACCTCTCTGATGCCATCCGGAAGGCAATGAAAGCTGCGATCCCTGAAGGTCGTGTCAAGACCTTCTTTCCCAATGTCACCACGGAGACACTGCAGAAGATAAGGACAAGTGACGCAAAGAGAGCTGCTAATCATCTTGACCCAGACATTGCCGAGCTGGATAATGAGATCAGGACGGACCTTGATAGGCACAAGAAAGAATCTTGGGAAAAGTTCACTGAGAAGATGAACTTCAGGAGTGATGCTGCAGCAACGTGGAAGGCTTTGAAAAGGATCTCCGGAAAGTTCACCTCCGCCAACAATTCCACGATTGAATTCGACGGCGGAGTCTTCAAGTCAGGAAAAGAGGCCGCAAATGCTCTTGGGAAGCATTTTCTCATAACTAAATCAAAAAGAGAGAAGCAGAATAGAATAACTGTTCGGGAACTCTGTAAATTGCCACTTATGGCTGAAGATGATGCAGTCACGCCCGCTCAGGTCGAGAAGGTTATCAAGGAAATGAGTAACTCGAAGGCAGTAGGGCCAGGGGCGGCATGCACGTACGCGGCGGGTTAGGTTAGGGTTAGGCAGGGTTTGGGGCTTCGGCGCGTTTGATCATTGCTGCGCGAGTGCTGGAGATAATAAATAGTTGGGGTCTCAACGGGGTTTCGGCTGCCCCACCCTCCTACGTAGGGTTTGCGAGGGAACGATTTTTCAGTGCTAGCATAACCCCCTTTCAGTACTCGCGCTGCTATCATCAAACGCGCCGACGCTCCAAACCCTGCTTAACCCCAACCTAACCCGCCGCTTACGTGCATGCCGCCCCATATGGTTTGAGCCCAGCTGTTCTAAAGAGACTGCCAAGTGGACTACTACCCCTGCTCGCTGACGTCATTAGTACATCGCTTCGCACCTGTACATTACCTCAAGGAGCTTGCCGAACATAATAGCAAACATGGTTTCCGTAAGCTACATTCCACCACTACGGCCCTGCTGGAAATTGTGAGCTATGATTTGGACGGCTTCAATGCCATGAAACCACAGCGAACCGTAGGTGTAGCCCTCGACCTAACGAAGGCTTTTGACACTGTAAACTTGGGCACGTTGTCGGAGAGCCTGTTAAGGTCTACCATTCCGCCCTGGCAGAAGCGGTGGATAACCGAATTCACCAAAGGACGTCGGGCAAATGTGCTATTTCAAGGGCACGTCTCCAATAGCATCCCAATTGCCGCCGGCGTACCTCAGGGAGGAGTTCTATCGCCTGATCTTTTCAGTCTGTATCTTGAAGATCTACCCGTTCCATCCCAAGACATCAAGGTCGTAGCATATGCGGATGCTATTACTATACTATGCCGGGATCGCGACATAAATGTAGCTGCCAGTAAGATCAATGACTACTTGATCGAGTTGAAATGTTTTCTCGATAGCAAGATGCTTACGGTCTCTGCCGCTAAATCATCCGTCACCGTCTTTTCCACTGATCCTGCGGAGCACAGAGCTCATCCCATGGTGAAATGGGACGAAACTCGCTTGCCGGCCGCCCAATTCCCTAAGCTGCTCGGACTCGTGTTGGATCCTTCGTTGAGGTTTCATGAGAACACTGAGCAGAAGCAAGCTGCAGTGAAAACAAGACTTAACGTCCTACGTGCTCTCGGCGGAACGTCCTGGGGGTGCAGTAAAGAAACGATCCTGACCACGTACAAGGCCATCGTACAGCACGCCCTGGAGTGTGCTGCACCAGTCTGGCAGCATATCGTGTCGGACACATCCTGGTCCAAGCTGCAGCGCATTCTAAATGGAGCATTGCGAATCGCAACAGGCTGTTCTAAAAGCTCTCCAGTAGAGCACCTACACGCCGAGGTTCGCATCCTGCCAGTTAAGGACCATTGTCAACTCCATGCAAACACAGCTGTACATAAACATCCTGAAGCAGCCAAATCATCCGTCGCGAAGGGTATTAGACCCCGTCAGAGAGAGAAGTATAAGAAAGCCATTTGCCGATTCTCCCACGAAAATCAATATACAGAGATGGACCAACGCACAACAAGAACGCCTCCGTCTCTTACGTGCTGAGCATACCCAATTTGTCAAGGATCACTTATGCAAGACCGCCGTAAACTCCATTCTCGGAGTCGTGCCGCCTGAGGTCAGCGAAACCGAGATGGAACTCGGTAGGCGTGCCAGGTGCACCCTTGCCTCGTTGCGCTGCGGGCACTCCCCCATGCTTATGTCTTGTTTACATAAGATCGATAGCAGCAGACCTGACGAGTGCCCGGATTGTGGTAATAAAGGGCATACTACTGCGCACCTTTTCAACTGCCCGATGAGACCGACATCGTCAACACCAGTAGATCTGTGGAAGAATCCGACGCTTGTGGCTCAGTTCCTCAATCTATGACAGGACCCTCTCTGTGGCTGCAGATGAAGAAGATAATATCACATTATGGAGTCAGTCAATGGACATTTCTAGGCGATAAAATTTTGATTTGACTTAACATCGATTTCAGCACAATATCAACAAGTCAGCGCTAAATGAACAAGAGGACATGAAAACATTTAGAGCAGAGAATTTAACTTCTTCGGCCACACAGGTCTGTTCGATCGCAAGCGCATTTTCATCACAATCTCAGTCCAATAGCAGGAGGACAGCAGCGAAAACACAGTGACTACTTACTACTCCATTGGAAACCAGCACGATTTCAGCACAATCAGGGTCAATCGGGGTCGCGAAAATTTCTACCCGAAAATGAAGGCTAGGGGGGATCGCAAAAATAAAAATTGAAATTTGGTGAAGATATCCCAGAAAGCTTCGATATTTTGGTCACCAATCGGAAGGATCGTAGCATTGTTCAGGATTTAGACGCGTGAGTTCGACTACTGAATGAATTTTTGGCGTTTGACAGTTTAGGTAATCAAGTATTAACTGCCCAGAAATCGCGTCTCGGGAGGGGGGTATCGCAGTAAATTTGGATTTTGGAGAAAAGTTGTTGACGGTGGGGGAGGGTGGGGGTCGCTACGATTTCGAAAAATTACGCAACGCCCCGCTTGACCCTGAGCACAATCTCAGCACAATTTCAAGACGTTAGCACAATCGAAAAATACATAATTTTCTTGAGCGACACAACAATCTTTTGGGATTGGTCAAACTGCAGCAATATAATAATAACAGCAGCACAAACGCTGTGATTGTCAAGTGACACCTGACCCCACCAAGAGAAAATGTGCTTGCAGACACTGAAAACTCTATCCCAATAAGACAATTTCAAGACGATAGTGCAGTCGAAAAATGCCTCGAGCACCACACCAACCTTTTGGAATTAACACAACTGCAGCACGAACGCAGTGATTGCCAGAGAGTGACACCTAATCGTACAGTAAGAACAAATTATTGCATGCACTAAAGCTCCATTCCTATAAAAAGGCGATTTCAGCACTATCTCAGCACAATTTCAAGACGATAGTACATTGAAATTTCCTCGAGCACCCCAACAACCTTTTGGAATTGGCAAAACTGCAGCAGAATAGCGTAATAAAAGCAGCACAAATGCCGTGATTGCCAAGGAGTGTCACCTGACCATATAGCGAAAACATATGATTGCAGCGACTAAAGCCCTATCCCTTTAAAAAGACCATTTCAGCACAATCTCAGCACGATATCAAGACGATCGCAACACAGAACAGACACTAACAAGGGACAATACTGGGTCGAATAGTCTAGACACATCTTTCTTGGGTGACAAAGCAAAATTTGAGTATGAGTGCAACTGAATACTGACCCCAGAAAATCGGCGCATAATTTCAGCACGATATCGGGACAATAGGGCTCCAAATCGATTTTATGAAATGCCTGCTGCTTCGAACAGTTTTAAAAAATCTGGCTCTCTCACCTCCTTAAGTATACCTGCAGCTCACCCTCCTCCTTGACGCGTTTTTCTTCCTCAACTCGGAACTTCTCCCTTCGAGCTAACCGCATTTGAGCATGGATTTCATCGCCGAAGTTCATCTAAAAGAAGGGAATTCTAGGATACTAATATTAAGGATGACTGGGGAAAAATCTCATAAACACCATCAAAACTGGGTCAAGCAGGCCCTTGTGTATGAACTCAGCAGAGCTAAGATCCCCTCCCCATAATTGCGGAAAATTTTGGAAATTCTTACGATTTTCATTTTTGTACGTTTCTTACAATCCCCACCCAAAAATTTGATTTTCGGATACAAAATTTTCACGATCACCCCAAATCCTCCTTTGGACCGGGGTCAAGCGGGGTTGTAGAATTTCTCAACAGGGGTCGTAAAATTTTTGGCCCGAAATTGAAGGTTAGGGGGATCGCGGGAATTTCGTACGAAAAATGAAAATTTATGAAGGAAGATAGAAACCGCTTTCCACAAAGAATTTCAACGTTTTTTTTTGCAAAAAAAGTTTCAAAAATTACAACTCGGGGGATCGAGAAAATTTAAGATTTTTAGGAAAAAATGTGATAGCCGGTGGGAGGTCACTCCGATTTCGGAAAATTAAGCAACGCCCCGCTTGACCCTGCATGGATGGGTTGCGCATCGATGCAGAATATCGGCTAATTCAGCTAGAATCGCGGCGAAAACGCGGCACAAGAATGGTACCGCGGCTATAGGCACGGCTAGTTGAGAGTCGAAAAATGGCGGAGCCGAAGGGAAAAGGCGCGCATGGTCGACGACCAATGCAGAAAAGCGGTGAAACCGTTCTATTATAAAGGCGAAAACGCGGCGCAGCCTGGGTAAACCAGGAAAGACTAAAGGGACGAAAAGAAGGGCGTGAAGGTGGGGAGGGGGAGGGGCGTGTAAGAAACATCGAAAACAGAGTGAGAATCAGGGAAGAATCGCAGACTAACCAAGGATTGGTATACGGAACATCTGCGGAATCGCGGTAGAACCTAGGCGAATATGCGGCCGGATTGAGGCATAGTCGCGGCACAGGCAGGGTAATTTGTGAAAGGAAAGAGACTGAAATTCTAAGAAAAAGTCGCTAGTGGAGAGGATTAATACAGGGCGGCTGTGAAATCAAGGGCGAAAACGCGGTGTAGGCGAGGCTAAAGCGAGGGAGAAATGACTGCAGAACCCGGAGTAAAAAAGGAAAGTGAGGAAGGGCCTGAACATTAAGACAGATTTACAAATTAATTAGGATTAAAGCGCAGTAGCGGCGAGATCGCGGCCGAAGCCAGGGTACCCGAATAGCTTAGAAACGAGCTGCAGTGGGAGTGAGCTAAGAGCAAAGTCGACAACGAATGGGAAACAGCAGCGCAGCCGGATCATCATCACGGCAGAGTCGAGGCAAAACTAAAATAAACCGGAGCAAAACCGAGCCAGAGATCAGAATGAGTTGCCTAAACGCGGAAATCAGAGCAAAAGGGAAAAGCTCCGAAAAATCGATGAAGAGAAGTGATAATGTGGCAGACAAAAAGGAACAGCGGCAATTTAAGAGACTGAACCCGGCAGAATCGAGGCAGTGTCGAGGAAAATATGTCATTCAATCGGGGCGACGTAGCGGCAGTAAGGATTGCTAACTTAAACGGAAAAAACATGCAAACTGAATCGCGAAACTGCGATTGAATCGAGGCAAAGTGGCGGCAGAAGGCAGGGAAAACGAGGAGTCAAAAAATCGCAAATGAACAAATATCACGTAGCAACATCATAGACGACCAAAGAGAAACAGCGGCGCATTTGGGTCATTATCGCGATGAAATCACGGCAGAATCGTGGCTAAGCCGAGAAAAGACCGGAGCCAAATGTCAACGGAACCCATGGCAAACTGGAACGTGGAACTTCAGAAGAATCAAGACAAATACGGGAGAAAATCAAGGCGGAGTCGCGGCAAAATACGGAGTAAGTTGATAATCTGGAAAGGCTATAACCATACCGAGGAAAAAAGCCTAATCGCCTCCAAATGCAGAAGCGGCGAGCTCAGGTCACTGTCAGGATAATAGGCGGCAGAATCGAGGCGAATTCGAGGATATATCAAAGCGAAATAGCGGCACAAACCAAGGCGTAATAGGATCAGAAAAAAGACACCTAGAAATAAAAGAGGCGAAGAATTATCAAGGACACGTGAGGAACTTCGAGAGAATCAGGGCAGAATCAAGACCAGAATGCGGCAGAACCGAGGCGAAGCCGCGACGGAGAGTAGGGCGGATGGAGATGCGATGGGACCCAAAGCATTGAAAACACGTAGTGAAAGCGCGGCAAACAGGAGAACACGAGAAAATGTCTGGGCAAAATTGTGGTAGAAACGATAACGAATTCGGGGGGATGGGCACTCCTGCGCGTGCTGCGTCGCGGTCGGTGAGCGTCGCAAGCGGCGTAGTCGATGACTACATGCAGCGATGCGGCCTATTCGAGGCAAAACCAAGGGAAAAACGTGTCCAAAACAAGGAGCAATCAAGGACAATATTTCGAACCTTTTGACTATTTGCCAACTCCTTTGCCTTTGTGATTAGCCGTATCGCCTCGTTGAAATTGCCTAATTGAATCGCTGCTCGTCCTCCAAAGTAATAAGCCTGAACATCTTTTCAACAATTAGATATATATTTGTAGACCACAAGCCCATAAAATCACCTTGACATTATTCCTATCTAAAAAAGCCGCCTTCGAGCAGTCTTCAGCAGCTTTGGACCATGCTTTCATCTATAAAAAATCTAAAGAAATCAGCGAAAATTATGCGAAAATCGATAAAAAAACCTAATCTCACATTCATATAGCATAGAGCTCGATTAGTGAAAAATGTGGAAACATGCGGATTTCGAATAATCGCTTTACTATACGCATCTACAGCCTCCTGATATCGTCCCTGCTGGAATAAGCGGTTGCCATCCGCCTTGAGATCTTCCGTAGATTCTGACATATTGCTGAAAAACTGGATTTAATAACACCCGCGGCTGGCCCGGCGGTCGCGGGCAAAACATTCAAATCTCACCCGCGGCTGGTGCAGCGTTTTAGACTTGAGCGGATTCTCGGTTAAACGCCAGTCGCGGTTTGAATTTAGATGTTTTTTCTCGAGGAAACAAGCCACGGACCTAACCATATTTAACTCTCAAAGCGTTAGAAATGTTGCAGATTGCACTCAAAATCCTTCCAGGCGGGTTATTTGGGGCGCTGATCACGAATCTGGGGTTTATTTGACGACTTTCCCAGCTTTTTGACTTGATTCTTTCAAAACTTCCCATCGGGGGGGGGGGGATTTGATAGCAAATCGCGACGTTTCCCGATTTCCGGAGTGCTAAGATAGATATGGCTCAAAATGTTGCACTGGGGGTTATTTGCAGTGTTAAACATGATTCTGCAATCCGTTTATCGATTTTGGATAGATTACGGTACATTACGGTGGGTATACGGTAGCATGGTCAGACAAGAAATTGAACCTCTCCAGACGGAATTTTCATCAAAAACAGTTGGCCGATAGGATATAAAATCTGGCAGAGCGGGTACAAAACTAGTTGGGGGGGGCACCCAGAATTCAAGTGAGAAATGAATGATTTTGCTTTCAAAAATCTATTTAATTTCATGGAATTTCTAGGAAATATGAGTGATAACGTTATCACATATCTAATAACGAAAGAAATTTTCATTTTTATAGATGGATCCTTTCACTTCTATGGACAAATCTTGAGTGCCTCCTCAAACTAGTTTTGCACTGCAGAGCGTTCAAACAAAATTATCGTCAAAATCACAAGAAAAATTATGTGGATAGATCAAATCGATACTTACCGACTTTTTCGGAAGCCTATCACATGTGAATGGATCAGTTCAAAATTAAGATTTTCAGCGGAATCTAACTGAGCTAGATAGTCTATCGCAGTTAAAAAGCAAAACAAACAATGAAAAAGAAATAAAAACATCTTGCAGCTGCTGCTCAAAAAAAAATGTGCGCGTCAATTAGTGTGTGCGCACTGCAATAGGTCGTCAATCATGTGACTTTGGGACGAGGATTTGCGGACGTTATGGGAAAATTGCACGCCACATTTTTCGTTTTTCTTTTCCAGTGTTTTTAGGTTCGTTTTCTACAGCCTGTCTTGAATTTGACTTCCCAATTTGTTATATGTGTTATCTTAAGTTTTTCTGAGCAAAAAAGCGTTATTTAAGCATTTAAAGAAGGGTTACAGTTTTTCTGGGAGATTTAGCCTTCTTGCTTTTTTTTCGTGTAAGAAACGAGTATAAATATTGGTACTCTTTCGGAATAGACGACCCACCTTGGAGAATTGGATTTTCGTGGTGTTTTACATATGTTCTTTGCATACATTCTACATGTTGTTCCATGCTTCTACATGTTTAGAAGCCAAAATATGTTAGAATGATTCTGCAGCTGCATGCGAAAACCTTTTTTACCAGAGTGGGTCGTCTATTCCGAAAGAGTACCTAAATATTGAATAATAGATTGGAAATACCGGGATAATTTGGTTAACAAAGTGTTTCCTCGACGATTTCAGTTTCTAGCCTTGAAATGTTTCTAACGAAACGGTTTTTGTTTTCTCTTCTAAATGTCTTCCTCCAGCAAAATTGTTAAACTTGTTTTTCACGAGAAATGATGCCAAAAATTAAAAAAATTGGTTTTCCCTCTAAGCTAGACATCTTGTTTTGCGTGCGCGGACGAGTTCTCTGCGTTCCGCTTTCGTATTGCGGTTGGCTGGATCGCTCTCGGCCCCCGCTAGGCGAAAATCCGGTTCACACCCGTCTGGATCGCTATTGTTCGGTCCATGGACAGGCATAACTGAATCAATATTCTGCTTTTCTCATCAATTTCTGTGATCTCGAGACTATTTATGGACAAATTCTAGTTTTTCTTGAAGCTTTTGGCTCCCCTGGGTCACAGATTTACACGTCGCCCGCATTTTTTCTGTCCTAAATGGGCTTGAAATTTGACAATTGATTCGGAATCTCATCTAGAAGCTTTTCAAGCGATCAATGCTTCTTCAAAATCTTTAAATTCTTCCTATCAATCTTTATTGGTTTTTCCCTCGTTTTAAATATAGCCGAGCTTCCTCATTTTGAGCCTGTCGAAGTAAGGCTTATCATGTCAAAATCTCCTTATCATTGTTATATTTTTCCATGATGGACCGCTCCGCTGCTTGCACCGCCCTGACTCATCCGAGCAAGCTAGGCTTTGCGTCGTTCTAAAAACAGTTCAAAACCCTGTATTCATTTCTCCCCAATTTTCGTATGCTTCCACACTTAATTGCTCGAGTACTGCCCTCGCGCACCTCTTCCTCCCATTGGATTGAAAACGGACAACTCTATTAAGAACAGACGAACTGCCATCTCAAGTCTCAGCAGATCTAACGAGGGCTTGTTTTTAACTTCCCGTGACAGATCTTCACGTTCCCCTATTGCCACCGGTGTCCCTCAAGGAGCAGTTATATCGCCTGCACTGTTCAGTTGTTACCTTGAAGGTTTGCCCGTCCCCCAAACAAGGGAGGTGTTTGGAGTGGTAAGCGCATCTGGCAAAGCGATTAGTATCGTTAGTATCTCTTGTGGCTCAATAATAAGGACGCGCTGTATCCCGCCCCGAGCTGCAGATTTCAAGACGTTACAAGCTTAAAAAGGCAGGGTCAAGCGGGGTTGCGAAATTTCGCAACGGGGGGTCGCAAAAATTTGGGTCCGAAAGTGAATGTTAGTGGGGATCGCAAAAATTTCGGTCCAAAAATGAGAATTTCGTGGATATCCTCTAAATTCTCGATTACTTTTGGTCCCCAAGGGAAGGAAGGATCGTAGCATTTGGTTTTAGGCGCTTGGGCTCAACTTCTGAACGAATTTTCGGCGTCTGACACTTGGAGTAATCAACTATAAACTGGCCGGACTCGGGGAAGAGGGATCGCGAAAATCGCGCCTCGGGGAGAGGGGATCGCAAAATTTTTGGATTTTGGAAAAAATATGTGACGGGGGGGGGCGCTCCGATTTTGAAAAATTACACAACGCTTCGCTTTACCCTGTAAAAAGGTCGTGTTTTGTGCATTTTTTACCTTCCAAAGAGCGCATCAGTCTTCGGAAAATCCTGGAGCGAACATCATAAATGTGTTCAGCGCCCAAAACTACCTCCCCCCCGAACAAAATTTGGGTGAAGGCACATTTCGCGTACTTTGTCCAGACTGGCAGCGTACGGATTTCCTGTTGGGCGTTTATTTTTACCGATCAGAGGACTCTGGAAGCGTTTTACAAAAATGATCCAGATTTGACCTCAAATTCTCCCAGGCGAGTTTTTTGGGACGCTGATCACGAATCTGTGGTTTCTTAGTTGACTTTTCAAAGTTTTCGGCTAATTTCGTTGGAAGCTTTCTAACCGGGGAAAATTTAGAGGGAAAAACGCCACTTTCGAGATTTTCGGATTTCTTTGATAGATGTGTCTCAAAATCATTCTCTGAGGGTTATTTGCAGTGCTAAACACGAATCTGGACAGGCGATTATCGGCCTCGAGCCCCCTAACAGTTTGGCTCGTTCTCCCAATCTTCAGGTTGGCTTCTGTTGCTGTTCGGGCCACTGCTGGTGCTTTACGGGCCACCGCTGTTGCTGTCCGGGCTGCTCCAGTTCGCCCGAATATGAGAGAACGAGCCGAACTGTCAGGCGGCTCCGATTGCTGCTCTGTGCGGCTCGGGGCCGAGAATCGCCTGAGATTATATACTGGCATACTACTTCATACTAAATGTCTGGCTATCAATACCCCCGCCCCCACTTGTGATAGAATCCCATCATGGTCTAAGCTCCGTTCCTTCCCCCCACCGAAAGTTGATTGAGGGGTCTGATCCCCCGCCCTCTCTTGTGACACATCTCACACATCGCTTTCTCCAAGTGTTGTTCGGGAACCATTCAGATATCGTAATATTTTTTGTGAAATTGAATAAATATTCGAATAATGACCTAAATAACCATTGAAATCGGTTAGAAAACAGTTTTTTAAATGTATGCAATCATTAAAAAACACTAGAGATATGCAGAGTATCTAACTCGAAGAAATCTTTCTATTCGACATTTTTGAAGTCATTTATTTGAGTTATCGATTCATTTTTAGCGTGGAATATATAGATGTGTTGAGTGGTTTTGAATAATCTCTACTAATTTTCACATTTTAGGTTGAACCATGGCTGTAGGACAAGGCGTGGATGTGTCAAAAAAGCTGAAGGTGAAGTTTTTCTCCTTTTGAATCTTCAATTTTGAAACGATCAATGATTATGGTATTGAAATATTCAGGCGGCGATCAAGGCAAAACTCGAGGAGCTCGGCGTTTATGTGGACGACGAACTGCCCGAATACATTATGGTTATGATCGCGAATAAGAAGGAGAAAAATCAGATGAAGGACGATTTGAATCTGTTTTTGGGGAAATGCACGAATAAATTCGTGGATTGGTTAGTGTTTCGTCTATGCAAGCATGCAGAGTTGGGTGTCCTGAAGGTGGCCTGACCTTGTTCTTTTGCAGAAGTTTGGGATTAGCCTTATACATGTCTTATTCAAAATTGGTCATTCTGTGGACTCGGATGAACTTATCAACATCAAGATCGCCCTTTTCAGGCTGTTCGAACTGTTCGAAAGGCTGCAGACGGTGGGAAGTAAGTCAGAGGCTCCAACGACGGTTGGACCGGAGAAGGCCAGCAAAGTAGTGTTTTGTTTCGATGTTTTCATTTTTAAATTTTTTTTATTCTTTTCTTTTTTCATGAAAATGATTTCCAATCTTTTGTGATCACGTCATTTGATATGGTTAAGGCCTTGTCGAATCCTCGAATCCTTGTGTAAAGGCGTCCTTCGAAGAACAATAATTAAATTCGAAATTAGTCGAGTTTTTTGATCTTTGAGAGTCTGCAAGAACGACTCCGTTTGTCCTAGCTGTCTAAGTCGAAATCCTTCGATCCGCAATCGGAATTTCAATACTTGGATTAGAATTTTCACGACCCCCCCCACTCACCACCCATGGAGAGTTTACACAACCGCGCTTGACCCTGGTTTGTAGAGCACCTTTGAGTTGAAAGGCCGTCCGCGGCCGTTCATTGATCGTTTTAGCAGTCTTTTCGACGTTTTCGTCGCAGCCTCAATTCTGGTAAAAGTTTGTAAGCTGTTTTTGTACTGAATACTTGATTTAAGGATTGAAAAAGCGTGTAAAGTTGCCTATAAAATTGTAAAATTATTGTCTGGGTATATGGTTAAAACCTCTGGTTTGTGGTTCTTTTGTTGAAATTGTAAGGTGTTCCACAATCGATGCCATTAGCTCTAGTTTAAAGGATCCATGGCGAAGTCGCGAAGCAAATCGCTTGGTCGTTTAGCCTTGTAATAGCCCTAGTTTGGCCCTAAGTCTTAAAGCCAGAAATAAACCCACTGTTATATTCCAAATTTTCGATTGTGGATGTTTCAGGAGAGCTCAAAGGAAGTTTATCCTGAGAAGGAGAAGGGCCGTAAGCGAGAGGCCGAATCGCATTCTCATGCTAGCACGTCGAAGAAGGAAGATAGAAAAGGTCTGAAACCTTTAGGGCTGTCTAAAGAAAGAAGTTCCTTAAGTTTTTCCCAACTTCAGAGCCAAGAACGCATGAGTCGTCCTCACATCGACATGGAGAGCCAGAAGAGAAAAAGAAGCGTCAGGCGGATAAAGATAAAGAGCGTGAAAAAGAAAAGGAACGGGAAAAGGAGAGGATTCGTCAGGCAGAGAAAGCAGCTAAGGAGAAGGAGCGTGAAGAGCGGGAAAGGGAAGCTGAGCGGATAAAGGAAGCAGAACGGCAGGAGAAGCTACGTGAGCAGGAAAGATTGAAATCCCGGGCAGAGGCGTCGAGGAGTCGCGAAACGGCACGGCCTACACGGAAAACAAAGGAGCGGAGGTCACGTTCACGATCAAAAACGTGGTCCGATGACGAGTTTGAGCATCAGGTTGAGGAGCGTACTAAAAAGGTGAGTTTGCCTTCATTCCGGCGTAAGGATTGTTGAAGGGTTTGACGAATAGAAACTTTTCTGTGTAGGTTGCTTCTTCTGTGGTTCCCCAGCGACCACTTACGGCCAGCCCCGAGCCCGTGAAGGTATCATCACAGGTACACGTGATGCGCAAGGTCAAGCCTGCTGCTAGGTAAGAGTAATCGTTAAGGTTTGGTATATGTAAGTGTCTGAGTTCATTAACGTGGCAATGTACTCACATATGGTTTTTCTTGCTTTTAGTGAGATTGAGAAGAAGACAATGAAGGCAGGCTCATCAATGTTCCTCAAAGCAATGAATCAGGCCAGCGTAAGCGCTGGGTATGGCGCTTCTCTTGTGGAGAAAAAGGTTTGTGTATATTGCAGTGATTTGGGCACTATACGGATTAATAATTGAGGTTATGTTAAGAAGACTTCAAGCCATGTTCCGGTGACGAAATCCCCCTTGAAGAATCGTCTGAGTCGACCGAAGGTTGAAATAGATAGTGACGGGTTGGTGTTTCCTGGTTGAGCTACGTTCAAGTCAGATATATTGATGATACTAATTTTCAGTGAGAATGCGGGTGATCCGGAGGTTGTGGTTAGTGACAAACCGCGAGCTCGATCGGTTAGCCCCAAAATCACGGTGACGTTGAAGGGCGCGAAGGAGCACATCGGAAAGAGTGTTCGGAAGGAAGCGAATCTGAAGCGGCGGAAAGAGAAAGATGATGGGGGTAAGGTTTTTCTAGGGGTTCCATGTATTAAATTGATGCAAAAGCTTTCGGTCTTTTCACGACTTTGAGTAAAAAACAATTATTTCAAAATCAAACAAGGCTCACCCAACAAAATAACTTCGACCACATTCAAGAGTCATTCGCCACCGATTGGGCAGATCATGAGTTCCCGACGCGTAAAACTCTGGTTGTTTCGAGTCGAAGTATTCTTCCAAGGCCATTTTGACTTCGTCATCGTTAGTGAACTGTTTTCCATCCAGGAAGTGCTGCATCGAAAGGTAGAGATGGTAATCGGAGGGGGCAAGATCTGGGCTATATGGAGGGTCAGTAAGAACTTCCCAGCCCTGGTCCAGCAGTTTCTGTCGGGTTATCTGAGTTATAGTCGAGCCACACGTATCTCGGTTAATCCGACAGAAACTGCTGAACCTGGGCTGGGAAGTTCTTCCTCACCCTCCATATAGCCAAGATCTTGCCCCTTCCGACTACCATCTGTTCCGCACGATGCAGAACTTCCTGAATGGAGAACAGTTCACTAACGACGACGATGTCAAAATGGCCTTAGAAGAATACTTCGACTCGAAACAGCCAGAGTTCTACGCGTCGGGAATCCATGATCTGCCCAGTCGGTGTCGAAGTATCCTTGAATGTGATGGAAATCATTTTGTTGGGTGAGCCTTGTTTGTTTTTGAAATAAATGTTTCTTATTCAAAGTCGTGAAAAGTCCAGAAACTTTTGCATCAACCTAATAGAATATATTATTAAAGTGTTTTTACTTTTTTAGATGCTGCGAAAAATGGAGAGGTAACGGTAGTGCCAGAGAAGCGCGGTCGCACAATAGAAGTCGATGATGAGCTTTCGGTGAGTAGTTTTTCGTTGGCGTATAATATTGCCAACAGGTGTTTTGAATCACCAAAGTTGCTGACCTGTATATACAT
The DNA here is from genome assembly GCA_029168955.1 of Aplectana chamaeleonis. Classification (NCBI taxonomy): domain Eukaryota; kingdom Metazoa; phylum Nematoda; class Chromadorea; order Rhabditida; family Cosmocercidae; genus Aplectana; species Aplectana chamaeleonis. The sequence continues at coordinate 354,891 of JAPDOI010000458.1, forward strand.
ATGCTGCGTATCATAAAGATAGGACGCCCCCTAAATTTGTCGGTCTCGTGTTTGTTGAGCAGGGTAGATCTTTTTATCAATACTACTGCGATCAGGATTTGAAGTAACCCCCGTGCACCTCTTTTGAGTAAGATTAAATGTTTGTACACTTTTCTAAAATAAATTTTTGTATACTTCGCGGCGCGTATAAAAAGGATAGGATACCCTTGGGATAAATCGGAATTCTCGTTCGATTGTGTGATCACAAATCCAATGGTCGATTGCTCTTCTTACTCCCTTTTCTCGGTTATGGCCTGTTGGAGTGCAGAAATCCTAGAGATATCGCAGACCATTGACTCAGACTCGACAAACTAAGATACCTCAGAGATTCTCCATTCTGCTGAAGTCAGGATTGCAGACTAGGTACTCGGACAAGATAGTTATTGCCGAGCAGAGAAGCCGACCTCCTTCTCATTCTTTGCAGCCACTGAGCGGGTTTCGCCACAAGTTGAGGAACTGGGCTACCAGCACTGGATTCGTCCACAAGTTTATTGTACTGAGCGTTGTTGGCTTTTTTCGGAAAATCAAATAGGTGCTTAGTGTCGTGGCCTTGGTTTCCACAGTCCGGGCACATGTCAGGCTGGCTATTGTCGATCCTGTGCAGGTAAGACATGAGCAATGGGGAATGTCCGCAGCGTAACGAAGCGAGGTTACACTTGACGCGCCTACCGATCTCGGACTCGGTATCATATACCCTAGGCGGCACACCACCGAGAGTAGGGTTGACAGCCGTTTTATGAGAAATTTCTACACGAAGTGGGTGTGCTTCACACGCAAGAGGCGAAGCCGTTCTCGATTCGAGTCGATCCATCTCTGTACATTAACCTTGTTTGGAGCATCGGCAAATGGCATTCTGATCTTTCTCTCTCTCTCTCTCTTACGGGATTTAAGTCTTCTCGACGGATGATTAGGCTGCTTGACTTACTTGACTTAATTGGTTGGCTTTCGCCTGACGCGGTCATTCCGCTTCTTCACCGAGGTGTGCCGTCCTAGTAGTCAGCCGTGTCCATTTTTCACGGTCTTCAGCCACAATTTGAACACATTCCATCCAGCTGTCACTATTCCATTTCCTGCGAAACGAAACATCGCGCCTGAACTGTCTTCCGATGCCGAGTGACTTCAAATCCTCTTCTTCTTCTTCTGCAGCCACAGAGAGGGTCCTGTCATAGACTGAGGAACTGAGCCACAAGCGTCGGATTCGTCCACAGATCTACTGTTGTTAACGATGTCGGTCTCATCGGGCAGTTGAAAAGGTGCGCAGTAGTATGCCCTTTATTACCACAATCCGGGCACTCGTCAGGTCTGCTGCTATCGATCTTATGTAAATAAGACATAAGCATGGGGGAGTGCCCGCAGCGCAACGAGGCAAGGGTGCACCTGGCACGTTTACCGAGTTCCATCGCGGTTTCGCTGACCTCAGGCGGCACGGCTCCGAGAATGGAGTTTACGGCGGTCTTGCATAAGTGATCCTTGACGAATTGGGCATGCTCAGCACGTAAGAGACGGAGGCGTTCTTGTTGTGCGTTAGTCCATCTCTGTATATTGATTTTCGTGGGAGCATCAGCAAACGGCTTTCTTATACCTCTCTCTCTCACGGGGTCTAATACTCTTCGCGACGGATGATTTGGCTGCTTCAGAATGTTTATGTACAGCTGTTGTGCGTGGAGTTGGCAGTGGTCCTTAACTGGCAGGATGCGAGCTTCGGCATGTAGGTGCTCTATTGGAGAGCTTTTAGAACAGCCTGTTGCGATTCGCAATGCTCCATTTTAGATGCGCTGCAGCTTGACCAGGATGTGTCCGACACGATATGCTGCCAGACTGGTGCAGCATACTCCAGGGCGGGCTGTACGATGGCCTTGTACGTGGTCAGGATCGTTTCTTTACTGCATCCCCAGGACGTTCCGCCGAGAGCACGTAGGACGTTAAGTCTTGTTTTCACTGCAGCTTGCTTCTGCTCAGTGTTCTTATGAAACCTCAGCGACGGGTCCAACACGAGTCCGGAGCAGCTTAGGGAATCGGGCGGCCGGCAGGCGAGTTTCGTCCCATTTCACCATGGGATGAGCACCAGTTCGCAGGATCAGTGGAAAAGACTGTGACGGATGATTTAGCGGCAGAGACCGTAAGCATCTTGCTATCGAGAAAACATTTCAACTCGATCAAGTAGTCATTGATCTTACTGGCAGCTACATTTATGTCGCGATCCCGGCATAGTATAGTAATATCATCCGCATATGCAACGACCTTGATGTCTTGGGATGGAACGGGTAGATCTTCAATATACAGACTAAAAAGAGCAGGCGATAAAACTCCTCCTTGAGGTACGCCGGCGGCGATTGGGATGCTATTGGAGACGTGCCCTTTAAATAGCACATTTGCCCGACGTCCTTTGGTGAATGCGGTTATCCACCGCTTCTGCCAGGGCGGAATGGTAGACCTTAACAGGCTCTCCGACAAAATGCCCAAGTTTACAGTGTCAAAAGCCTTCGTTAGATCGAGGGCTACACCTACGGTTCGCTGAGGTTTCATGGCATTGAAGCCGTCCAAAACATAGCTCACAATTTCCAGTAGGGCCGTAGTGGTGGAATGTAGCTTACGGAAACCATGTTGATGCTTTTGTTTGCTATTGTGTTCGGAGAGCTCCTCCACAGCCAATTTTTCCGCAACTTTGGCAATAGGTGAGAGAAGACTGATTGGCCTGTATCCTTTTGCCGTGGATGGTGATTTACCCGGCTTAGGCAATGGGATGACGCGTGCTACTTTCCAATCTTGAGGTAATGTACAGGTCCGAAACGATGTATTAATGACGTCAGCGAGCAGGGGTAGTAGTTCACTTGGCAGTCTCTTTAGAACTGCTGGGCTCAAGCCATCTGGCCCTACTGCCTTCGAGTTACTCATTTCCTTGATAACCTTCTCGACCTGAGCGGGCGTGACTGCATCATCTTCAGCCATAAGTGGCAATTTACAGAGTTCCCGAACAGTTATTCTATTCTGCTTCTCTCTTTTGTTTTAGTTATGAAAAAATGCTTCCCAAGAGCATTTGCGGCCTCTTTCCTGACTTAAAGACTCCGCCGTCGAATTCAATCGTGGAATTGTTGGCGGAGGTGAACTTTCCGGAGATCCTTTTCAAAGCCTTCCACGTTGCTGCAGCATCACTCCTGAAGTTCATCTTCTCAGTGAACTTTTCCCAAGATTCTTTCTTGTGCCTATCAAGGTCCATCCTGATCTCATTATCCAGCTCGGCAATGTCTGGGTCAAGATGATCAGCAGCTCTCTTTGCGTCCCTTGTCCTTATCTTCTGCAGTGTCTCCCTGGTGACATTGGGAAAGAAGGTCTTGACACGACCTTCAGGGATCGCAGCTTTCATCGCCTTCCGGATGGCATCAGAGAAGTGGCGCTCCTTCTGGTGTACATCGCCATTCCACGGATATTCGGCCGCTTGGCGGAGTGCAACCTCCTGAACAGGCTGCAGTCTGCAAGGCCTAAATTGAGATAAGAACGATGACGAACACCTGTATAGGGAGCAAGAGAGTTAGAGAGATCGATATTGACAAAGACCGGAATGTGATCACTGGAAAGAGTTGTGGATGTAGACCAAGAGCAGGCATTAGAGAGATTAGAAGAGACAAGGGAGATGTCTGGGCTGGAAGACCGGCCGTAGGCAGGGAGACGAGTGGGCTGGTCATCGTTAAGGATAACCAGATCGCACTCCTCCGCCCATTCTTCGACGTCATTTCCTCTAGCATCAGAGTCAAGCGATGAGCAGAACGTGTGAGCATTGAAGTCACCCGCAAAGACAATTGAGGGAGATAGAGAGCAGTCATACAGCTGCTTGAGTAGAGGGATAGGGTTGTAGGTTGGTGGACAGGATGTAGGAGGAGGAATGTATATATTGAAAAGAGAAAGTGGAGTTTTTAGAGGTAGATGGATGGGGATGTACTGAGGGTGCCATCCACTGGAGTGTTTGGAATGATGTGAGAGGGAAGAGACGACAGAACAAAAGTAGAGACTCCGCCTCCCTGAGATGACCTAGGAGTATGATAAGCAGTATAGCCCGGGATGTTTGGATGTCGAGAGGTAGCAGAGGGAGAGAGTTTGGTTTCCTGAACCATGATAACATCCGGGTGATGAGTACGGGCAAAGAGAGATAATTCAGAAAGCTTGTCGCCAAGTCCGTTGTGATTGATATGTACAATAGAGAGGGGCGGTTGGTAGATGAGGAATTTGAGTTACTGGAGGCGGAGCACACAATACAACGAAAGGAAGAATCGTGGTGCCTCACAGAGCTGAGACCCGAACAAGAGAAGTGCACTCCACCTTTCGCATCCAAAACATTGGACGCTGGTTCCATACCAATTGACATCTCTGTCGCATGTGGCACATGGGTACTTCTTCTTCGCGGGTCCTGGGTTCCTCTCGACGCCGGCTCTTTGCAGTAAGATCTTCAGGAGAGCTGCGGCCAGCCAGCACCTCTCCCATGACAAAAACCCTCTCCGCGGAGGGATTGACGTCGGTTTGCACGGAGGTGGTCTTCTTTCCTCCACACTGCCACGGCACGAACGTACGACATCTCGGCAGCCAAATCCTCTTTAACCACATCCGTCCAGAACTTTCGCCTACGCCCAGGTGGCCGTTTCCAGACAGGACTTGGAAGCATTCTTAAAGCGTGTTGTACGAGACGATCCGGCGTTCTTCTTAGTATATGCCCGAGCAGTCGAAGTCGACTTTCCATTGCTGCTTGAGATGGCGTTAGGAGATGCTGGCACCTCCCTCGTGTCAAGCGTTTATGTACTGCGTCGATTTCCTTGTAAAGGTCTTCGTTATGGCATCCACGCGGCCAGAAAAATCCAAGCAAACGCCTAAAAAGCTTCCTCTCCGTGCAATCCAACCTTTCCATCTTCGTCTTCGGTGCTGCCCACGTCTCCGATCCGTACATCATGATAGGGCGAATAGCGGATAGGTAGACGCGCAACTTGACTTCCTTCGCGATGGTGGTAGACGACAAACCCTTGGTTAGAGAATTAAATGCAGACGTAGCTTTCGCACATCGTTGTCGAATATCGGCTGCAAACCTACCATCGTTCTTCAGCAAGCAGCCCAAATAACAGGAATCGTCCACCAGTTCGATACGTTGTCCGTCCACACAAACTCCCGTTGAAGGCCTCTGAGAGACCCACATCTGCTTGCATTTGTCGGGACGAAGACGAAGTCCATAGGCTGCGGCATACTTCGAAACGAGGTTCACAATCCTTTGCAGTTTTGCGTTGTTTCCAGCGAATAACACAATGTCGTCGGCGTACTCCAGGTCGACGAGGGAGCGTCCTGATGGTGTTAGGATCACATCCGCAGGAGACTGTTCTGCAACTCTACGCATGATGTCATCAACGGCGAAGTTTGAAAAGAAAAGGTCCTGCAACGGCTCATTGCCTTACTCCTGTTTTCACCTCGAAAGCTGACATAAATCCGACAGGTGTACGAACTGCTGCTGTTGTTCCTTTGTTCATGTCCTCGATTAACCGAATATACTTTTCCCGGGACTCCATCTGCTCGCAGAGCATTGAGCAGTCGATCTTGATGAGGAGAGTCGAACGCGGCTTCACAGTCCAAAAAAGCTAGCTGTAATGGCTTCGAATACCGCTGCCACGATTCAATTACTCTTCTCACGACGAACACTTGGTCGATGGTCGATCTACCAGGTCGAAAACCGGCTTGCTCATCTCTGGTCGTTCTTTCACGATGTTTGACAAGTCGCTCGAGAATGATACGTTCTAAAACCTTGTACATGGCACGAAGTAGAGAGATTCCTCTGTAGTTCTTAGAATCCGTGACGGATAGCTTCTTGTGAAGAGATACGATGATCGCATGTCTCCACGAATCGCGTATCCTTTCGCTCATCCATATAGCACGGATGGTGTTGGTCATTTCACGAATCCCAGACGGAGGAAGAGCTTTCAGCATTTCAGCAGTGATGTTGTCATCTCCACAAGCCTTTCCATTCTTCATTTTCCGGACACAATCCAAGACTTCAGACTCAGTCGGCGGTTCCTCACTGACATCGTAATGTGCTCTCTGAACATGCGGGAGCTCAGGTACTGATGGCGCTGGACGATTCAGTAGTGAACTGAAGTAATCCTTCCTTATTGGCAGCGTCGCATCACCAACTGCAACTCCATTGGTAGTGTACAAGACAGGAGAACATCTCTTCATCTTCCCGCTATACTGTCGCAGCAACGTGTAGGCTTTCCTCGGATTCTTCTCCTCCCAAGCCTTCTCGAACTCCTTAGCTCTACACGTCCACTCTCGCTCGCGGTCACTTTGAAGCTGCCGACGCAACTTCCTCCTCAGACGCTTCTCCTCCACGAAGTTTCCTGCAGTTCGGAGAGCACATACTCTGTTGTAGGTAGATGTTGTTTCTTCTGAGACGTAGGCGAACTTCTTCTTAGGCTGTACAACCGGGAGTGCCTCTTTCGAAGCGTCCTGGATGCATTTGACAAAAGAATCCGCGTCGCAAAGTTTCTTCTTAGTCCGTACTCCGATGTGAACAGAAACGCGTTGTCGGAAATTCCTTCTGCACTCTTCATCTCTGAGACTTGTCATGTCAATCCTCTGGAGAGGCTGAGCCCCTCGCTTCCTCTTATGAATCCTCGCAGTGAAGTTCAACAGAACAGGACGGTGGTCCGAATCGAATGCGACATCCCACACAGCTCTAGACCTTCGAATGTCCGATACTGGAATATTCCTCGTCAGGACATAGTCAAGCTGTAGTTTCAAAGTTGTCATCTTCCGCTTCCGCTGCTCCTCTGGAGATAGCTGGGTTGGTCCTTGCCACGTAAGCTGATGGCGGCGATGATTCCTCTTGAATGTCGATGCAATAATCAGACCACTGCGTTCACAAAAGTCGACAAGGCGGTAGCCATTGTCCGATGTTTGCTCCACTGGGTAGAACCATTTACCGAGTACTTCGGATTCCTGATCAAGTCCCATCTTCGCATTTGCGTCAATCCCCACGACAACAGCATGTTGACAAGGTATCCTGGCCAGCAACGTATTTAGTTCCTCATAAAACGCATCCTTCGAATTGTCTTCGGCGGTTTCAGTGGGCGCATGAGCACTCACTATCCACAGATTGAATTCTCTGTGATCCCACAGTCGTACGAATGCATTCCGACACGACGTTGAGCCGAACTCCTTGACCATACCATTGAAATCCTTCCTTACAGCTATTGCACAGCCTCCCACTCTCCTATCGTCAGCGTTACCGCAGTAGATGGTGTACTCTCCGACGCTGATGACGGGTCTTGAGGCGGGTTTCCTGCAAAGCAGCAAACGGTGCATGGAAATAGCTCAGAAGTCTGGATAGCGCAGTTTTTTGGATATCACTCGACAGCGATCGACAGTTCAGGGTGGCGAAACTGTGGCTTGTGACCAAAGACTCCATGAACTCCCTAGGTACGGATCCTAAGGTGTTATGGACCAGAGGCCTTGGTGTGCCGGACGGCGACACCTTTATGCAATGTGCAGGATACTTTCGCGATATAGTTGTGCACGCTATATCGCTCGAACGTTCCCTGTGTACACTCAAACGTCTGCTGGGTTCAGTAGAAGCAGGGGCACCAACGAGCAGGTACCAGCAGGTATTAGGCTGCTTAAGGACATTAATGAGCATCTGCTGATCCTGAAGCTGACAGAGCTTTGGCAAGGTGCGGCCTCGGCGTGAAGGTGCTCGATCGGAGAGCTTTTTGCTTATCCGGTGGCGATACGAAGTGCAGCATTCTGAAATCGCTGCATCTTAGTCCAGGAACTGTCCTACACGATGTGCTGCCAGACAGGTAGAGCATGCTCCAATGCAGGCAGCAGAATAGCTTGATATGTCGTCAAGATTGTCTCTGCTGCAACCCCAGAACGTTCCTCCTAGAGCTCTCAACACGTTGAGCTTTGCCTTGATAGTTGCCTGCTTCTGTTCAGCATTTCTGTGAAACTTTAGCGATGGGTCCAAAACGAGGCCCAGCAGTTTGGGAAATTTCGGCAGCTTTGTTGTCTTGCTAGAAACTGCAACTTTGTCGCCCGAAAACATGGGGAAATGAAAGTAGGTGTTACTCTGCTATCCTCTGGTACTTGTTGGAGATCATCCGACTGCTGGCGAACGCAAGCTAGAGACGTCCTTGACGGGCAAATGCTCTGACGGATTATGGGAGATTCACCTTCGCAGTTCTGACGGCTAAATTGGACAAGACCCTTCCTCAAATTCCTTTAGTAGCACCTACAACCATCAGTCTTATCTAGATTTAATTTTCTGTCATTAGAAACCATCACCCAGGCTTAAATAGTCGACGTCGCTGTCCACTTTAGCCGTGGCAACTGTCCTGGGACGGGCGCGACAGCCCGTATGAAATCGTTGCTTCGCATGCCGACAGCACGTGTCCGCAATAACACACACTGAGTTTAACCCCGAAGCAGAGGATACATATTTCGCTGGTAAACAACAGAAAGGAAGCTTTCCAGGATGGCCTGGAGTCACCCTCTTTGCGGAAGTGGGATGGTCAGATACAGTTGGATGAGGAGGACACGACGGATGATGATGGTGGGTTATTCCTCGCTTCTGTGAGATGCGAGCACTATGAACGAATGTAATTTCAGAAGCGAAGATTGATGCCGTTCTGGCGGATGCACGTGGTGTGTCCACCTCGGTGGATGAGGATGGGGAAGTTCCCCCTACGCATCAGCTAAGTCGTGGAAATAGTTGGTCAGGGTACTCGGCTTCTCCATCTCACCAGCAGCCTTCTGGAACCGCTGTAAACTACGTGCCTACTCCTGTGATAAAGGTGGGTTTTCTAGTTTCTACCCTGCCATATCCTTAAGAAAACGTTGGATTGCTTTTCAGGAAGAAGCCAGTTTCCCATCGGTCACAAAGATACCGGAGCGTTGTCGTTACTGGCCGGCGTGTCGTCAAGGCGAGAACTGCCCCTATACTCACCCAACTAAGCAGTGCATGTGAGTAACTTAAAACGCTATCATTGAGGCTTGACATCTGGCTTGTCTGTTTCAGAAATTTCCCAAATTGTTCGTTCGGTAATCGTTGTTTGTACATACATCCACCATGTCGATTCGATTGGAAGTGTGCGAATCCGAGCTGTCCGTATACGCATGGAAAAATGGCTGCCGCTGTGACTACCCCAGTAGTAGCTGCTGTGCCTATGCAGGTTATTATTTTTCCGGTTTGTTGGACCATTCGGTTTATGTTTGAGATTGAGCAACGTTTACACTTGAAGGTGGTGTCTCAACCGGTGGCTCCGCCAAGGCCTGTTGCGGTCGTGGAGCCAAGGAAGATTGCTCCTGAGTGAGTTTTGTTGACTTATTTATTTGTTACGCTTACAGGAACGCGCCAAAGCGAAATAACATTGAATAATAAAAAAAAACACGGAGAATGCACCAAAAAAGTTCAAAGAAAAAAAGAAAAGAGCAAAACAATCTAACTAATCGGTGACGAGAAAAAATCACAAGAAAAGAGCAAACTGAGAAATACAAGAACTTTACCAGCAATGGTCAAGGCTGAGAATGCGTGTAGAGAATACAGTCGCTAGACTAACAGCTGTAATGCTTCGCATAACCTGTGTTCACTATACATACCAGCTATGGTGAACTTGGCCGTGTCAGCCAGCTATGACACTAGACAGCATAACTGAGGCGGTATGCACGTACGCGGCGGGTTAGGTTGAGGTTAGGTAGGGTTTGGGGCGTCGCGCGTTTGATCATTGCTGTGCGAGTGCTGGAGATAATCAATAGTTGGTGTCTCAACGGGGTTTCGGCTGCCCCACCCTCCTACGTAGAGTGAATTTCCAGTGCTAGCCTAACCCCCTTTTAGCCCTCGCGCTGCTATCATCAAACGCGCCGACGCTCCAAACCCTGCCTAACCCCAACCTAACCCGCCGCGTACGTGCATGCCGCCCCTGGACTTCGGATCGTGGGTTACTGGACTGTCCTCATGCTGAAGAATTGGATGTGTACACGTATCTCGAAGTCGTATGACGTCTTGTGATAAAGAAGTCGGTCTTAGAGCCCATCTTCGAAAATACGGCCAACACGCGAAACAACATCCTCCGTGCTCTGGCGGGCACCACTTGGAGCAAGCTTCAACATGTACAAAATACTGCACTACGTGTCATCACTGGCTGCCCAAAGCCAACACTTGTATCCCATCTTGGTCAAGAATGTGCCGTACTTCCGGTCAAACAGCATTGCCAACTGCAGTCACAACAGTTCCACATTGGCATAGTCAAGAATGCCGCACACCCCAACTACCCATTCCTGTCATCTGTCATCTGATCCTCATACCCGTAATATTGGCACTCCGGTGCATGCTGCTATTCCTACATTGGATCGTCAAAGATGGGCTACCCCTGAGTTCACAAGAGAGAGGCTGCAGCAAATCGAGCACACCAGAATCGGAGAAAACCTAAACAGGTAGCAGCGACCGTTTATCCATACGTGTTCCATCTCACTGCTTTGCCAGTGAAGGTGTTCTACGAGTTTTATCATGTATCAACGTACCAACTTCATGTGTATTCAGCTTGATAAACGATGGGATAAACGGTCGCTGCTGCCTGTTTAGGAGCCCCCCCCCAGATTCGTGTCTGAATACCTGTCCCAAGCCCTTCCCAATTCTATCCTTGGTACTGTGCCTCCTACGGTCGATGACAGTGAGAAGAACCTGCCCAGACGCTCCCGCGTCACTCTAGCAGGTCTACGTTGCGGTCACTCTTCGCACCTCAAAGCCTGCGCACATAGGATCGACGAGTCGGTGCCAGATCAAGCTCCTGACTGTCATAATGCTGGTCACGTTTCACTACATTTATTTTCATGCTCTGCCAGATCTACTTCTCTGTCTGCTCGTGATAGGTACCCCAGCAGTGTTTTTGACTGCCGCAGCCGTCCAACTGGGGCGGCATGCACGTACGCGAGTGCTACGGAGGGGTTGGGGCAGGTTCCGGGACGTCGGCGCGTTCGATGATTGCAGTGCAAGGGCTGGAGATCATCAAGCAATGGCGTCTTAGCGGGGTCTCGGCTGCCCTACCCTCCTAGGTAGGGTTTGCGAGGATACGGTTTTTCAGTGGTCTCCAGCCCCCGCACTGCTATCATCAAACGGGCCGTCACTCCAAACTCTGCCCGACCCCTTCGTAACACTCGCGAACGTGCATGCCGCCCTTGTGAAGTTAAGGCAACGAAAAACATTGCTGGCGCACGGTTGATTGTGGAACCAATTGTGATCTTCAAAGGCGGCGACTGCTCTGCCCCTTCCCCAATCCGGTGCGTTGATGCATCCGGCTCCTGGGAGCCTTCCGGGAGGATCGAAAGTCTACTCGACGTAACCTGCTGGTAGACGGTAAGGTGCCCGGCTACTTGGGATGTAGGCGGGAAGGTTCCTAGACAACTAGCGGGTGGACGGAGAAGACTGTAACTGCCTGCTTCGTCGAGCTCTTGTGGCAGAAGATGATCAGTATCTGAGATCGCGTTCACCCGTACAGTTGAGGCCGGGTATATTATGTCCGCCGAAAGTACTTGGCGCTCTCGAACGTTCTGCGAACTGTAACTGCGCTTCGGTACAGACGACATATAATAGTGACGCTGTTGCATCTTGTGCATACCATTGAAATTATTTCGTACTCCCCACGCGCGATTTATGCGTGCGCAGTGTGCGCCTACAGACAGCACTTAAGCTCTGTCGCTTGTGTCTTTTGCAGCCTCTTCGAAGGTTTTAGCTGCATTGTTTGCGGTGTGGGGGCTTTTCGCTGATTTTTCGTTCGAAAAGTCGCTAATCCGAGACAGGGTCATTTCCGAAGTATCTCGAGAACCTGGTTATTCAAAAAAGGTTTGTTTGGCGCGAGTATAGTAATTTTGCTAAAGGATATACTAATTTTCAGTGTGCCACTATCCCTGGAGCCAAATCCTGTCCCTAGTCTTTCTTCGCTGACGCCGTGTCTTTACGGGAACAAATGCAGGAAGCCAAACTGCGGTTTCAAACATCCTAAGGTAATTGTGTAGCCTATGTGACCCTAGTTAAAGTCTTCAAATTAGCAGCATTGCAGACGTGCCATTATGGATCTGCATGTATGAATCCCACCTGCTATTTCTACCATCCACCTCAGCAAAAACCGCCATTGGTCGTACCAGTGGCAGGAAAGTACAAATGGAAGGCGTCAAGCGCTACGGCTTGAATGCTGGATAGTTTGAGTGTACAGAAATTCGTATAGTACAGTCGCTACTTGTTAATTTAAGTGATATTTTATTCAGATTTTCATGCATGTTTATGTTATATGGGTGTGGTAGTGTCGTATTCCAGACGTATATACATATACTACCCGGGGCTGACATATCGATCACTGATTGCAAGTGCCCCGTGTCTGGCTCTGCAAATCCTATAGCTCTTGCAGTTTATTGATTAGTCTAGATGAAAGTTTGGTCTAAGTATTTGTTTTCTACTGAAATACTTTCAATGGGCCAAAAGAAAATGCCTGTATACTTTCCCATCCTTTGACATTAAAGGCAGTGTCCACGATGAATCTCGTTCTCGAGGTTTCAGTATGAAACGCTAAGCTGGCAGATGCTTGAGGGCATAGGGTCGAAGAAAGCAGCGAGAATGGGCCAGAAATCGATAAAAACGGCTTTGAAAGTCATCCCATTACGCCTGCTAATCCCGCTCCGCCTTCCCACATTCAGACGATCTTGTGGCGCCGCGGAGGAATTTGATGGCGATTTTCCAGCCTACCTTGCAACACCCATTTCGATCGATACTGGGTTCGTTTATGCCACTTGCATGTAAAGCAAACATCCGAATGGTTGAGATTACTAAATAAAAAAATATTCGGAAAGGATAAAAGAATTGAGACACCGAATTAAACAAGCTTTCGAATAAAAGAAAGAAGCAGAGAAAAAAGAAAAGAAAAATGTAGACAGAAGGATTGTGGCTTCAATCCAATTTTCCTGCGCTATTGGTTGCTACGAAAACTAGTCCAAAATTCCTCTCCAGTGCGCATCTCATCCATGCCAAAAATTCCTAAGGCTGGAAGAGAACACATAGTAATTTCCTCGTTTTTTCTTGTTTGTGGTACATACACCACTAAGAAGCCCTATTTCTGTGGGAAACTCGGGAACCCAAATCATTGTGGACATTGCCTTGAAACGCCCCGAGAGATGTTTGTAAACGGAGTCACGTCTCTCTGGTGTCATGTAAGCGCTAGCCCCTCTCCTGACCCTACCGGACCCCCGGTACGAGCTGTAGTATCTGAGGAAGAAAAACCCTATTCAAATGGTCGGATATGTGCAGAACAAATGTCCAAACGCTCAAACGAAAGGTCGGGAGTGGAATTTTTCTCAGATCCTGAAGTAGAGGCTGTTCAGACATACATTTTGCTGAAATTAAAAATAGTAGGCCTAATTGACTGCTGAGCAAAGGCCAAATGCAGTGTTGCCCCACTCAAAAAGCTGATATAACACATGTTATGATGTTTTCTTGTTCTACAACCACATTTGGTGCCGTGCGAAACATTAGTCATTGCAGAGTAAAGCACAGTCATTCTGGTTTTGGAAATGAACCTGACGTAAACTTTGACCCCAAGGGTTGTCTATAACTCCAAGCAGGAATTGACCTTTTACTTCTCTTTTCCCTACCGAGTGACCAGCCTCAGCAGGAAGTCATCCGATAGGGAAAGGGGAGAGTAGAAGGTCAATTCCTCCTTGGCGTCATAGACAACCCTTCGAGGCAAGGTTTACGTCAAGTTCAGTCCCAAGACCAAAATGGCTTCGCTTAACTCTCTGCCATGACTAATGTTTCGCGTCGCCCTGAATGTGCTTGTAAAACGAGAAAACATCTTTACATAAGTTATATCAACTTTTTGAGCGGAGACAACAATACATTGGTCTTTTGCTTAGTTAATCAGGCCTACTATTTTCAATTTCAACTAAGTGTATGTCTGCACATTCTTTACCAGAAACTCACGAGGAATTTTTGTTCATTCCTCTCTCATTTTTAGAAGCGCATACTTTCGATTTCACATTTTCTGGCCATTCAAATGAACGCGCAGTTTTTTGGGGTTCCTTTTCCGCCTTGCTCTCTAATGAAATTTTGGTATGTAATCATGAAAAAGTCGTATCTCAGCTTGTTTGTATCCCTGCTCGAAGTCTTGATTAGTTAGGTCCGTGGCATGTTCCTCAAGAAAAACATCTAAATCTCACCCGCGGCTGGAGAAGGCTGTCGCGTGCGCCGGCCCGCTAATCGATTCCTGCAGAGAGCGGCTGATCAGCTTACCATACCGCCAGCCGGCGGTGAGGTTTAAACCGTCCGCGCCAGCTTCGGGTAAGATTAAATTGATTTTTCTTGAGGAAACAAGCCACGGACCTAACTGCATGTGTAGGTGTGTGTGTGTGTGTGGGCCGTTCTTAGCTTTTCGTTTTCCGTCCTTATTTGTCCTACAGTTGTCGGTGTTTTTTTTTCAACCTCTACCTTCATTAATACGATACTAGTGCATTATTTATGGTGATTAATGTTGCAAGAAAATGCAGAGTAAAGAGTTTCTTTTCTTGGAGTTCTGTTGTTGAGGTTGTGGAATAATAATAATAATAATAATAATAAAGTTCCGAACAGGTTATTGCGTCGCGTCATGTTTGCGGGAAGTATCAACACAGTCTTATATTTCCTGCAACGGGCGACGCGACTGTGCTCATCAATCAGGAAGCCGCACTCAGCAATCGGGCGCGAAATCATTCGATCGATAGACATCCTCTCTTTGTTTTCCGTCGCGACTTCCTACTTGAATCACACAGAAGACATTGCAATCGGCACGAGTAGCACTGATAATTTGCGTTCCTCGTTGTGCGTTGACGCAAACTCGGTGCATATATGTTATAACACGTAAGCACCGAGTTTGCACCAACGCTCAAGCGTCAGTACGACCAGTGCGCGAATTCATTCGATCGATAGCCATCTTACCTTCGTTTTTCTGCGCGCGATTTCACCCGCCAAGCAGCGTCTCGGCTTCCTGCTCAGTTTACACTGACCATACAGTCGGCACTGATACCTTGCGTTCCTCATTGTGCGTTGACGCGAACTGGCAATCGATATGGCTAGCTCAAGCTAACGCGCATTGCCGTAAGTATGCACTTGGCTCGTCCAACGAAAGAGCATAAATTGGAACTCTGTTGTCTTCTGGGCCATACAACTGCTTACTGTTGTGAAATGCAATATGGACAGGTGTTGTCAACTCGAAGCCAAACTTCATATTCTCTTGCACTTCTTGTTGTGATCTGGCGGCAACAAACCATATTTCATCACCTTTTCCGCTCACTATTGTACTGGATGCGAGAAACATGTGTACAGACGAGGAAAAACAGGCGAGAGTAAGAACTTTGTCAATGCTTCGAAGTGGTACGGAATGTCGAATGTAACTTCATTTGATTAACTCTGCAGTAGGCCTACACTGGTAAATTTTGGGGGGGATCGCGAATTCTCTACAAGATAACTCCTCGTTAAGGGTATATAATATCGGCATGGATCCTGAAGAGGTTGCGTTCTCCATTGGAGGTTGACGCAAACTCGGTGCACCTATGTTATAGCATATGTTTCTTCCGCATCCATACAGACGTTAGAAAAACATGTCGTTTGTCTAAGCACATATAGGCTATAAAACCGCGAAATTCTAATGGTTCCTACGCGTGCTGAGCGGAGGTTAGAGGCAGCGAGAGAGAGCAGGGCAGACGGAGAGAGCAGCATTGCGCGCGCCTTGAGTCGTGGGAAACACAATTCTTTAAAGGGTATGCCTAATGAAGACCAATAATGCGAGAATTGAATTTTGAAAAGAATCCTTACCCAGGATTTACGCTTACATGCTCAATATTCATGTATAGTAAGAACCATAATTGAAAGTACACTACCGCTCATAGGATTTGTTCAGAAAGCGAGCGAGGCCGGGGTTTCTCGTCTTTGTCGCCTTTTATGTATATCTCGCTTCAAATTCAACTTTGAGCAAAACTAGGGTGATAATCATGATCCGGCCGTAGAGGGCTACGCAGTGGTGTAGCCTTTATGTGAATTTCGTTGAGAACTAACGAAGTTTGGCAATCAACCAGCTCTTTATATACGATAGACACAGAGGAACGCAGAGGGAGAGATAGAGATGGCTGCGCCCCCTTCACCACGGTACCGTAATTAACCCTACAAAGACTGTACCATTGGGTAGCTCTGTAGGCTATTATCATGAATATCATCCTAGTTCCGCTTAGACATGAGTTTGAAGCGAGTTAATAAAACAGGCGAAATAAAACGCGCCCTCGCGCGCTTTCTGACCGAATCCTACTGAGTATGTCATCGTTGTCAACTCGAAGCGAAACTTCATAATCTTGTGCACTTCTTGTTGTGATGGCGCGACGACAAGCCATATTTCATACCCTTTTCCGATCACTGCTGTAGTGGAAACGACAAACGTGTACAGACGAGGGTGAGCGCCTATCAGATGCTTCTTAATTTGATTAATTCTCTGCATTAGACCTAGATAACAATCGAATTTAAGAGGAAATTCTAAATTCTTGATTAGATAATATTCAGAGTTCATCAATGTTGTGAGGGAACTCGCCCGATAGAGATTCATATTTAGATGATCTTCTTTGTCACTAACTACTCTTGAAAGTGACCAAATCCTTTTAACGAGTTTCCTGGTCCATTTGGAGTTCCAAACTGGGCAGACTTTCAGGAGCCGTAACATTGTTCCTAGGAAATCTAAGAAATTTCTAGAAACACCATTGTGCTCAGCGCGTGATTCTGTTTCAGCTACGCTTACCTGCTGCTAAAATGATTTTGGTCAGCGTATTGGTTTACAAAACATTTGATCAGCCTGTAAGTGTCTTTCACCCCGTAAAACGCGTCTTTGAAAGTTATTGATAATCTTGTTTGGCCGCATACTTTGGACGAGTTATTTGGAGCCAGGCAAAAAATTTCGTTCCCTTGTCAGCCCTTTCTATTTCGTGTTTCAAAGTGTGAGACAACTCGTCCACTTGAAATTTCGACATGTGCTGAGTTTGAATGGACGTAACTTTGATCCTAGGGGTTCTAGAGCATTTTCAAAGTCATCGTTGTGATCAGCACGCGATTCTGTTTTAGATGAGCATATCGTTTCAAAATATTTGTTCGGCCGAGTTATGCCTCTGAAATCCCCGTAAAATGCGGCTTTGAAAGTTATTTATGATCTTGTTTGGCTGCATACTTTGGACGAGTTATTTGGAGCCAGGCAAAAAGAATTTCGTTCCCTTGTCAGCCGTTTCTATTTCCTGCTTCAAGTTGCGAGACAACTCGTCCACTTGAAATTTCGACTTGTGCTGAGTTTGAATGGACGTAACTTTGCTCCTAGGGGTTCTAGAACATTTTCAAAGTCACCGTTGTGATCAGCACGCGATTCTGATTCAGATAAGCCTATCGGCCGGAGTAAGACTTCTCTGAGTGTGATGTCCTTTCAACCGATAGAAAAACGACGCGGTTCGGTGTTTATGGTTGATCCCCTGGTAGTCCTGCTGACCACACTCTCAAGTGGTCAGCAGCAGAATCACTCTCGAGTGAGTGCGCGATCAACTACTCACTTGGATCGTGCGCGCTAATCCATTGCGTGTGAGTGTGAGCCTCTATGTGTGTTTGTCCCCTACCCGCGCCTACACACACGAAGGCGTAGCCGAGGGTTTTCAATCGCTGTTTTTGGTTTTAGCCCACCTCTTCCTTATACAGACAGATGTATGAACAATGTTTCAAGCAAAGTGGACTTACCGACTTCAAACAGAAGCTTTTTTCGGTGTTTTCCGTTTTTTTTTCTAATATTTTTTGAGAAATATACTACCCAAATGAACAGTTTTGCAAGCGAAACCTCTGGCTGAAAACACCCACTAAGCTGTGTTTTTTTTCGGACACTGACTTGCCACCCCGACTGGTTTTGTGTTTGACCACTAGCCAGTCCTCAGACTGAACCTTGCCGTTGTTTGCGCTCGTTTTTTTGGGTTTTTGCTACTGATTTTCGCGTATTTTTTATTTTTAGGTTCTCAAAAAGCGAATATTATTTAGCATGATGAGTCAGTCCATCAAAACATCACTTCTCGCAATATTCCTATTGATCGTTACGTTAGCCTCGGTTTATTCTGAACTACATACAAGGCCGACTAGAGGCTGCCCAATGTCGCCGTATGCGACTTTTCTCACGCAGGATCAGCAGGTAACGATTGACTACTCATCTTCATGATCAAAAACTTAACTTTTTTCGGGCTTACAAGTGTTTTTTTTTGGGATGACCGTTGACTTCACCGCCCAGCAACGCTGCTCCTTCACGCTTGATATCGCCCAATGTCGCTTTGTGTCGCCAGTTGTCGCACACTGACTCGAATGCACAACACGGTAATCTGATGCTGCTGCATGATGTTGGCCAAATCTGGCCTTTAAATTCTATCAACTTTGCCACGCTGCCCTTCATCGTTCGTGTCGTTTGGTGTTGTGTGATGTCGCTCAGTATCGCCACGTGTCGCTATTCGACGTAGAATGTCGCCACTAATCTGGAAATGCCGCATACCGCGTACCAAAACTAACAGCTAATATCCATCTGCCTGCAGTCGCTAAACTTCCTTGCCCAATGTCGTTCAGTGTCGCTTGGTGTCGCCCAATGTCGCACCTTGGCGCCTACTGTTGACGATTTTCCGAACCTATTTTATCCATGATGTTTTGTCGATTCTCAGCTCTTACCTGCTCTGCCGAATCCTCTTGCCGTCGCATACTGTCGCCTGTAATATGGACTTAGTACATAATGTCAGCCAAGACTGACTATTGATATTCACCCGCCTGTCGACATAGCTCTTTCTCGCCACATTTCGTTTGGTGTCGCCTAATATCGCCATCTGCCGCTATTCGTCGCATACTGCTGCCTGTGATCTGGATCTGGTTTTGCTACATAATGTTGGCCGAGAAGGACTATTGATATTAATCCGCCATTCGATACTGCCCATCTTCACCATATGCTGTTTGGTGTCGCCAACTGTCGCTCTTCATCGCATACTGCTGCCTGTAATCTGGATCTCCTGAATAATGTCGGCCAGGACTGACTAATAGTATTCATCCGCCTGCCGATACTGCCCATCCTCCCCATATGTCGTTTGGTGTCGCCTACTGTCGCCAACTGTCGCTCTTTCGTATAGTGTAGCCTGCAGTCTTTACTTTTCAGTTACTGCTGACCAGGATTGATTGTTAATATTGACCCGTCAGGCGACTCAGCCGTTCTTCACCAAATGCCGTTTAGTATAACTTGATGTCGCTCAATATCGCCAACCGTCGCTGTTCGTCGCGTACTAGTGCCTGTAATATGAACTAGCTTCATAATAATTTCTAGGACTGACTGTTGATATTGATGCGCTTGTCGACATTGCCTATCTTTGCCAAACGTCGCTTGGTGCCGCTTCATATGTCGCCAACTGTCGCTCTTTTCCGAAATCTGGACTTACCACATACCGCTGGGCATGAATTCACCTTTAGACATTTATCTTCCTCGCTTTGTATCGCCTGGTGTTGCTTGATGCCGCCTTCCGTGGCTCATTGTCGCTTACTGTCGTTGGTGACTTTGCCTTGCTCCGCAAACTGATTATTAATCTATATCCTACTGTCAACGTTTCCTTCTCTTTGCCAATGTCGCCAGATGTCGCTTCATGTCGCCGATCTTCCCTCTTAGTACCACACCTTCGTCAGTGATTTGGGCATACATAATGCACCGGTAGTCTGATCCTGTAACTGAAGTCGGAATGCGATTTCGATTCCTAGATGATACTCGCTCTTTTTTCCACTTAATGTTTTCCACTTAATGTAACTGCGCTATCCAGACTTCTGAGCTATTTCCATGCACCGTTTGCTGCTTTGCAGGAAACCCGCCTCAAGGATAAACCCGTCATCAGCGTCGGAGAGTACACCATCTCCTGCGGTAACGCTGACGATAGGAGAGTGGGAGGCTGTGCAATAGCTGTAAGGAAGGGTTTCAATGGTATGGTCAAGGAGTTCGGCTTAACGTCGTGTCGGAATGCATTCGTACGACTGCGGGATCACAGAGGATTCAATCTGTGGATAGTGAGTGCTCATGCGCCCACTGAAACCGCCGAAGACAATTCGAAGGATGCGTTTTATGAGGAACTCAATACGTTGCTGGCCAGGATACCTTGTCAACATGCTGTTGTCGTGGGGATTGACGCAAATGCGAAGATGGGACTTGATCAGGAATCCGAAGTACTTGGTAAATGGTTCTACCCAGTGGAGCAAACATCGGACAATGGCTACCGCCTTGTCGACTGTTGTGAACGCAGTGGTCTGATTATTGCATCGACATTCAAGAGGAATCATCGCCGCCATCAGCTTACGTGGCAGGGACCAACCCGGCTATCTCCAGAAGAGCAGCGGAAGCGGAAGATGACAACTTTGAAACTACAGCTTGACTATGTCCTAACGAGGAATATTCCAGTATCGGACATTCGAAGATCTAGAGCTGTGTGGGATGTCGCATTCGATTCGGATCACCGTCCTGTTCTGTTGAACTTCACTGCGAGGATTCATAAGAGGAAGCGAGGGGCTCAGCCTCTCCAGAGGATTGACATGACAAGTCTCAGAGATTAAGAGTGCAGAAGGAATTTCCGACAACGCGTTTCTATTCACATCGGAGTACGGACTAAGAAGAAACTTTGCGACGCGGATTCTTTTGTCAAGTGCATCCAGGACGCTTCGAAAGAGGCACTCCCGGTTGTACAGCCTAAGAAGAAGTTCGCCTACGTCTCAGAAGAAACAACATCTACCTACAACAGAGTATGTGCTCTACGAACTGCAGGAAACTTTCGTGGAGGAGAAGCGTCTGAGGAGGAAGTTGCGTCGGCAGCTTCAAAGTGACCGCGAACGAGAGTGGACGTGTAGAGCTAAGGAGTTCGAGAAGGCTTGGGAGGAGAAGAATCCGAGGAAAGCCTACACGTTGCTGCGACAGTATAGCGGGAAGATGAAGAGATGTTCTCCTGTCTTGAACACTACCAATGGAGTTGCAGTTGGTGATGCGACGCTGCCAATATGGAAGGATTACTTCAGTTCACTACTGAATCGTCCAGCGCCATCAGTACCTGAGCTCCTGCATGCTCAGAGAGCACATTACGATGTCAGTGAGGAACCGCCGACTGAGTCTGAAGTTTTGGATTGTGTCCGGAAAATGAAGAATGGAAAGGCAGGTGGAGATGACAACATCACTGCTGAAATGCTGAAAGCTCTCCCTCCGTCTGGGATTCGTGAAATGACCAACACCATCCGTGCCATATGGATGAGCGAAAGGATACCCGATTCGTGGAGACATGCGATCATCGTACCTCTTCACAAGAAGCTATCCGTCACGGATCCTAAGAACTACAGAGGAATCTCTACTGCGTGTCATGTATGAGGTTTTAGAACGTATCATTCTCGAGCGACTTATCAAACATCGTGAAGGAACGACCAGAGATGAGCAAGCCGGTTTTCGACCTGGAAGATCGACCATCGACCAAGTGTTCGTCGTGAGAAGAGTAATTGAATCGTGGCAGCGGTTTTCGAAGCCATTACAGCTTGCTTTTTGGACTTTGAAGCCGCGTTCGACTCTCCTCATCGTGATCGATTGCTCAATGCTCTGCGAGCAGATGGAGTCCCGGAAAAGTATGTTCGGTTAATCGAGGACATGAACAAAGGAACAACAGCAGCAGTTCGTACACCTGTCGGATTTACGTCAGCTTTCGAGGTGAAAACAGGAGTAAGGCAAGGAGCCGTTGCAGGACCTTTTCTTTTCAACTTCGCCGTTGATGACATCATGCGTAGAGTTGCAGAACAGTTTCCTGCGGATGTGATCCTAACACCATCAGGACGCTCCCTTGTCGACCTGGAGTACGCCGACGACATTGTGTTATTCGCTGAAAACAACGCAAAACTGCAAAGGATTGTGAACCTCGTTTCGAAGTATGCCGCAGCCTATGGACTTCGTCTTCGTCCCGACAAATGCAAGCAGATGTGGGTCTCTCAGAGGCCTTCAACTGGAGTTTGTGTGGACGGACAACGTATCGAACTGGTGGACGATTTCTGTTATTTGGGCTGTTTGCTGAAGAACGATGGTAGTTATGCAGCGGATATTCGACAACGATGTGCGAAAGCTACGTCTGCATTCAATTCTCTAACCAAGTGTTTGTGGTCTACCACCATCGCGAAGGAAGTCAGGTTGCGCGTCTACCTATCCGCTATTCGCCCTATCATGATGTACGGATCGGAGACGTGGGCAGCACCGAAAACGCAGATGGAAAGGTTGGATTGCACGGAGAGGAAGCTTTAGGCGTTTGCTTTGATATTTCTGCCCGCGTGTATGCCATAACGAAGACCTTTACAAGGAAATCGACGCAGTACATCAACGCTTGACACGAGGGAGGTGCCAGCATCTCCTAACGCCATCTCAAGCAGCAATGGAAAGTCGACTTCGACTGCTCGGGCATATACTAAGAAGAACGCCGGATCGTCTCGTACAACACGCTTTAAAAATGCTTCCAAATCCTGTCTGGAAACGGCCACCTGGGCGTAGGCGAAAGTTCTGGACGGATGTGGTTAAAGAGGATTTAAAGTCACTCGGCATCGAAAGACAGTTCAGGCGCGATGTTTCGTTTCGCAGGAAATGGAATAGTGACAGCTGGATGGAATGTGTTCAAATTGTGGCTGAAGACCGTGAAAAATGGACACGGCTGACTACTAGGACGGCACACCTCGGTGAAGATGCGGAATGACCGCGTCAGGCGAAAGCCAACCGATTAAGTCAAGTAAGTCAATGTCGCGCCATCTCGCTTCATGTCGCTAATTGCCGTCCATTGTCGCGTATTTCTCACATTTGTTGTTATTAAAAAAACGTTTTGCTTCGATTAGATTTTTACACAAATTTTTTTGCTGTTTTCATAAGCTACTGAGAAAATTATTTTAATTTTTCTATTGAAAAAATTAATATGCTCTAGGAGACCCTGCATGAGTTGGTTGTGGAGGCGCGACAACAGGGCGCTGATGAGCCGCTAGTCAAAACGCATATCGACAAATATATCAGTAAGGTACTGCCACCAGAACGGTGAGTCATCGATTCATCTGCCTATACGTACAAAGTCCATTCAGCAAATTTGAACAAAGTTCTGCAGGTACGCTGAATTTCAAGACGCTTTCGAAAAATTCGAGTCAAATCGTCGAGGAAAGAGGGGCGCCGAAGGTTTGTCTGTTGTCCATATCAGGGTGAAATTCCGGTCCGTAATTACAGACAACCGCTGCTGCAGCACGTAACTCGAAGGTAATCGTTATGGTGCGAAGGTCAGATCTAGTGCATACTTCCCACGACGAGAGACAGCCACAGTGCGTATGATCCATATCGATTTTTGGTCGATGTGTATTAGGGCCCGAATAGTCCCGTCGCTGAAAGGCGCGGCAGCATGCAATGGAGGAGTATCGATCATGCGGCGCCGCACGATCGATTCTCCTCCATTGCATGCTGCCGCGCCTTTAAGCGGTGGGACTCTATTAGGTCCTTTAGAGGTATTTTATACTTCCGCCGCCGAGCGGCGCGGCGAAGTGTATTCCTATAATATCGACGCTTGATCGATACCATAGGATTGCACTGTGCCGCGCCGCCCCGCGGTGGGAGTATAAATGACCTCTTATGCATAGTTTCTACCATCGGCGCCGAGCGGCGCCGCGTGATCAATATTACAGAAATGCACTGTGCCGCGCGCTTGGCGACGGAAGTATAAACGACTCCTAACAGAAACTATGTCGCGTTGCCCGTCGCGGGAAGTATGCACTAGGCCTTAGCCGAGCCCCAACCTCGCGATCCCAGGACGATTGTCTTCGAGCTGAGTGCTGCAACTGCGAAGCTGGATTTCAATCTTATGTTGAAATTACGTGCTCTATATGCTGCACATCTCGTTTTTCTTGAGTGGGTAAACGTAAATATTCCTCATTCAGAGAAAAAACTGCCGAAGAAAGTTTTTGATCTTGTCGATCAATACAATGGAGGTAGCGATATAAACTACGCTAAGTTCTACGAGGAGAACATTCGAAACCTGCGACGGAATTAGATAATGCGAATCCTAATAAAAGTCTAATTTATGTGTGAAGCGCTCAGTTATCTCAATAAATATTTCGTCAGAATATGCTTGGAGATATGGGAAATTCTATATTTTGTTACTGTTATCGTGACATTTGACTCTGAGGGTAGCAGCGTTAACAGCTTATGAAGTTCAGACAGTGCGCCATCATGTTAGAATTTTTTCGGAAGTTAGAGGACAGCGGACGTTGTTCACTCATGCGTGCTGCGTCGCGCTAAGGCATTGCTGACAGTCCTCACCGTGAGCGCGGTACGTGCGTGTAACAACTATGAAATCTTCGGCGGCACCGCCAATGTGGTGCGGGTTGAAGTTGGGCCCCAACTGTGAAATACACATAAATTCTCTGGTTTGCATTTGCGTATACGATAGCGTAGGATAGCCCAGGTGCCGCTATGGCACTGCTGAGTGGGCGGCATGCGTGTACCGCGTGCGCCGCGAGCCGAGAATTCACATAGTCTACCGCGCGTGACGCGCGTTCCGCTCTTGCGGTGAGGACTATGAAAGATGCTTGAAGAGCCTCGCGCGCGACGAAGTATGCGGCGACGCGACAATGAAGCGTTCAGGTAAAATCATGCCAAACTGCATAATGTGGTGCATCATTTACCAGGTTGATCAATAAGTTTCGTCGTTCGATAAGAGAGGGCGTCGCTACTAGCCCAATTTTTTTTGTTTTGTTGGTACACTCTCCATGTGAACGTATGTGAAGTCTCATTTCAATCTGTCAGTTCATTCATTGTTTACAAGCCATTTAGTGTCGCCGTGTCACAGCAACGGGAAAAATTGAATATCGTGCAGCCAACCTGAGGTCGGTGACGCCTAGATGCCTCCTATGGTTGCCACCTTAGATAGAGAATTATTCTCGAAGAGTAGCCTCGAATGCAAAACTCTAATAGCGGACGTATTTGAACCAGCACCGCACCAACCTACGAGACGGATGCTCAACACAGCGCCTTGGACCACTAGGCCACATGTTCATATGTAAGGGACGCTTTCTGTTTTCCTACTGTGATTCTCTGGGCCGAACTCCGGCCCGCAATTGCGTCTCGACACGCTTTGCGGCAGCACGCGCTCGGGTCAGTCGGGTTTCCAGCTCCAAAGCCGACTCGATGTGGCTTTTTTATACAATTTTCTCTAATTTTTCTTAGTTACCAGTTTCCAAAACCCACTTAGAGTCAGCAGATCGGCGGCTGCGGCGCTGGAGGCTCTTTCGACTCGGGAGAGTGGGGCCGCAAAGCTTTTGAGACGCAATTGCGGAGCGGAATTCGGCCCAGATAATCAGAGTACATACACACTCCCACAGTTCTTCGTATTCATTGTAACCTTGATCGAACTAGCAGTAGTAAATATGGGTTTCGGGAGCGTGCAAATGTGTCTATCTTTCAGATTTAATAAGTTTTCAACTTTTCAACCTTGGATGATGACACTTCGGAATTCTCCGCGAAAATCATCAAAGCGAGAGAATGTTAGATTCAAAAAAGGATTTTGAAAATTTTTTGTTGGATGACCACATACCACTGAACCAAGATACACAATACTTTGTAGTATGATTGTCGAGGAGCCAACCTCGTGTTTCTCTCACAATGTACCGAAAAGTTCAAATGATTTTTTCAAATTATGAACTATTTTCATCCTTAGTTTGTTTCACGCTTCCCAGTCAACATAAGAATAAGTGAACTCGGAGTGAAAGAGGAAAACGAAGTCCGCACTTAGATGAACTATTATACAGCATTTAGTAACTAGTACACGAGGATCACGTAAGTTTCATGGATTTTCTGAAAAACGAAACCGTTTTTCAGCCATCTTTCTTAGATGGCTTACTAAGCAAATCTGATTTTATTTGTGGTGAGCGATTATTGGAAAAAAATCTGAAAATGGTTGAATATGGCCACAGCAACTTTTAGGAATTGGAAGTTGAGCTTAGCATAGGACTAAAGCGCGTGAAATCTATAAAAAAGACGTATTCATGACAGTTACGTACAGTTCACCTCCGCACTGCCGTTCAGTCGGCAAAGTGCACCCTGATTGCGAAATCTTGCTGCGGCGCGGTTGCGAACCTCCTCAGACAAGGATGAGGGATGCCCGGGCGCTTTTGGCCTTTGGTGCCCGGGTGATCCCGCCGCCCGGGTGATCACACATCCCTGTCTGAGGATACTCGCAACCGCGCCGCAGCACGATTTCGCAATCAAGCGCACTTTGCGGACTGAACGGCAGTGCGGAAGTGAAGAATACGATTTGACGTTAATCTCCCACTAATATTCGCCAGGAATCATTGAAACATCAATAAAACCTTCGAACGTTTCGCCTGTCATTCCTTTCAGCTGGCAGCGGAGCTGGATGGCCGCCAGCCGACGGGTGCAATTTTTCCTTGCCCACCTATACAACGAGATAGGCCGCCGTGCTGTGCTAGGATGAGAAGTGGGCAGCGTACTAGTCGGTTCTCAAGCGCTCCACTGCCCTTTCTTGGAGCGCACTTGCTTCAAACAGTCAGCACCGTTGGACGTGCTCGACCCCATGACCGCGGTGTCGACCCAGCTCTTCTTCGCTGCGCGCGCTATTTCTCTTTCCTCTGCGGCGGTGAGCGAAGTCACCACCCGTTTCTTGCAGTTAGCCACCTCACAAAAGAACACTCACTGCTCCCAGATGGCTGACTGCAATGGTCATTAACTTGAGCGCCGCCTGTGCATTTCTATGCCGGCCCGTCCATATTGATAGCCGAGATGTGATTGACCCAGTCACCACGCAGTGACAGCCGGTAGCTGCCACCTTTCGGGGGGGGGTTGCTACTGGCCCAGAAGAAAAAAATTCTTTTTCATCAGGACAATGCACCGTGTCACAAGAGCATTTTGACAATGGTTGAAATCCATGAATCAAAGATCGAATTGTCGGAGCATCCACCGTATTCACCAGATTTGGCCCCCAGCGACTTCCAATTGTTTCCAGAACTCAAAAAAATTATGCGTGGCAAGCGTTGTTCATCAAATGAAGAGGTCATAACGGCTCTTAAAGCGTATTTTGCAGACCTTCCGGATTCTCACTTCAGGGATGGGATCCACAGATTGGAGGATCGTTGGAGCAAGTTTATTAATGTTAAGGGAGATTATACTGAATATTAAAGTGTATTTTGAATCATAAAGTTGTGTTTTTCTAATCGAACCACAAAACGAATTGAACAGCCTGGTACTTTCTGCTCCCCTGAGGATCAGATCTTCATGTAAACTTCCTCCAAAAGAGTGGGAAGGGGGTTAAGGTAGGTATTAAGCACCGACATTGTAGTCGGTGCTCTTTCGGAATAGACGACCCACTGAAGAATGCAATGAAATCAGCAATAGTTTGGGCTTGACCGACAGCTCGGTTGGTCACATGAAACAGCTCAGTGTGTCTGAAGAAGTCCAAATTATTCGACGGCTCTAGTAAGACAAACATTTCTCATGAAATTTCTCTAGTGGGTCGTCTATTCCGAAAGAGTACCTTTTAGTCTTACAGTACCTCCAACAGTGTTATTATTGCTCATTGTGTAGCAATCACAGTATCGCTAAAGGTGGTCATATCACTCCCTTTAAAAGCTGGTTGCATGGTGATTCCAGTCATTTCGTCACTTCAGCTCTTGCCTACGGGGTGTGCCTACCTTCACCACTGAAAGAATGACTACATTGACTGAACTGTTTGTTTCAGCAACCCGTTGCCATCATGGGTTTGAAGAAGAGTGACAAGTCGAAGTCGGCGATGTCTAAGTCAAAGTCGAAGTCGAAATCCGGATCGAGAATGTCACCAACGGTCACACCTGTAGGAGGAAAGAAGAAGGGTGGCAAGAAGAAGGAGAAGAAGAGCAAGCAATCCGGACTTGGTGGCCGAAAAGGTCGATCAAAGACGCCTAAGAGCAAAGCGGCTAAGAGTGCTCCAAAAAAGAAAGGCAAGAGCAAATCAGCGTCACCGGGTAAGACGAGTTCCACAGGACGTGATGGAGCAGCTGGGAAGACACCGAAAAGAAGCTCCTCTACCTCCACTGGAACCACCACGGGAAAGAGCGAAGGGAAGAAAAAGAAGAAAGGAGGCTCGAAGATTTGTGGCGCTAAGAAGAGCAAGAAAAGCAGCTCGGTGTCACCATCGAAAAGTAAAAGTGGGAAGGAGCAGAAAGAGAAAAGCAAAAAGAGTGGTAAAAGTAAGAAGAGCAAAAAGGGCAAAAAGAGCAAAAGCAAGAAAAGTGGATTTGGAGCATTATGTTCCACACCGAAGAAGCAAAAAAGCAAGAGTAAAAAGGAGAAGAAGCAGATTACGCCTGCACCTGTTCCTGCTTCGCCACACAAGCCGCCGTCGTCGTCGGGCGCTGATGATGAGGTGAGCTAGCCCCTGCCGGGGTGTTATATTACTTCAACGGAGCCGCTGTGGTGAACACTGCTTTTCCTGGTTTCAGAAGGCCCTGATGACATGCTCCTACTGGCAGCGCGCAACGTCGAAGAAGGACGCAAATCGTGTTATTGTGGTCATACGCTCCGCAGAACGGGTTGATCGTATATTTGGCGCTGAATGGCGAAAGACCGAGGCGCCACATGGATATGTGGGTTTCACCAGTTTACATACATAAGGCCCCCGTCATATTCGGTGGATCTACTGAGTCCCACCGGTTGATACATTCCGAATTTGTGGGAGACGGGTGCAAAAAAATCAACGCACTGAGTCCGACTGCGACCGTCTGGTGCCCACCGCAATCCCCTCGCTCGATACTGATGGTTCTCATGCGTACAAGGGCGGGTTCGGTGCACCGACTGAGTCCCACTGAGTCCCACCGCAATCGTCCTCACCCCACCCGATCGATATAGGAGTTTCTCACGTGATATGGGTGCATTTTTTCGGCCGACTGAGACCTGCCAAGTCCCGCTGCATCCCCCCGACTCTCGTCGTCTGCGCTCTGCCCCACCTACTGCTGCCGCTGTCTATCGATTGCGTGTTCCGCAGAGGAACTGGGTGGCGCTGGGGGCAACCGGACTCAGTCGGTTGCAGACGGTCGAGGACGGTTTTTCCGCTCAGACTCATTCGTACTCAGCAGGCTTGTCGACGAAGTCTGACGGGGGCCTAAGGTGTCTGCAGAGTTGCAGCGGCCAGCTAGTCTTCGCCGAGTGTCAACCTTGTCGCGGCGACAAATTCGTTTCCGGAAAATATCGTCGCCGCGTCGGTTGCCGCTCGCTGGCACTGGCACAGAGCAGTCGCAGCGGCACAACACTCTGTCGTGCCCTTCGTCGCCACTCACGCCACGTCGGTCGCCCCCGTCGCCGAATGTTATCGATGCTGCATCACCCAGCGCTGTTCGTCGCTGCGAGAAACGCGCTATGGCGTGATGGACTTGGCCACGCCCATTTTACTGTGCCGCACTAAATTTGAGCACCTACCCGGTGTTTCCCTCCCCTGCCAAAATCAGGAGAGTCATTGCGGCACGGAAAAATGGGAGTGGCCAAGTGCGATACAACAGTGGCCCCCCTTCCCACATAGCACCCGGTTCTTCGCAGCCTAGCCGGTGACTCGCTTCCCAAGGATCACCCGCGGAGGATACCAATAATGAGCGAGTTATTTGCTGCAGATAGTCGATCAGGTGCTTCTGATGGTAACGCACCACCACGGGTAGTCATGCAAGACTCGGTGCAACACAAGGGTGATCCGCTGCTGGCGACCGGCTGATCGGTCACCGAAACCGGCAGGGCGCCGGTAATGGGCCGCGGCCCGTCCATATGAGTCATTTGCAGCTGCGGGTGGGCTGTGAGCTTCAATGAGGAGCATCTATGGTCGGAAAGGGATGCGGATCTTCCTGTCTAGGTTGCGGTGCAGCCGTGATCAGCTGGTTGTTGGCCGCGAATGATTTTTGAGTACGAAATTTGCTTCTATACAAACAGTTCGCTCGAGCGCACCGTGACCCTGTCCGCGCCTGCAAGACCTTCTGTTTCAGTTAACGCCCACTGACCTTAACATACCGAACAACCCACAGTCGAAGAAATTCCTGGAAGATGGAGTGTATAACGGCAACTCACCAATCACACCATTCGGTGGGTTTCGACCCTACCACGATTCAGGAGACGTCGTGACATACGTATTCACAACGCTTACATATTTCAGGCAAGTACAGCACCCAGCTGACCGCTCGTGCGCTGAGCAACCGCGGAATCAGCGCCAAACTGATCATCTGCTCACCAACTCTTCGATCAATTCAGACAGCTGATTCGTTGGCAAAGTTTATGAAGGCCCGATTGGCGGTAGGTAGCTAACGCTTCAGAGAACCTATACGAGATCTCAAAGATTGGTTTACAGGTAGAACCTGGTTTGATGGAGCCGTTGGCGTGGTATCGTGCTGCCAGCCACAAATTGCCTGAGTTTTACCTTGACGAGCTTGCAAAGCAATACAATATAGATACTGCCTAGTAAGTTGAACTCGATCAGAACTTTTGAGGATGCGAGCCATGTGTAAAAATATACCGGCTGCAGCTGGACTGAGCCCGCCTATGCCGTCCTGTTCCAGTTGAGGCCATCCCACTCGATACGTATGCTATGCATTGCTTACTGAGGTGGAGCATCCCCGTTGTATAGCCGAACTGAGCCGGTACCAGTGCGCTTGAGTACGCCTGCATGATCGATTGGCATGCAGCCGACACACTAGGGGCGGCGCAGGACGGCGCAGGACCACTAGGAATGGGAGAGGACGGCTCAGCCCGGCCTTTAGTCGGCTATGATAGAGCCGCAAGTCGCGCACAGGGTGCCCCCTCCGTCAAGATATTCTTAGAACGACAGCTACTCTTGTTGCAGCTCCCCTGTGATGACTATGGATTCGATTATGAAGAAGTTCGAGAAGGAGTCGGAACTGCAAGGAGTTGGTCGAGTGGACTTCGTGCTTCGGAGTTTGGCTGGTGAACAGCGCAATGAGCCGCTGATTGTTGTAGGCCATGCGATAACACTGGCAGCCGCAGCCACACTGGGTAAGGTAAAGACTGTCCACCCACGCTGTCAGCGTGCATGTCGAACGGCTGTCGCGAGGGCATTTTGTGAACCTGGAATTCGATTGGCAGGAATATTTGGCGGATGATGAAGAATATCCAACACAGCTGGTTGCGGTTATGGGAAGGCTCATCCGAATAAATGCCGGTCCACACGCACGCCAACCGCGTGGGCGGACGGTCCCAATGGATACAAATTGACAGTATTGCATACTCTTTCGGATCGGACAGTCTAATCTGAAAGAGCATTTAGTATTGTTGTAATGTCGATAAACTTTGTGCCAAAACGAAATTCCAATGACTCATGGATTGCGCGCACTCGCGCTGCCTCTATTCCCCTCCCTTCTCGCAGTCTCGTCCCAACTTTCCGCGCAGTCGCGCAATCGATCATGGAATTTTTGGTTGACACGCACGGATTGCCTTAAGTGTGAACTTATTGATCAAGGGTGTTTAGCGGCTCAACAGAGTGCACAAGAGCAGAAGAATGCATCTGACGGCGCAGCATCGCCAATCGCTGGCCAGAAAGCTATCGATCTACTGGAGGGGGATGTCATTGACCAAGTCAACTTGGGACTGCGGTAAGGATTCTGACCTAGCTCAGGAACTCATTGTTGTCACCTAGAACCCACAACTCTTTGCTGTTGTGACATGGGAGGCACAATTGCCAGTCGTTGTTATCTGGAAGCCAAATCTTATCACATTTTCTTGTTTCTGTTGTGACTTGGAGGTGACGGAGCATATTTCGCAACATTTTGCACTTGCTATTGTGGTGTGAAGGGACAACAGCGTAGACGTCTTGCTGGGTCACAGACGACAAGAGTGAGCAGACTGTCAGACTCCGGCGCTCGACCTGCAGGTCGCCTCCATGTGACAACCACGATTTCCTGAGTAGGTTGGTACTCTCCATGAACCCGTCAGCATCCCGCCGGAATTTCTGGAGCGGTTCCAGCGTGTTTTTGACATGTGTCGATTGATACCCTGCGAAATGTGAATTGACATTGGACATCATATCGAATAGACGGTAGAATTGTTCCAAGCATTCTGGCGGGTTGAAGGGGAATACCACCCCTGAAGCGTCAGCATGGACGCATTTGGCTTGGCTAAGCAGTGGTGAAAGCAGAAAGCGTCCCAGCTATTCAGAGCCATCGCAGGTTGCAGCATCGGCTATAGTTTCCTATCGTCAGCGCACAAAATAGTGATGCAGACTCGGTCGGTGCTCGTACAATAAGTTGCACGCACCGAGTTGTCGCCAGCGTCTCATGCGCCGACAACAGGGAATCACAACCGACACAGCAATCCGGGTCATTGGTTAGAGGTGACTAAAATGACTTCTGCGTTTTTCTGGTCGGTTCGCCTATGAATCATGAAATCGCGCCGCGCCGCGGTGGAACTCTAAGGCGTCGTTTATACTTCCGCCGCCGAACGGCTCGAGGCAGTGCAATCCTAGAATATCGATCGTGCCGCGCCGCGTGATCAATATTACAGAAATGCACTAAGCCGCGCCGCGCGGCGGCGAGAGTATAAACGACCCCTATACCTCCTCCCCATGCATTCGGTGTTTACCGTGCCCCTTTCTTGGCTGGATGCGTTCATGCAAGTGTTTACAGCGATGTGGAACCAACAGTGCCGTCTCACGCAACTTCCCATTTTCCAGATTCCCGCCTGGTAGCGTGGTGGCTCTGACGCAGGTGAACAAAGGGCCACCGTTCCAGTGTCAGCTCACCCACGATGTTGTGCCACCGCTGTCGTACGGCGAAGTCTACTCGAATAGTGTTGTGCTCGAAGTATGACGGAGACGTGATGCTGGCACATTCATAGATTGATTGTCGATGTTCGTCTTGTATAAATGTTTGTGGGTGATGCTAGAACGATAAAGAATGAATGTATCGACATCGTACATGTTCCCCTTGGTACTCGATTTTATTAGGTTGATGCAAAAGTTCCCGGACTTTTGTGGGGTCAAACTACCGTACACCCACCGTAATCTTCGTGTTGAGCACTTCAGGTAATCCCCAGACGAACGATTAGAGCCACATCTGTCGTCACTTTCCGGACATCGTCAAAAACCGATTTTGCCGTCAAATTTTTCTGCCGGTGGGAAGCTTTGAATGAAATTAGTCGAAAACTTTGGAAAAACGACAACTAAACTTCAGATTCGTGATCAGCACCCTAAATACCCACCCACAGGGCGAATTTTAAGTCAAATCTGGAATATTTTTCTAAAACTCTTTCTGTACTCCGTAATTGATATAATTGAACGCTGAACCGAAAATCCACACAAGTCCAAAACGCTATCAGTCTGCACACAGTTTGGAAAATGTGCTTCCAACCGAACTTAGCTTGGGGGGGACGGCTGTTCTCAGCCCTGAACACGGTTATCAGGTTCGTTTCCGGAATTTCGAAAGTTTACTGGGCTTTTTGGGGGGTACAATAGGTACGAAAATCATAGAAAACGCATATATACTCTGTTTATCTTTAATTGCACAAAAAACGGTCCGCCAATAGTCCTCTAATGGGCCGGCTAGTACCGTAGTTTACGTCCACGACGCGTTCTCGGCAGACCCGGGTGCGCACAGTGGCAGGGTGGGTGGCCGAGTGACGACATTGATGAATCGATCGCTCAGCACACCCCGGTGCACACCCGGGTCTGCCGAGAAAGCGTCGTGCACTTAAACTACGGTACTAGCCGGCCCATTAGAGGACTATTAGCGGACCGTTTTTTGTGTAATTAAAGATAAACAGAGTATAACTCTTTTCAGAGTGGTTCTAGGCAGCTGCGAAGGGCATAATCAAACACTACGTCAAAAAATGAGTCTAGAAAAGTACATTTCCATCTGAATGACCAGTTTGGCTAATAGTAGTTTCCTTGTAAGTAGATAATTCCGTGGCATTTTCAGAAAACAATGATTGATAACGCCAGCAGCCATCGGATATTTCATTTTCATGAACGAGTCTTTTCATTTTCACGGATGAATCTCGAGCTTGGGGCTTGCTATGAATAGCCTACCAAAAGTTAATCAAGCGCTTTCGCTGTGTGCGTGTGATTACGAAACTGACTTTTCGCTCATTGCCAGAGCGAGAACTACAGGTAAATATGGCGTTATTCGTGGACTGCCTTTGTTCATGAGCCCAAATACACAAAAGCCAAATCTGGTGAGCGCTTCACGCTCAGCGGATTTTGAAGTAAATTATACTTTGCCGACGATTGACTGAATTCTAGAGTGAATTTGTTCAGTTTCCATTTATAACTGTATATCATCAGAAGTACAGTCGAGATGGATCTCGTACTGATACTTTGCGTTCATTGTTGTGCATTGGCGCAAACCCGGTGCGAATA
This sequence comes from Aplectana chamaeleonis, assembly GCA_029168955.1. Taxonomy (NCBI): domain Eukaryota; kingdom Metazoa; phylum Nematoda; class Chromadorea; order Rhabditida; family Cosmocercidae; genus Aplectana; species Aplectana chamaeleonis. The sequence continues at coordinate 389,412 of JAPDOI010000458.1, forward strand.
TGTTATAACATACGCGCACCGAGTTTTCGTCAACGCATACCGAAGGCAGACAGGTGATAGGCCCCCTCTTCATTCTAAAAAAACCTGAAATTCCGTTGAAGGTAGCATACACGCTCAAAAACATGGTTGAGATAACAGCATAAATAGGACCGCTTGGCCCCTACCATGTCGCCAGCGGCGTTTGAAGCGCTGTACTCCATTCACGTTGACAGAATTCGAGCATTCCCGTCTCGAAAGCCTGTGGAACCCCATCCCTACGAATAACAGAATGAAGAGTGGAGCATGTGAAAGCATTTGATAACCTAGAGTGATCGCACTATCAAATGAGAGTCTACGGGAGAAACGGCTTCATTGGCCTGAATATAACATGTCTGTTCACTGATGAAGTGCTCCATTTTATAAGCCAGCCGGAGTAGAGCGGCATTCTTGAAAGTTTATGAAAATTAATCGGTATGTAAACAAGTTATAATCAGGGAAATCAAGCTGTTTCTCTCGTAGACTCTCGTTTGATAGTGCTATCACTCTAAATTATCAAATCCTTTCACATGCTCCACTCTTCATTCTGTTATTCGTAGGGGTGGGGTTCCACAGGCTTTCGAGACGGGGATGCTCGAATTCTGTCAACCTGGATGGTTTTCATCGCTTCAAACGCCGTTGACGACATGGTAGGGGCCAGGCGGTCCTCTTTATGCTGTTATCTCAATCATGTTTGTGAGCGTGTATGCTGCCTTTAAAGGCAGTGTTAACGATAATCTTCGATTTCGAGATTAATCGCTGAATCGATTGTTTGGCCACCTGGTAGAACTGAACTGACGAAGAAATCTAGAAAAACGCCCCAGAAGAGCACCAAATCCTTTACTCTCACCCCACCTCTTTACTCTCACTGGAACTGTTCGTTGTGACATTGAAATCTTTTGTGGATCCGTTCTTTGGAATTTTCTGCTTTCTTTGGCTCCGTTCTTTCCTTTGGATCCTGACTAATACTGTTTTGCCTAAAATATTCTTCTATTTTTGATGAGCCCTATTTTTTCACCGGTCTCAATCACCATAAACATATTCATCCAACCGGAAAACTAGTCCATGTTATAGAGTAATGTCATTGAAATACGTCGTTTTAATGCGTTTCTCGCCGTTCCTCCGTAATTTTGGTAACACTTGAAGGCCAACGCATTGTTTTATGTGAAAAACTCGGGGAGGAAAATCATCGTGACCACTGCCTTTACTTCTCTTCGGCAATAGAAAAATCGGCTTTTGCTGTAGGCTTGCGAATAGTATGTGTTTCAGAAATACCTCATTGAATCTTGAATGCTTAGCGATTACAGTTGATTCGCATAAAGGCACAGCTCAAGCTGTTTTCCAACTTTTTTCTTATCTTGGAGGGAATTTGGGGGTGATCACAATGGTACAATACCCGCGCTAAGTTTTATAAAAACGGGGATAATCTTGCAAACTTGGCAAAAAAGCGTCCGATGCATTTAATTTTTTTACCAGACGTTTTTTTTTTGAATCCTGAAAAAGCTATTATATTCACAGATCAAATTGCTATCTAATTATGTGACTTGTGGATCAAAGTTCCTTAAAAGAGCTTTCGCGTTTCTAACTTCAGGAGCTGTCGGAGACGCTAGAGCTGTGGCAGTATTTGATGGTCTAGAGAGCACATCTTACCCTTCTACTGCTTTCCAGAACTCTGAAAACGACGATCTTCGTCGAAACGCTCAGGCCGAACCAATAGAATCTGTCCACCATATTAACTTCGCAGGCAGAAAAAGAGTTGAACATTACTATACGAAAATGCCGACGTTGCAAGATAGGAGAAGCTGGAAATTACTGTATCCTCTGTTTCCGAGTGAAATTCATTTCCCTTTATCGCGTGCGCCAGCGCGCGTATGCTGCGTCTCATTCCCACACTCTCTCGCTGTCTCTACCCTCGCTCCGCACAAGCGCGCGAGGGAACAGAGTAAATTTGACTCGGAGCCAGTTGATAATTCCTTTCTCGCGTGTACTCATAACGAATGGTTCCTTAACAATCAATTCATCAAAGTGCAGCTGACGTTGCGCTTTTTGAAGGTCGGGCTTGATATTATCGAATATTAGCTGACTTTATTTGACGAGGCAGAACAATGGGAGGAACTGGAAAAGATCATGTGTACTTGCTCGGCTCAGGTCCAATAAAAGGCCGGCTAAATCAATGCGCTTCACACAACATGCTTCCTGTTCTCATTGTAAGCCCTTTCTGCGAGCGCTCTTCGAGCATATATGTGTTTGGTACTCATAGTTTCTTTATAGGTGCTTTTCATCCTTCATTCCAGCGTCAGTGCTTGGTGTGAGTGATTATGTTGATTCCGTGTCACAGTATGGAAAGGTTAAGGGACATTACATATGTGGCAAACTTTTCAGCCACAGGAGATAACTTGGCTCACCTCTACAGAGACGCCTTCGAAGATTTCCATAGCGACGGTAATAAAGGCGTGGTGAGTGATCTGCACTCTGAGTTATCTGAGCTCTACTCTACAACAGCACAATGAATAGTATGAGTGAAGGACACTCGCTTTAGTATGATAGGTGCGAAGGAATAGGTGTGAAGGAAGGCTTATGTTAGATCAGAGAGAAGACATGTCGTTTCTACACTTATATGTCTAAAGTGTGCTGCTGATATCTGAGATCTAGGTTTTCAAACACCCAGAGACTTGAGCTTCAGGCCACATTACAGAAATTTGTTTAGGAAGGCGAATTATCGCACTCATGATATTATCAAGGTATTGAGAAGCAATAATACCCAGGAACATCCATGAGCCTACAAAACCTATCTAGGACCTGTTGTTGAGTGCGTTATAGCCGTCTCTAACCCGATAAAACAAGCTGATAATGATCTGTTGGAAACTGTTTAGAAGAACTATACCCTGAAACTGATGTGTAGATGTTTTGGTCTCTCCTGTTCCCAAGTACCTAGTGGCAGCGAAAGGGCTAAGACTCTGAAGTTGTCTAGTCTTTACAGATGAAGAGAGATGCTGATCTCTCTTCTTCTCTTCTCCTCAGCGTCTGTCCCACGAGTTCGCGGGGTCCGCTTGTTCGCACTTTGCTCGCCATTTGTTCCCGTCAGCGATGTCCCTCATAGTGAGTTGCGCTTTGTCCATGTCCGTTTTCACTCGATCAAGCCATCGGGTTTTCGGTGTTCCGCGAGGTCTGGTCCCTGCAACTTCGACCTTGAGTACGGTCTTAGCTACTGGGTCTTCGTTTCTCCTTTGAACATGGCCAAACCACCTGAGGCAGAACTCTTTCATCTTCGCAGTAATGGGCGCCACTCCAAAGGTGGAACGCACCAGGTCGTTCGTTAGCCTGTCTTTCAAGGTAACTCCAATTGGCCACCTGATCATACGTATCTCAATCACATGCAGAGATTTCTCAACAGTCTTTGTGGCAGGCCAGCATTCGCTGGCGTAAAGGGCGACTGGCCTCACTACCGTCCTGTAGATTTTGGACATTAGGCGTATTTGTATCTTTGTGTCAAGAGATCCGCAGAGTTGAGGTTGCGGCGTTGCTCGCAGCGACGAACAGCACTGGGTGATGCAATATCGATTACATTCGGCGACGAGGGCGACCGACGCGGCGTGAAGAGTGACGAGGGGTACCGCAGAGTGTATTGACGCCGCGACGGCCCTACATCACTGCCAGCGAGCGGCAACCGACGCCGCGACGATAATGTTTCGGAACATTTTTGTCGCCGCGCCAAGGCTGACGCTCGGCGACCTCTCGCCGGTCTCTGCAACTCTGCAGACCCCTTCACACATTACGCCAGTTGTCGCTCTCCACTTCGTCCACGCTGCATTGACGCGCCCATGGAGATCAAGTAGCACGTCGCGGGCAGATGTGATCCTTGATCCGAGGTACTTGAAACTGTCCACATTATTGAGGTCGCTGCCATAGATGCTGATGGATCTTTTCTCGATTCTCGGTCAACACTCCATGTACTCGGTTTTCACGACATTAAGAAGTAGCCCATAGCGCTGCAGGCGATCATTCCACAGATATACTTGAACATGCAACTCCTCTCTTGACTCTGCAGCTAGCCTTACGTCGTCAGCGTACAGTATAGTCTATGGATGTGGTTCTGCAGGTCTTGAGTAGTTGGATCCATTCATAGGATGAGCAGTAATGGCGACAATACTGATCCTTGGTGGACCCCGCCTTGAATGGGAAAGGGGTTACTAGTTCCTGCGGAACACCTGACAACATTGCTCGGATTCCAGTTTAGCAACCTTACCCAGCGCGCGTACTCTTTTGGTACTGCATGTGACTTCAATGACATGCATATAAGATAGTAAGGGACGCGATCAAAGGCTTCTTCGAGGACGAGAAACGCGATATGAATGTTACGGTTCTTTGAAGAGAGATGCTGAGCTGATCTCATAATGATATTTACAATTCTAACTAGAAAGCTAGTTATTCATAGATCAACTAAATTTTTTTGGAACTGCAATCACAAAAAGCGGGAATGGGAGGATTAGACTTCATATTTCAGTATCGAGGTCTTGGATCAGATCACATTTTTTCACTTATCGTAACGTAAGAAAGTTCAGTCAAATAGTGTGCGAAAATACAGGGGTTCTGGTTCTGTCCTAAAATGCTTCCAAGTCTCTTCTGCAGAGTGACAGAGTGTCTTGATTGTCTTCTATATAGCGTCCCTCTTCCACGTGTTTATGCGCACTGCCTTTGCTGAAGCGTTTTCTCTTTTTCTTTGAAGTGATTTTCGTGTACTTTGTATTCTACCCATCGAGTATCGAAGTAGTTTTTCACTGTATGTGTTTTTTACGCGGGTTTCCCGCATTTGAATAAATAAACAAATAGATAAAGGCTACTGACAATGAGTGCGCTTGCAATTTCATGAGGCGTGATTCACAGTTTCGCCGCCGAAATGTGCGGCGGAAGGGATCGATATACAGTCGGCACTAATACTTTCGTTTCCTTGTTGCGCTTAGGCGCGAACTCGGTGCACATTTGTTATAATATACATGCACCGCCTAATAAGGAACTCTTACAAGAAAGGCTTGTTACCTTCTAGTGGCGATTTGGAAAGTCATGTTGTCCTTGCTGTAGGTTGTAAAAGTGTATAAATGACCCGTGTTCGAAATTGGCTAAATGGCTGCTGGGACTCCAAAAACAACATTTTTAGTGCTATAGAAAAGGTAAGGGTACCTACCCATCAGGGAATTTCCGGGACATTCAGAAAAAATTTTCCGAAATCGGTTCAAAACTTTTGACTGGAGGTTATTTAGGGCGTTGGACCCGATTGTGTGCTCTATTCCTCGCAAAACTTGGGGTTACTGTAGGTTACGGTAGGCATAATGGCTTTAACCTAACATATCTTACCTTACGATTTCCAGAATTGAAAAAATGGACCTTTAATTCGTGTTCAGCGTCCCAAATAACACTCACAGTGAAATTTTGGGTCAAATATCAGACTTTGACCAAACTACCGTATACCCACCGTAACCTACCGTAGTTTATCGAAAATCGGTAAATCGGTTGCAAATTCGTGGTATTCAGCCCGAGTAGCCCCAATGTACAAGTTTTGAGGCAATTTGATCGTAAGATTCATGAAATCTTCAAAAGTCGCGTTTGTGCAGCAAATTTTCCCCCATTTCGAATAAGAGGACCAAGTCGAACGGAATTTTTCAGATGTTGACTAATGGGCCTCAGATTCGTAATCAGCGCCTAAAGCAACCCCTAGAAACACGTTTTAAGCTCAATCCGAGACAATTTTTTTGAACGCCCTAAAAATCGTCATTCCCTTTCCTATTGGGAAAGCTATGAAAAGGTCTACTTTCAGAAATCTTCTGTGAATCTCTGAGGCATTTAGCCGATTCTGAGTATGGATTATTGAAGCACTGTCCTCCCCCTAGAACACGTTAATGTGGCATCTCGAAACTCCATCCACCCTCCCTTGTTGCAACTCTCCCTTGTTAGTGTCAGTGCGATGTGGGCTGACTGCTTTTAGTGTTTTGCCTGGCGGCAGAACTTTGGACGACGCCTCAACAGGAGTTATTCTCACAGACTCATACTCTCAATTAAGAGATGGTCAGAGGACATAGGCAACAGGGCAGAAGAGGAGTTGTTTGAGCCAGGCAGTAATGTGGATCCTAGTGAGCCTGTGGATGAGGCTGAATTTCGACTGGTTAAGGCGTCAAAGTTTGTTTCCTTCTTACCTACTTGCTGAGTGTCTCATGTTTTTTTCTTTGCATGGAAAACTCGGTTGTTCAGGAAGTTTCCTAAAGGCGATTCCAAGTCCGACTTTTTCAAGCTGCTGGACACTCTTGAGGGTTTCAAGGAAAATGATGTATTCGTGAGTTTCGTTACGTTTCAAGAAGACGATAAAATCAATATACAATCGGCACAGGTCTCACTGACCGCTTTGGTTTCCTTTTGTCGGTGGAGTCTGTGTTGGCGCAAACCGCACCTTCAAGATAGAACCGAAACGGCCAGTGCCATCCGTGGCGAGTGTGCATCCTTCGACAGCCTCCACTAAGATGATAAAACTAAAAGAAAACGCTGTTGCCGATCAAATTCATATAAGTTGACGTACTTCAAAAGAAGTTTTTGAAACTATAGTAGCGACCTAAAATCGATTGGCATCTGTGTCACGATTTTGCCGTACTTACGAGTTGCGGAAGGGAGCTCCCCTTCAAGCACTACTAATGGCATTAGTTCCCTGAAAACATGCACTTGTCGGCTGAACTCGCCCCTAGTATCTCTAAATGGGCTGAAGTTTGAAGGCATGTTCTCAAGTCTCATCAGATATTTTCCAATCTTTCCAGAAAAATCTACCTAAACGCATCAGACGTTATGGTTGCGCTGGAAAAGTTGATAAAACAGGAGCAGGAGACGTCTTCACCGCCCTATGTCTCTATCGGTACGCTTTTCTACATTTATCCGCAGTGAGAAGCTAATTCTATTATTGTGATTTTAGGAACTGAACACATTGAAGGCTTCTGATTGTGGGCAGTTCAGCTGCTGTGCTAACCGTTTATCCATCTTCTCGAATGCATCAATGAAAAGTGTTTCCTCGCTCTGGAATGCTTGTGTGTGTTTGTGCTTTCTTAACATCTTCTAGGGACTGCAAGTGGTGTGCCAGGACTAGACGGCTCGCGCGGAGAGCGTAGGTAGAGTTGTTCAGGTCACCAACGCATCACTGTGAAGAGATAGGAGGTCGAAGGCTTTCAATCTCGTCAGAAGAGGTCGGCCCTTCGACAGTCATAGATTTGCGATGAAAGTGCAGATGTCGTTTATGCTCATTAAAAGCGCAACTATTTGCCCACATTCTATGAACGTCCCAAAATGGGATGGCATGAAAAAGGTCGTGTGTACCTGTTCAGCGCACATATAATAGAGGGGAGGGATAGGCAAAGCTCTTTACACAACTTCAATATCATTAGTTGTTGAAGTGCAAGCATTATTACACGTTGTAGATAAAGCAGCATAAAAACAGCTGAAAACCCACCATGACCATAAACAATTTAGTTATTCAAGCCTATTGTTCCTAAAATGTAAAAAGTGAAAATTTGTAGTCCTTAATTTTTGGCTACACGTAGGTAAACAACATCTAATTGCTTTGGCTCAATAAAAGATCTCTAAAATTCCTGCAGGCGTAAAATTTCGGCGGTACCTAGGGCCGTAAAATTTTGGCCCCGTCAAATGAAAAACCTTCTGAGCATTATTTCCAGAGGTTCTGACAACGCCCAAAGGTGCGCCGTAGTCGTTTTAGTGTTGGCTTGGGTGGCTGGCTCGTTAGTTGGTTGACGCTGCTGCATAGATAGCAACGCTAGAACCTCGTTCCTTGCACCTTCGTTCGCCTATCCTTCTACGACCGGCCACCAGGGCCGCTTATGCAAGCCGACTCCGCCTCCGCACTGCCCACTCAGCCCAAACGCAGCACAACCTGTTTATTAACCTACCAAGCCCTAATAGGATTGCTCGAGAACCGTCAAAGATAGAATTGTGTTTATTTATGTCTACTGGCTTCTTTATACCCAACAACAATCAAGTTCGTCATGTCTACTTAATCCGACTCGCCATTGAGTGCTCGACATATATGGTGCTCTTAAGACCTAAAAGAAGAGGCGTTGAGAAAGGTGCATTCTCAAGGAGTTCTTGATAGAGAGAAAATGTTTTAAGAAACGTACTGAATATGCGCTTCGGTGAAGTGATGAGTTTTCTGAACTCAGCGTTGAATCCGATAATGATCAAACTAAAAAGAACAATGTTACTTCACATGCGGAAGAAATTGTCGAAAGCGACTCACGGGTCTATACAATGCACAAGATTCCAGGCTACTGTGGTCAGGCTCCAAATCATCCACTTGTTCTTGAACAACCATGCTAGGTGGAAATAGGTGAAGAGTTCAATGGCAAACACAATTCCTTGTAGGACTACCTGTAATGCAATACTGTCGGTTTGTATTGATCTACGAGCTTTGTGCTACCACTTGAAGAGTAGTGCCGTTCATATGATTCCAATCGTAAAGATGGCTCACAGATAAGACGTCACTGGTCCCGCAGCGCAGGCCAGGAGACGCTGAATATTCCAGAATGTCGAAAGCGACTCTTCCGTGGAGACGAGCCAATCGACTAGCTTCCCTTATCAGCCCCATCTTCTGCAGCATTCGCGAGATGTCGCCCGTCACTCTCGCGAGCAGTGGCGTGCTGCTTTCTTCCAACGACTCCACAACAGGCTGCCAACTTCTATGTCAGACTCAATCTCCTTGCCTATCGCAATCTAGGGACCATCGCTGTGCCCTTATGACGTTGCTCCGGGTCTAAACCCCAGTGAGCGCCTAAGTGAGACCGGGCTTAACTCAAAGTGTTGTTATACCGCGGGAGGAGAAGCATGTCGTAAATCAATTGCTCTAGTGTGCTCTGTTATGTAACGCCGTAAGAGGAAAATGGAGTTTCAGATAGTAGGCGCCCATTGTGTTGTTTTGCAACAAGCACCACAGAATACCGCTTGGTCTGCCTGTGGTTTGAAACTGCATGAGGCGGAGCCGAAAGGTGTGAAACAAACTGTGAGATTATTTCACCTTAGTGCGTTCACCTCACAGTTGTTGGTAGAGGCTCTAGGGCCAACATATCCTAGCCACAATCTGACTTGTTTAACTTCAGCATTCTAAACCGCCTGGCAGTCCAAGATGAGCTGAGGTACACAAGCCATTCTGTGACACCCTAGCTCTGGTACCCAGTCCCGCCGCCTATCAATGTTACCGGACTGTAGCATTCGGTGAGGGTTCCTTGTCGCGGCAATACATTTCCACTGCATATCTCCAGCCGCAGTTCAAAACGCACGTTTGTTGCCGAAACAATCGGGTCATAGAAAAAAAGAGAGCCTAAACTCTCTTTGAGAGTGCCGCGAGGTGTCTCCTTGTGGTTGTGGAGCAAATTGCCCAGAATCTTTCGCAACTAAACAACCTTCTAGCACAACAAAGCCAAAAACCACTGGACTCACACCTCTGCTTCATGAGTGGCGTGGCGTTTTTCAGCCAATGGATGCTTATTCTCTGGTCAAGTAGAGCCGCTTGCTTTCCACATCACCCCATCCCCCCACGACATCAACTCGAATCCGGAAACAAATCACACTTCTAGTCACGTTTTCCGAAGAAGTGCTCAATGTCTTTGTCAATATCTAGAAGGGTCATTCAATTTTGTGAGGAGCAGATTTGTCTGAGCGTTATTGAGGTCACAGACGCCCGACACCTTATAAATACACTACCGCTCGCAGGACTTGGTTAGAAACCAAGAGAGATCGAGTTTTCGCGTGTTTTTCGTCTTTTCTGTATAACTGGCTACAAATTCGACGTTGAGCGGAACTGAAGAGATATTCATGATCCAGGCGTTGTGGACTATCCAATGGTTTAGCCACTATCGGGGTTTGGTTCGGAACCATGAATGATTTTGCAATGATGCTTTATAAATACGGTAGACACAAGAAAACGCAGACTGAGACGGTCCGCCACGTACCGTATTCCAAACTTTGCTGTTTGCTAAGCTTCTATAGATCTCACCCCAAATGCTATACCATTGAGTAGTCCTCAACGCCAGGATCATGAATATCACCCTAGTTTCGCTCAAAGTCGGGTTTAAAGCGAGTTATACAAAAGACATAAGAGACGCAAAATCCCGACCTAGCTAGGTGCCACAGATATGAATATTGTTCCCTTCAGACCCCTTCCGAGGGAGGGACCGCTTCTTTCACGTCCCCCTAATATTCTGTGGTGTGCTGTGCCTGTAAGAGCTACGAGTGCCCACCTGTTTCAAGAAGTTGATCTCCCTTTTGTGATTGGAGTTCTGATCTGATGAAGTTCCAGCGCGACGCATCTGAATACAAAATCAACTAAGGCTTTTTAATGATGACAGCGCACAGCTTGCTCACTTTCAAATTGGTCAAATGCACTTTTGCGATGGTTATTATGTCCATTGTCGCTATGATGACAGCAACGGTGAGATCTTTATAGAAGTCCGACATGGATACCAATTTACATTCCTTAACTGAACAGTCTTTCAAGTACATAATGGCGAGGTCACCGTGCAACTGACCTCGGTCTGCGTGAAAACCATCACCCATATTTGATCATTGTAGACCACATCGCAGTCAACTGGAAACTATTTCATCTAGTGAGCGATCCGAGAAATCGCGCTGCTTTACATAATGAGTTCTGTGTTGAACTTACAGTAAAACCCATAAGCAATTAGGCAGCGAGTAATCGAGACTATCCACGTAATCGCAATAAATATACTTGTGTTCCTCTTGCTGTAATAGACGAGTGATCTTTGATTTTCAATGAGAAGTTTTCACGTTAATGACGGAATGTGTCCGCTAAGTCATCGCCACGACCATCACATTTCAATATTTGCGTAGCAGCCTTTGACAAAAAGCTCTCATTCTAGGATAGAGATGTACCCGTAATATTACGACTACCATGCATTGACGACTCGATGCCACCATCGTGGACTCCACTGAACTAATCAGTTTACATCCCAACTATTATAAATAGAAATTGCAAAATATGTGAACCCTGCTGCATACGCAACAGAACACCAATGATTTCGTACTACGAGGAAGCGTGAAGCAAAAGAGAAAGTGCAGGGAGGATCGAACATTACTCAAAGGCAGTGTTCACGATAAAAAAATGTGTTTCAGTTTCCGCTAGGAATGGGTAGTGGAGGGGCACACTGTAACGTTGACGTCGAAGGAACGCATGAAATTGAACCAGGAAACGCTCCAAAAGAGCCCGAAGTTGCCACTTCGAGCGCAAGGCAAACCCCAAAAGCGCAACACACGCCCACCGACGTGAACAAATGAATGCTCGACATCGTGAGATGAGTGATGATTTCCGATCATAGGCCCCGTTCTTCCCTTCCTTCTCAGCTTCTCTCTTTACTCAGGTCAGCTCGCATAGATCGGCTGCAAAAGACGGAAGTTACAAGCCTCGGACAACTCGTCCACCATGCTTCCCCAGCTCAATTTTAGAGGGACCATAACTTCGTTCCTAGAAGGTCTTGTACGATTCCAAAAACATCATTGGAGTCAGCATGGGACCGTTTTCACGACAGGCGGAAAAATAGAAAAACGATTTTCATTGTGAACACGGCCTTTAAGAACAAGACACTACTACAATACATGGCGATTGATATCCGAGTTAATGATGCGTGGCCTGTCTATCGAAAGTGCTCTTCGTGAGACTAATGTATTGAAGGTAATGAAGTAAGGTTCTGAAGGCCGAAGATCTAGGAGTGAAGCACAACACGTACCGAGAAAATGGTACAAAGAAGATGGAGGATCAACCGCAGTCGGTCGTGGAAGGATGAGAGCCTGCAGGGGTCTGCAGAGTCGCAGCGACCTGCAGGTGGTAGCCGGGCGTCAGCTTTGAAAATGCTTCAAAACACTATTGTCGCGGTATTGGTTGCCGATCGCTGGCAGTGACGCAGAGCCGTACAACCGTCAAAACACTCTGCGGTGTCCCTCATCGGCCTTCCACGCCACGTCGGTAGGCCCCTCACCTAATTTGATCGATATTGCACCAGCCAGGGCTAAACGTCTGTACTTTTACTCTGCGGATGTGGGACGTTTAGGCCAAAAGACTGGATTGCGGACAAGGAATAGGGAATGTGGAAAACTAGTTAAAAGCTGAAAACTAATGATAATGTCTTACACCTATACGGTGCAGATGCTGATTCTCCCAGATCTGAGGTTTTTCACGCCTCAGTTTTGCTTGATAACCTAACAAGTTTTGCTTGGTATTCTCTACCCCGTGCTCGGCCTAAACGTCCGCCACCCGGACTCTGCAGACCCATTGACGCCGCTGCTCGAATCAAACCGACAGAACCACGCGGCACGTATGGAATCTGTTGTTATATGCTCGACCGCTTCCTCAGAGAGCCTTAAAGGCACAGTACACCCTCAGATATGAATTTTGAGATTTTCATGTATTTGTGTAGAAGAGCCCTCCTGTATAGCACGTGCAAAATGCCAGATCTCATTTCCTCCAAATAAGCGAGATATAAGCGACCACCACAGGCCCGACCCCCTTCGCTCACCACCACAGGCCCGACCCCCTCACAGATTTTCGAACTCGATAGCGGCTCGATGGATGGATGAATTCAAACAAGTCGTCGTTCTTCAGTCCAATGCCGGTCTATCTCCCCATCCTGTTTCGCTCTCGTGTAGCGATTGCGAATGAAGAGAAATACAGGCCTGAGACAACTCGTCCACCAATTTTTCACTCTCAGAATCTAGGCATCTTTGAAGAGCCATAACTCTGTTCGAAGGGGGTTTTGGACGATTTCAGAGATACCACTGTGATCAGCGTGTGACTGTCTCCAAGAGAAGCACGAAATCTGAAAATTAATTTTCTGGGTGTCCTGTGCCTTTAACGCCGCTATATTTGGTGAGCTACTAAGCTACTGTCCTGACTGACCTGAAGTATGTCCCGTAGCGTAGGGGAAGGCATATGGCACACATTCGGTTGAGCGCTATGAATAGATGTGAGAATATACAAATGTCGTAGCAGATCACCAAAATCAGTCCGAACCAGGAGGAAACACGCTTCATCTCAATTGAACCGCTAAAGTAAAGAGTTTAAACTTAGCGTTCGGCAGGTTGTTGAATAATGAATATTTCAATATTATACATGCAGATCATGGCTTATGGAGCTACCCTTTCCTAGTCGAACATTTCTTTTTTTCAAACCTTGCACAGCCTTTGATGGAGGGGTTCAAACCTCTCCGAACTTTGGGGTCAGAAGTTTACGGACTTCCCAACAATTTTATAAGTTACTGTTTTGGTCACACTATCCATGCAGGGGCCCCTAGTTACACATGTAGCCGAGAACCGACCGACAGTTGTCTGACTGCGATTCCAAATGCCATTACGAGTAGGACGGGAAAACTCACAAGAACGCCATGGGTGAGTAGCAGAATGCGAAAACAGAGCAGAGCACTGCTTCTCCTGTAGCCTGACTAGAAAGAAGGAGTCCGAAAGAGTTTCTCAAGGATGGCAGCCGGTGAGTTGTCGTGGCGACAAGTAGATTGGCTATGAAGCCAGTCAAGGATATCTAAAACTTCATTCATACAAAGCCGATTAAAAACGCATATTGATGATAATTTTGACCCGAATAACAGGGGATGGCTCACCAGAAAGATAACACTAGCAGCAATACGTTGTCCTCCATCCAGCTGGAGTGGCTCGAAGTCAGCCATACTGAGGAGCAAAAATCTAGAGCATTCAGACTGGAAAGATCTAGCAGTTCATAGGAGGAAGTTAGCAGGTATGAGGGGGAGTTTCCCACGGTACCTCGAGAGCTTGATTAATCTTGGAACTACGAATAACGCTGTGGTTTCGACAAGATTTCCAGTTTCACTGGAGAAACATCATCGTCGCGAAAACAAATATGCCATCATCACCCTTGTAAAGACGAAGAATGTTTTCTTGTCTATTCTGGTTCGCTGTCCCCGAATCTGACATAGGATTTTGCTGCGGACACCACTGAACGAAGTCACAAGCATTTTTTGAGCTTCGCGGGAAGATAGGGTTGATTTTCAGGGTGTTCCGAAAGACTCTTTGTGGTTTGACTCAAACCTTTCAACTAGGGACCATTTATTGAGGCACTAAACGCGAATCTGGAGTCTGCTTGCCGCTAGACTCAAGATCACTGTAGCTTACGGTAGGCATAATGCCTTTTAGCTGGCGTTACCTACCTTCACTCACTCATCCCATTAGCTGTCGGCTGGTGGAACGGGATGACCTCTGAACCAGTACACTGCTGTAGGTGACATGGAAGCTCTTGTGTCGTGAACGATACGCTTCCATTCGGAACGATTAGACGCAATTACTTTAGCGTTAAGGACACTGCACCGTTGAGGTTTCAGATCAGCTTCGACTTGCTTCAACCACGTTTTCTTCGGTGCTGTTCTCTCGACCTTCTACAATGTTGGGCGCGTTTCCCATAACAAGCTATGCGGCAGTCGGCTGACCTCCGTTCTGCTTACGAGTCCAACCAAACGCAACCTCCTCGTTTGGATATGTTATTCGATCGTCGGTTGATGATCGCAGCCGTCTCGAATAACCTCGTTGCGTACGCGATTTCTTAAAGGCAGGGTTCGCGATAAAACCAACTTTTGAGCTCTATTCATGGGAATGTAGATTTGGTCATCAAAAAAGTAAAACTAAGTGAAAAAACCCGGAAATTCGCGGTAAACACGCTCAAAAACAAAGTATACCGGCTAATTACCGGTGTCGGCCGGCCCCCTAATTAACGAGATTTTCAATAATGCTTGCTTATCCGCCCATTATTTTGCTGTCAAAGTAGTCAGTAGTGTCCAGAAATGCTCAGAAATCGCTTTAGAAGCAAAATAAAAGTTGACAAAACAGGCTTTTACACAAATCTCGATATTTGGGGGCGGGAGGACACCAAGCCATAACTTGTTCCTGAGCGTTTTTTCTTCAATTTTTTACTTATTTTCATTTTTGACATGGTTAGAGCTACCATTCCATGGCGATAGCACAACAACCGATTTTATCGAGAACCCTGCCTTTACGTTGTTTGAGAGAACTTGACGCAAACACCGCATGTGGAAGACCTCCAGCTTGCTGATATCCAACTTGATAAAAGTCCACGATTTCTAGCCGTACAGTAAAATCGGCATTATTACTGATCGGAAAATCCTCATCTTGGTTTTCATTGACACATTGCCTTTTTTGCACAGACACCAACCTAGTGAAACAAAAGCAGCGCAGGCCTGCCCGATCCTGCACTGTATCTCTTTTTTGTGCTTTTTGTAGCTTCCAAAAAGCGCTCTAGTCTTCGGAAAATCCGGAAACGGACTTCTCAAGTGTGTTCAGCGCCCAAAACTACCCCCCCCCCTGAGCAGAGTTCGAATGAAGGCACATCTTCCAAACTTTGTACAGAATGACAGCTGTACAGAATGACAGCGTTTTGGACTTGCACGGCTTTTCGGTTGGGCGTTTATTTATACCGATTAGAGGGCCCTGGAACTGTTTTGGAAATAAGTTCCACATTTGACCTTAAATCCTGCCAGTGTGGTAATTTGGGAGGCTGATCACGAATCTGGGGTTCGATTTCCCAGAGTGTTCGACTTTATTCGCTCATAGCTTCCTATCGGGCAAAAATTTGATGGCTTCCAGAATGCTATGGCAAAAATAGCTCAAATTGTTTCTCTATGGGCTATTTGGAGTGCTAAACGCGAATCTGGAGTCCGTTTATTGATTTTCGGCAAATTACGGTAGATTACGATGGGTATACGGTAGTTTGGTTGAACACTCAGATTTTACTCAAAAAATTTTTTTTGGGTTATTCGGGGTGGTGAATACGAATTAGACTTCCGTTTGTCGATTTCCGCAATACTTAGGCAGGATTTGCCCTCCAAACGACATGGCACCTACCGTAACCTACGTAAGCCTCAGATTTTCGACAAACGGACTCCAGATTCGTGTTCATTACCCTAGATTACCACCCCTACATACAAGTTTTAAGCAGAATCGGAGAAAATTTATTGAAACTCTAAAAAAGTGTCTGATGGGTGCTTGCCTTTTCGTGAAGCTTGGAAAATGCTCATAACTTGTTCGAACCTACAGCTCGGGGCGGGGTACTGCGCATTTTCACTATTTAGCCACAAGGGACGTTTTCGCAAATGCGTTGACCACTATAAACACTTTCTTTGTAAGTTAAAGATTTCTTTCCCTGCCGAGGGCCTAAAAGCTTGCTAAGGCATTGATTTACATGCTTTGAACATCACCCTCCGACCGGTTCTGACTCCTGGACCAAAACTTTGTAAAATTTGCCATCAACGGATAGACGACTTGCCCTGCCATCAAAATTTTTGTACGGCGCGCTGCATTGATTTGTTGCCGCTGCGGAATCCCCTGGAAAACTGACGCGTCATAAACTCGGCAGATAGGGGCGGGGCGAGCCAACCGGGCATTTTGGCCCTCGAACTCATTACGGTTTTATCTTGATTTTCGACCTGGTTCCGCTGCGGTCCTCGACAATGCCCGTGCAGCATCTTAGTTTTCCACACTGAAAACTCAAGAGCGAATCCTCGAAAATCGCCAAAAGTGGAGCGGCTAAAGTAGGATGGACGGTCTGTTTAGCAATTAGGCGGAGATCTCAGATTTCTTCCCCAAGGTTGTACTGTGAATTTAAGTCACAGAAAAGGTTGAAAGAATCCATGCGACGAAAAATCGACGAAGTATGTAGCGGTCAAATATGTCTCTGACCCACGCTATGTACAAGCAGCTTCAATAGTTACACTGATGTAAGAAGGTTGAAGATTGGTGGCGTGTGATCAGAGACAAACGTATGACTACAATTATTCTGTGACGTGACGCTGATACGAAAAGCCTTCCTATAATGCTACGAGTTTTAGAGATCTTTGTACAGAGTGGTGAGTAATTTTTTAGTGGAGGCTAGCTACACAATGGACTTGCTTGGGCTTGACAGCTACAAACATGGATATGAAGAAGTATATACATCAACCGATATGAATTTCAATAAAAGCGACGTCTTCGAACAGTTGTGATATCTTATTGAGACTATTTATGTGCCTACAAATCGTGAATTCGGCAATGAAGGAATCGGAATGGACGTGAGAGGTGTTCCGAATGAGCTCAATAGAGTTTTTTCTAGCATAAAAATCAAGAGCTTTAGCTAATCTTCCGAATCATGGGCGTCTCTGTACCTTTGATTAGCTCTCGAGACTCCAAGAAAGATTTACACCAATATGGAATCAAAGAGGAACATCATCGTGCTATTAGTCATCACGACTGGTCGGTTAATCTCTTCTTTCATATCCGTATACTGCTTTCCTTCCATTGATACTTAGAACTAGCGACATTTCTCCATATGAGCTCTAGGAAAGCTTAAGCTCAAACACTGACAAGGGAACTCGTTTTTTGGTCAGCGTAGCCATTACTTTTTTTACAATATTTCCTGTATTTGAACACCTGGGAGTGCTTTTTTCAATCTCCGCCAAGAGGGGGGTTCAATTAGAGGGAGGTGTTTAAAAAGATGGGAAGGCTCTAATTTTCAATCGAGAATTCAAAACTCAATATTGGCAAACAAAGATTATTCGGCGAAACAAAGTGGTACAGTACTTAAATACTCTGCGAACTCCAAGATATCTTCATCAATAAAGTCGTTGTTTAATAAGTTCTCCTCAAGATCCATCTCATCGAAAATGTCGACAAGGTTTTTGTGTCGACATCTCGAGCAGCGGGTAGCAGTTCACCTCTGGTAGGAATGGGTTCGCCAACTTTGAAACAGTGAATGACGTCGTCTTCGGAGCCATCTGCGGAATTTTTGATCCCGCAGACCTTGAAGGATCGAGCGGCAACTTTGGTTGAAAATTGCTCTTTTACCAAACTTCAATCAATTTTGAAGTCGTCTGTCAACGTGCCACTATGGAAGGTTTGAGAGAGTCTCTGCGTCCCTGCGCCTCTGGCTACTTTGCCATTAGCAGAGGGCCACCTCTCCCGTTCTGAACACAGGACTCCCAGCGGAGTCCGCTGGGAGTCTTGTGGCCGTATTCATGAAAAGGCGGGCGCAGGAAGGAAGCCTAACCTTCCCGTACCCGCCGCATGGCCACCAGTTTTGTGGCTCCTCTGTCGAGATTTCAATAGTGGCGGCCTCCTCTTCGCCACCTGTCAGAGCAGAGACAGGCATGGGCAGCCACCTGCAGAGACGAAGAGGAAACCGCGGGTAGAAAACTGCTGTGTCTCAACCCCGCTAACAATGCATTCCGGCGGGCATAGCATGCCCGACCTCGACTGTGCGGGCAAACGGGCAGTGCGCGCGCCGCCTACCAGTAACATATTGATTACGTTCTGAAACGCAAGATCGGCGTAGCAGGCAGCCACCAGTCTCTCCGCCCACCCGCTAGGTAGCCAGGAATCTTCCTGCATGCCCGCCAGGTAGCAGGTAGCCTTTCTGTCTACTTGCCGGATACGTAGAACGTAAACTCGTCCAACAGCGGGTGGACTTTGGACCTTCCTGGGAGGCTCCCAGTGTTTCGTGGACATGGGCACTGGTCTCCCCTGCGAGAGGAATTTGGAGCGCTCCGACATTGGTAGCGGTCTCCCATGGAAGATTCCTAGGAGTCCTAGCCCCATCAGGTATAGGAATCCTATCTTTCTTCTGCAGGAGTTCTGCTTTCCTCCTCTAATGAACCGAACTCCGCACTTCAGTTGAACAAAACCTCTTTTAGAAAGGAATTCCAAAGATGCTCTGGGATCTAGCCAAACCCGCATAGTTTTCGTATTGCTTAAACTTGTAGCATAAATTCTGGCTTTCCCGCTGACAAACTTGTCAACGGCAAAAATTGGTGTAGGTAATCCGGCTCCAAAACACCTCAGTAAATGACAGGGCGCCTGTGTGCACCTGATCAGCCCAATCGTCTGCCCACCCAGAACAGCCGCGTATCGTAGGCCCAATCGTTCAACGTGCGCGTTTTAGGCCAACTGCCGGAGCTGTTCCGTGGTGTATTTGACTCAATTGAAGCGATCTCGCAGCATGTCCTGTGGGAGACCGCTTCGCTCTAGTCCGGTCGTCCACAGTACTAAACAGCTCCCGTAGTTGACCTCGATAGTCGTTTCTTTCATACGAGACCGCTGCCAGTGTCGTAGCGTTTTCTGCTGCCGTGAACTGAAGTCCGGCTCCTTATAGGCATATTTTGAGTCTGTAGAGTTATTCCTACACATTTTTTATCTGTGATACGCGTTCAATATAAGGGAGCCTATTTGATTTGTTGGGGTCAATCCACCATGTCCTGAAAAAGAGCGCCGACAAAATTTGGAATGCTCCATCTGCGTGGGTTCGTCTGAACTGCCATTCATTTCTATTTTCAGCATGATAACATCTGACCAGATATCGGTCGCAGCTCGGCACCACCGAGCACGAGATAGAAAATGGAATCCTGCTTGGAAAGCTGTATATAGAGGCATGTTGGTCAAATTCACAGCGCCGTGGCAGCTCGGCTGGCACACGTGACGCGAGCGGCGAATAAAAGCGCTGCGCGTACGTCGTCGTTTGAGCACGTTATCCGTGGGGCCTCTATCAAGAAAAATAGTTGGCATTCGGTTAACGCGCCCCAACGACGAAATGCGCGCAGCGGTTTTCCGCCGCGCCCGTCACGTGGGCCAGCCGGACTTCTCCTGCACATCCCATATAGAATAAAGAAAGCCCTAAGTTTCGTTTTTGTCTGAAAGGAACACTGTAAGTTTCTAATCTCATAGCGTCAAAAGCTTACTCTGAATCTCAAAATTTTAGCGCAGAAATTCGTGAGTGGTCGATTAATGGCCGCCGACAACTTGACGTGGGAAAGATATATTCTACTTATTGCATGTCTTTTCCTAATCCACGAATGTTGTATATGACCTGTTTCCAGAAGACAAGCAAGGTCATAGAATCGTCGCTCGGTGAAGTCAACCTCGATCACAAACCATGGTCTGAGAATTAAAGTATTGGAAGTGATAGCCTGGACTGGAACTCTTAGTCTGCCGGCAACCCCTGTGAGATGTGCAAGATATTCCTGCTAGTGATGCCAAGGTGAAGCACGAAGGGCACGACATATGGTTTCCGTTTTGGATTTAGTCTGAAGCATTGACCAGGCGGCTGGCCGTGCGGGGTTGGCGGCCTCACTGGAGAAAGGGGTTTCGATTTGCGTGGGGTGATCTACCATCGCAGCCCCGTTTGTTTCTAAATTTATTGTGCGAATTCTACTGGTTAGGGAGACGCCGTCAGGACGCAAAGATCAGCTCTACTGTTTGGTAGCGAGCTGACTCTCCAACACGCGAACGGTTAGTGTGTTAAGCTGCCAAGTTGTTTAAAAAATTTGTCAGCTCTCAGGCCATTCGTCAGGCCGTAATGCAAAACAGTATACAACGATGTAGACGAACAAAGTTAATTTTTCTACAAAATTTGGAATCATGAAAAAAATAGAGGTAATTAATTATGATATGCAGTTTGGTAACATCTTCCAATCTCAGCGCAAATACAGATCCCTCCATGATCACTTCACACTGCGACTAGCCTCTGACTGCTGAGCATACACAGTGGATTTCCAACCTGTAAAAAGTGAAACGTTTAGAAATTTGTAGCTCTGTAAACGATATGAGGAAACTCACTAAAGATGTGTTTTGGTGACGCGATGAGCTTTCTGAACTCACTATTGAACACGATAATGATCCACCTGAAATGATTAGATGAGAAACTTTTGTAGTGAATGACAGATTAAAGGCAGTGTTCACAATGAAAATCGTTTTTCTGCTTTTTCATCTTTCTTGAAGCCAGTCCCATGCTGATTCCAATGGTGTTTTTGGAATCGTACAAGACCTTCTGGGAACGGAGTTATGGTCCCTCAAAGATTGAGCTAAGGAAACATGGTGGACGAGTTGTCCAAGGCTTGTAACTTCGGTCTTTTGCAGCCGATCTATGCGAGCTGACCTGAGTAGAGAGAGAAGCTGAGAATGAAGGGAAGAACGGGGCTAATGCTTGGAAAACATCGCTCATCTCACGATCTCGAGCATTCATTTGTTCACGTCGGTGGGCGTGTGCTGCGCGTTCGGGGTTTTCAATGCGCTCAAAGTTGCAACTTCGGGCTCTTTTGGGGCTCTTCCTGGCTCGTTTTCATGCGTTCTTTCGACGTCACCGTTACAGTCTGACCCTCCACTACCGATTACTAGTGTGAACTGAAACACATTTTTTATCGTGAACTTTGCCTTTAAATGCACGTCGATGATTAGATTAAGGGAGGGGCATACATTCCTGGAGATAGTCATTATACAAACTAAGCAAAACTTCTACCAAGAAGCAACCATTTGCAACCGACGGGAAAATTGAACACGTCAGTATGAGGCCTGTTTCAAAGCTCGATCGCCGAGCGACGTGATGGGATGATAAACATGAGCATCGATCGAGATCGCGTCGCACATCGATCTGTATTCGAAACATGTCATCGCGGCGATCAGCGATCGCACGGTGAAATAGGCCTGAGAAGGTCAGTAATGTTGCTAAGAGACACTAAAGTGTGTCCGAATGATAATGGCGAACCATGCGAACGGTGAGCGTGGCAGGAGGATGTCGCGTGCCCCAAACTCGGATGAGCATGCAGGAAACACTGCGAGCCTTCCCACGCAGCCATTGACTAGGGGCGAGGCCGGCATCGGCTTGCAGCAAGCCAACCACGTCGAAGAATCAGCTCTGCAACAGATGGAGGAGGGTGACAGCCGTTCGAAAACTCGTTTCAGATCGGCACAAGCGATGGCCGCCTGCCACGCACGCCGGTCGCACGGCTCGCCAGTCTGATTAGGACACACTCTCCATATGCGCTGATTAGACTAATTGTAAGTATTACACGATTTTTGGATGTTTTTTTGCCGTAACTGCAGTCCAACGTCGCAGTGCACGTTATGGTATGTTTACAAAAGGTGCTGAGTTGATGGCGAAACGCTTGGCTCCGGGCGAGATTGAACAAGCATATTCCCTTTCCGGGGGAGCGCCTTATCGCACTGCACCACCGAAGCCCCAGCGCCGCTCTCACTCAACTGCTCGGTAAATATCGCTCCCCCGGAAAGGGAACATGCTGGTTCAATCTCGCCCGGAGCCAAGCGTTTTGGGATCAATTCAGTACCTTGTGTAAACATAATTGTAAGTATCTAAAGCTTAGGCCCTGTATGTGAGACGATAATGGGTTTTGTCTGTTCCAAGGATGGGAATTTCGCGCTCTTTTGGGGCCAAAGCTGTTCTTAGCCCTAAGACTTACTCACTCTGTTCTACTTGTGATCTTTTAGAAGAAAGTTTTCAACTAAAATGATCTGAAAAATCAGTCAAGCAAAGAGAAAAAAGGAACGCCGTCCTTAGAAACTCACGGATCAATAAAGTGTACGAGGTTCCAGGCTACAGTGGTCAAACCCCAGATTATCCACTTGTTCTCAAATGTCCATGCTAGATGGAAAAAGGTGTAAAGCTCCATTGCAAACACAATGCCTTGCAGAACGATCTGAAATGAAACGAACGGTGAGAATGCGGTGCAGTATTTGGAACTGTAGCTCAAGAAATATCCTAGAAAGCTGTGCTTGGATTTAGACCTTGGAGAACAGATTTTCGGCCATATACTTTGAAAAAACGCCGTGTTTATCTCAAGTCAAGGCATTGGTGTCTAACACTGTCCCGAAGAGTGAGCTTCGGTAATGTCGATTGGTTTCCTCGAGATAACGCGCTCCGGTCGACACGCCACGCCTCTCACGCCCGCACCTGGCAGCATAATATTGACTAATCCGTGTTCCCCGGTCTAGCAGTTTTCTGTGTTTTCGTTATTGTGAATGTAATTTTCCTCACTGTTTACATATCTTATAGGTTTATCATATACTAGTTGCGCCAATTTAGAACCGTAGTGCGCGACAATCCTTGAATTGCACTGTACCGCAATGAGAGCTCTTGTGTGTTCGTGAAGTAAAGAAGTCTAGAGTAGAGCAGAAGGACGGTTTTTCTCTCGTGATTGTCTGAAGCTACAATGTAACCAAGTGCGCTGAAAGTTTTGTAAAAACGGGGAACATTTGTCAAACTTGGCAAAAAAAGCGTCCGATGCATGTAACTTTTTGAATGGTGAAGACTTTTTCTAATTCTGAAAACGCTATAATCATATTCACAGATCAAATTGCTACCTTCCAATTATGTGATTTATAGGCCATAGTTTCAGAATCGCTTTGTTTTCGAGGGAAATAGTTTTTGCAATCGAGTTTTCAAAACGCCGCTGCGCGGCGAGTAAGTGAGGCGAAAGTTTGAGCAGTAATTGTACAAGTTTCAAATGGAATAGCAATCTGCATTTAATATTAATAAATGAGGTGCAGGTAAGAGCATCTCAAGGTTTGCGTAAGTTGAATTTTCGAAATCCTTCGCAAACAAAACTCCGATTTTCAGGTAGCTCTCTGTAAGGTGTTTAATGAAGAATCTTAGAATTCAACAAACAATTCATCCTTGAGATTCCTCAACTGCACCTTAATTTTTGAAGAAACCATGTAGATTGCTCTTCCATTACTTGTACAATTACTGCTCAAAGTTTTGCCGCACTTCGCCGCGCGCGACGTTTTTGAAAACCGTTTTCAAAAACTATTTCCCTCAAAAACAAAGCGATTCTAGGGAACTACGGCCTATAAATCACATAATTAGGTAGCAATTTGATCTGTGAATATATGATAGCTTTTCAGAATTGTAGAAAAGTCTTCATTCAAAAACGTTACATGCATCGGACGCTTTTGCTAAGTTTGCCAGATGCTCCCCTCGTTTTTACAAAACTTAGCGCGGGTATTGTATCTGGGTGTCTCGTCACCAATTTGTCAGAAAATTCTGTATCCGCGAGGTCCTTCATTAATCGTTAGCACTGTAAATGGCGATCAATAGGAGAGTCGGAGGTGATTTAGTGCCGCTAAGGAGTATCACGCTAATTCCTTAATCCTTCAGTTGCGGGTTAGTGCCAGGCACTCTGATATGCGGAGGGGGTTTCTGAGAGTGCACATGGCGAGCGCACCTACTCACGGATGAGTTCCTTTCACAGCGTTTCTGATTTTCCTAGGGTATTCCCTATTCCCTCTACCAGAGGACTACTGTTTCTCCTATTCGTTTCTCTCATCCACGAGAAGGTGTCCGCGAGAAGGCGCGCGCCATGCGCTCTAGGGCCCCGTCCACATCAGAGTGCCTCTTCCGGGACAGGGGCTGTCTACACACCGAGGGGAGAGTTGTTCCCTTTTTACAGTTTGGAACGTCACGCGGCTCAACGCGAGCGGAGTGGTCCCGAGTGGAATTAGGGCCGCCAAAGGCGGGACAACTCCTCCCTCGGTGTGTAGAGAGCCCCTGTCCCGCCTCTTCCCCCCCTTCAGCTGCGGCCCAAGTGAAAGGTATAAATGCATACCTGTTTCAAGAAATTGATATCCCTTTTGCGATTGGAGTCTGCTGTAACCCCTGATCGGCGCATCTGAATAGTATCATATGTGTTTTTTTCAGAATCATTGGAGGACTTGCATTTTTCGGTTCTAATTCCGCTCGGGACCGCTTTGCTTCGAATTGGAGTGGCGTGACGTGTCGAACTGCGAAAAACGAGGACACACCATGCTAGGCCTTTTTCAGACCTCAAGTCCAATTGAGCCTAAGGCCTACGAAGTCGATCTTATTTTGAGAAGTATTTCATACCTGTTCAAGGGCTGCATCATTTTCAAAGGCATTAGAAACGAATAAAAGTTTCCACTCCATCTATTTCACACGGTTTTCACGTGCTTAGAGATTGCAACATAAGTCGTGGAAGATTTTTATTTATCATTATTGCTTCACACATTCAATCCACAATATAATCACCATAACTATCTACAACCTTACTCCATCTGAAATTCAAGTCGCTGATTTCCTTCTCCGAGAACCCAGGAGTCTGTGCATCGAAGAAGTCAGCCACTGTCAGAAATACATAATCAAGTTGTAAAATATTTTTTCTCCCTCTGCTCCAACAGGAAAGGACTTTTTGGAGGATGTGGTGACCGGAGATGAGATTTAGATACTGTACGACGTGGGCGCCCGCAGAGGCTTCTGGCTTCCTCCAGGAGAACAGCCGCTAACTCAGTCATAACCGAACCTTTATCCAAACAAGGTTTTGCTTTGTTGCTTCTGGGATTTCCGCGGTATGCTTTTTTATGAGCTACTATCGGAAGGTCAGACAGTTACCGCAACAGTTTACAGTGAGCAACTTCAGAAGTTGAAGGGAGCAATAGGAGAAAAGCGGCTGAGAATGACTGCGGCACACCTGTTGCATGATAACGCACGACCGCACATCTCTCATGTCACGCGGGACAAACTAACGGAGCTCGGCTGGGATACGGTCCCTCACCAACCCTATTCTCTTGATCTAGCTCCCTCTGACTATCATTTGTTTCGCCCTCTCAAATCCTTCCTAGCCAAGAAAAAATATTCTAAACTTGATGATGTATTTCTGGCAGTCGCTGACTTCTTCGATGCACAGGCTCCTAGGTTTTGGGAAAAGGGAATCAGCGACTTGCCTATTAGATGGAGTAAGGTTGTAGATAGTTATGGTGATTATATTGTGGATTCAATGTGTGAAGCAATGAAGATTGAAAAAGTTTAAAAAAATCGTCCAAGACTCATGTTGCAACCTAATACTTTCCAATTATTTTTTCTTGCCGTTGCAGAGCAGCTACGCCGCGTTCCTACTCTCATTACGCAAATTAGATCTCCTTCATGAGTCCTCACCGATCTAACGGAGGACCTCGATGAGCAGTCATTAAAGCTGCTATAAAAGAATATTTTAAATGTTCTGCGCTAACTAACTGAAGAATACAGAAAGGGTATTGGTGGGGTACTGGCAGCAATCTTGTCCGGAAAGCGATGCGATGCAGGTTCGAGCTCTTCCTAGCAAATAAGTGCTCAATTCAGGTACCTTGGTAATGTTCTGCTGATTTTGGAGTGGCTCATGAGGCCAAACCTAGAGAATCATGCTCCCCTCATGAATGCTCATGGTTTAGGCAGGGCTGAATAGCCGACACATTTGATGATCGTCCTCTGTGAGGAGGTGAACCAGTCGTGTCCGAGTAAATATTTCGCTGCCCCAGCTCCTACTTGAGTTGACTGGACCCTGAGGACGACAGCAAATAACGCAGCAATAGCACGATCAAATGATGTCTCTGCAGGAGAATCTCTACAAGTGCTGGTTGTTCTGCGCCAACCATAAGCATCCATACTTCCGTGTAGTCACTCCTTACTAGTACATCATCTGTTTAGAGTTGTACAACTGATGTATATTTATTATACGGTCGAAGCTATACTTATCAACTCGAGCAGCTTCATGGCCTGAACAAATATGTGATGAGGACAGAGTTCCTGTATAGCTCCTGTTTGATAACTTGAGTTTGATCCGCGAGAGCACGAAATAGGCCTTCTACAAGCAGTGTGCTGTCCACGCAAAATGGAGCCAGTCTTTGTACAGCTACCAATCATTCGGAAAGACGAGGAAACAACTCGCTTACCTTAAATTGTGTCATGTGAAGTTTTGCAATGGTTATGAGGTCAACTGCTGCTATGATCACGACAAAGCTGATGTCCTTGTAGAATTCCAAGATCGATGGGATCTTACATCCCTGAAGTCACGATCATGGAGCTTTCAGAACTTTGCTCATCACTCTTGTACCTTACTTCAGTTTGTGTGATGCCCATTATCCATAAATGACCGTCGTAGGCAAGATCGCAACCAACTGGGAACGAGATAAGGTAGTCAGTGAACAGCTTGCTACTTAGTAGTTGGATGGAAAGATTTTATTCGAACTCACGGAAACTATAGGTGATCAGGCAGCGGGTTATTGACACCATCCACGTTATAACAATGACCACATTCGTGTTTCTCTTACTGTAAAAGAAGATCAATGGAATGTCATGGAGTCTTGAACTTTCTCTTCTTAATTCAAGGCAAACAAACAGCGGTCTTCTTGGGTCGGATACCTCACGAGCGCTGGCTCCAAGGATCTGTGCGATGTTGGAGAGAGACGCAACAATTCAAAACCAGCGCGCAGGTCAATGTGGAAGGTTTTTGGGTGCCAGAAAAAATAAACACCATCTCGTGGAAGTGGAACATGTGGTTTCACGATGAAGGCGAAAGACGTCGGTTGGGGCCAGCGGTAGAGCACGCTCATTAGGTGCAGGATTTAAGGAGACTTGCGCACGACTTCGCGGTTAGTAGGAGATGCTTCAGAAAGCATGCGGAGGACTTCCCGGAAGGGCCGCAGAAATTCACGAGCAGTGCTCACAACATTGCGGGAGCGGAAGAAGGCTTACAAAGTAGTGCACAGAAAGCCACGGAAAGGGGTCAGCTTCCCAATGATTGTGCTCATCAAGTCATGGAAAGTGGGTGCAACCCGAAATGACCGCGCGGGGTATCGTGGAAGACTGGTGGACTCCTTGCTTAAAGGGCGCGTAGGACGTCGGGGAGAAGGCTGGAATGAGTCAACGATTCTAGCTCTCCTAAAATGACCTCAGATAGTTTCAAAAGCAACTATACAAAAAAGTCGCTCGAAGGTAGTTAGAGAGGAAGAAAAAACCGTGATGACCCTATGCAGGTCTGTCCATGATTTTTGACGTGGTGATGTAAAGGCTTACCTGAAGTATGTTTCATAGTGCATTGGTAGGCAGATAGCACACAATCGATTGAGAGCTATAACCAAATGCGACCAGATGCAGATGTCGTAGCACATCAGCAGAATCAGCACAAATCGAGAAGAGGCAATCTTCATCGCGCGTACATCGCTAAAGAGGGAGATGTCATCACACAACGGCACAACAGTTCAATTTCGAGAAAGCAGTGTGAGATTTCTACATCGTAAGCTAGACACATCCCATGTAACACTTGCTAAGTGCGAGCTTTCGATTGTTGCGGATAAGGGAGATCTAGAATGACGGCACACTCTCGCGCCCACAACGAGGAGCCACTTTGTCACACTTCCTTGAACGACCTTCCGAGCTCAGCAATAGGAAATAAGCGATAGTCTTTTTCAATAGCCTCATTCTTTCCTTCACATTCAGCCGGCCTTCTCATTAAGATCCGCTCGCATAAGTCAGTTTCGAATGAGAGATATAACAACACTTGAACAACCCGTCGACCATGCTTTTGCCGCTTGATTCTAGGCGATTTTCGAAGAGCCATCAGTCCTCCGAAAGGGGGTTCGTACACTTCCAGGCGCATCATTGGAATCGACGTGTGATGAACTTCGAGATAAGTAGGAGATTTCGAAAGGCTTTATCAGGGTGTACTGTGTCTTTAGAAAATTCCTATCGAATCTCATAGAAAAGCGAAGTGGTACACGTGATCTGCGCTGAGGGCATAGCACCCGTAAGGCTCTAGCAGGAAAACTCACAAGAACACCATTGGTGAATAGAAGAAGGCAAAAACGGAGCAGAGAATAGCTTCGCATGTCGATTGACTAGATAATAGACGGCCAAAAGAATTTCTCAAAGACGGCAATCGAAGAGTAGTGGTGGCGACAAGTAGATTGGCAGCAGTACCAACGAAGGAGATCTGAAGCTTGCTTCGAGATTGACAGCAAGACCTTAAATGTTTTGCTCAATTCCATTTAACAATGATCAGCTTACCACGAAAATGATGGTCGCTGCGATGCGGTCTTCGCCAAGCAGCAGCTCTTTGTTGGAATCTGACATTCTACCTGTAGAAAAATTCAAAACTGAGATTTAAGAATTGCTGCTCATCTCTGGAAGTACGGAACCCTCTGTTTATGGAATTTCTGAAAATCTATGTATGCATTATACGTGACGCTCATGTATAAGGTAATGAGGCGATGATGATTTGGTTTGATTTGATTTATTACGATGCTCAAGACAGTCGTTTCAAAATAGCCATAATTACAATGATGGGATACAACGCAGATACACAAATCGCCACGAGATATTAGTAATAACCGGATGTGGGAAGCCGCCACGCTGCTTCATGAAAAAAGTAGCGCGCGGGAAACGAAGAGAGGATAGCTATCGATCGAATGATTTCGCGACCGATTGCTGAGCGAAACTTTCTACTTGAGAGACACTGACAATACAAGCACAGCTTGAACATCGCAGAGCGTTCAAAGCTTGAAAACTCCATTGTTCCTCCAATTGAAGTCATAAACGCATTGTACGTTGAGGTCGTCGTGATGCGAAATGAGTGCGCAGCGTTCTTGGTTGACGGTCAATTTTTCCTTATCTCACAACGAGGCCCCTTTCACTTTGATCGGAACGGCTTGACGAATTGCGAGCAATAATTTTTACTCTGAGATTCAGAAGCTTGTGTACCATGCGGAAATCAAAAACCTTCTTCGAGAATGAAGTGAAGGAAGTTGAACCATTGATTTCTTTTTTCGGGTTCAGGGATCCAGACACCACGAATTACCAAAACGGTCAGGATTAGAGTAGCGCATTTCAAAATTTGTTACGCTTCGTTAGACCGGAAATCGGATCACGAACTCTATCTCTCCCGAACATTACTGGTTCGAGGTATACATACTGTGCTCTGAAAAGCGGCGACATCGTTTACCGCCGACATTTCGAGTTCTTGGGTTTGCAACAAAAGTATAACAGACGTAATTTTGGGTAATCAAAAATTTTCGAGGAATCTTCGACTCACCTCTCCCAGATTTCCCTCGTACAGATTAAAAGCGGAGGTTCAATCGAGTCTGTTGATCAGATCAGAGCGAATTCAAAAAATATAAGCGAATTAATTTCGCCTCGCGTTCTTAGAAGCCGTTGATTGTGTGGAGTCTTCTCATTGGGTGGGATATTCCGTCATTCCGGCGATAGTTGATCTCGGTCCACGTTAGGTAGTTAATCGGGTATTATTCACTGAGAGTAAGGACAATGAAGAAACCTTGTGACGTGGAGTCTCTCACCATGTGGAATAGATAAAGGCAAGTTGTTGTTCAGCTCTAGAGAAAGAGCATCTATGTCACATCGGAAACATTAGGCATTCACAACAAAGTGTGTATTCCCCGAACTGCAGGGGAATTCTTGGAAAAGAAGCCAACGAGAAATAAGTTGAATCGGTTCTCCGAATGCTACTGGAGATGGAGATGGTGAAACACCAGAGTTAGGCGGGTGTTGTCCAGCCGGAAAACGGGGGCACGTAAAAAGTTTCAAAATTAAGAAATTTTTTCGAGAAGACGCGAGAATTCCGGGTAAAAAAATGACAAAGTTGAATAACAAAAGTTTTTTTACGGAAGGAATTTAAACATCTTGTAGTAGGAAGAAAAAGGTGAAAGGGAACAATACTAGCTCTATAGCAGCACGAGTGTAGAACGTTTTCATACGGAGCGATGTAGTAGCAGCATTTTGGACTGTATCCGAAGTGTCAACTCATGAGACGTATTATCAAAAGAGTTACATGCATTATTAGATCCTATTTAATGTTTTAATCCTTCACTTCGTAGGGTGGACAACGTATGGTTTCCGTTTTCATTTTAGTCTGACGCATGGACCAGGCGGCTGGCTGTGCGGGGTGGCAGCCTCACTGGAGAATGGGGTTTCGATTCGCGTGGGGTGATCTGCGAACGCGGCCCCGTCCATTAATTAGACTAGAATTATTTCTCCAAGCTCTCCCCTCATGGAATTTTAGATTTGCTTAAAAAAAGATTTGGAATCTCCGTGAAATTCTCTACAAAATGATACCTGAAAGCCCTCTAATAACCTTGAACTCATAGGGAATCGCCGAAAAGCAGTTTTCACCTTGTCCGATACCGTTGTTCAGAACTGCGCCTACGGCCCGAATCGGGCAACGCAGGTTTTTTTTTCAAAAGGCAACTCTGAGGTCCTGAAAATTCTATTTTCATCCCATGCCTACTCTCTACAAATACAGTAGGATCGCCCGGATGCTCCGTAGCCTAAAGTAATCAAAACCAGTATTCCAAATTACACTGCGGCGGACCGTCGAGAAATAACGCGCTCCAAAGGGAAGCCGAACTACTTCGGTGGCTTTGGAGCACGCAAACCGCAGGATCTTCAAACCGCAGACCGCATAGCAATTCAAAACTACGCTTCCCAAGGCTCATCATTAGGATATGGAGTGCAGGCAGTATTTATTAAATAAAAGAATAAACCTAAGGAAGGATTTCACTGCAAAACTAACTAGTTTTTTTTTAGAACCTGGGGGGACGTAAAAGTTTACTTAAAGTTTTTTTCCAAAAATTTTGGTGTTCAAGTAGGGGGAAGGGGCAGGGGTGAAGCTTCGCCGAGGTTCTGGACAACTGTCTGCCTGACCCTGTAAAGTACTCTTTTGTCCTAAACACTGTTTTTACACATGTACTGAGAGATTCGACGCTACCGGTATACAGTACCGTTAAAAAGTCTATTCCGCTTTGGTTTTTCGACCATAACTCATTCGTTAGCCAAACAATCAGTTTACCTTTTTATCACAAATACAACACAACGAAAAAAAACGAACACTCCACAAAATCAACACCAAACCACGCCTACAACTTAAAGGCAGTGTTCACGATGATTCTCGTTGCCAAGTTTTCCACTCAAAACAATCCGTTGGCAACCAAGTGTTACCAAAATCACGAAGAAACGGCGAGAAACGCACTAATTCGTCTTATTTCAGTGACATTATTCTATGGCCTGGACTAGTTGTCTGGTTGTATGAACATGTTCACGGTGGTTGTCACCGGTAAAAAATGGGACTAATCGAAAATGGAAGAATATTTTTGGCAAAACAGTATTAGTTAGGGCCCGAGGAAGGAACGGAGCAATACAGAATGGAGAATTGCAAAAGACGGGTCCACAAAAGATTGCATCGTCACAACGAACAGTTCCATTGATACTTAGGAGGCGGGCTGATACTTGAGGATTTCGTGCCCTTGTGGTGCGTTTTTCTCGGTTTTCTCGATTTGTTTTGAAAAAATGCCAAATTGCAGTGTTCAACAGGATCCCAGGATGCTCGAGAGTCCTGTATGGAGACGAACGTTCTGGCGTTTGACAAATGTGTTTAAGAAGGATTCAAATTCGCTCAGCATTGAGATGTAATGAATGCGCCATGTTTGATTTTGCAGGAAGTGCAGAAGCGGCAGATGAATGGATTGTGCTCTAATTGTGACTGAAGACCATTGGCGAATGGACACGTGCGATTACTATAATGGTACACCTCGGCGAAGATTCTCAGAGAACGCGCTAGGCAGGAGACAGACGATTGAGTGAAATTAAATTATATAATGAAACTATGATATCAATAAATTAATGGTTAGCTCGATAGAGCAGAGAACCGAGCGAAATTGTCTGGGTTGCTCGGACCTACTACAACGCACTCATTTTACTAGTTTAGCCATGCTTTAAACTTGCAAATAACTGCAAAAGCTGACTCAAGGTGTTAAGGATGACGGATGGTTATCGAGTTCCTGCCATTGCAGAAGTGGCTTAGTAATTGGCAGCAACATCTTATCAAAAAGGGAAGATGGGTATGCTGGTTGGGTGGGTCTACGAGAATCAACCAAAAATCTCCGAATTCATTATCTTGGCGGACTATTCTGAATAGCAAAAACAGACTGTTGTATACCTATTATAGTGTTGTACTTGCTATAAGAAAATGAA
This sequence comes from Aplectana chamaeleonis, assembly GCA_029168955.1. NCBI lineage: Eukaryota > Metazoa > Nematoda > Chromadorea > Rhabditida > Cosmocercidae > Aplectana > Aplectana chamaeleonis. Next base: position 422,080 of record JAPDOI010000458.1, read on the forward strand.
GCTGATTGCTCTACCAACAAATGAGTTATGGTCGAAAAACCAAAACGAATAAACTTTGTAACGGTACTGTATCTTTAAGAGGTTAAGGTATGCATTTAGAACACTGAAGATTTGAAACTTTCTGGACTGGAAACACTTGTCTGATAGAAAAAACGAGAGTAGACGGTTTTGTAGTTACTCATGCTTCTGCAAGCAAAACAAGATACAGATGAAACAGTGGCATTTTTAGCTTCCGATTCTCTTTGTAGCGCAATTAATAATGACTGACATATGTAACAAACGAGAAATCGCAGAAATGCTACAATCTCTGCACAATGCACAATTTTGCAACACTGCTATCTCGGAGCCTCATGGCCGATTGAAAACTTTAACATGACGCTTCAAACAAGCCGCAAACGTTCTAAAAGATGCGTTCCACAGTCGCTGCAGTGTAATCATCGTGACAGCAAGTTGGTCTAGTCTGTCTTGCGCGATGACTAGATCGCGACAACGAATAGTCCGTAGTCACAACCAGGGATGAGCGGAATTCCGCGTTTCGCGTTCCGAAACCCGCAGTTTCGCGCATTTTTGGCATTCCGCGTTCCGCATTCCGAAAACCGCAGAAAACGCCGCGGAATGCGAAAATATCGGGTCATGAAAACCGCATTTCCGCGCATTTTCAGGCGTTTCGCGCCCGATTCCCAAAACTCGAGAAAAAAATTTCTGTTCCGAAACCCGAAAACCGTTTTCCGAAATTTTATATTTTTATTCCGCTCATCCCTGGTCACAACCCTCGCCCTTCACAGACCAGGTCAGTTTGCAGTCACAAGAGTTCCAGTACACTAGTCTACATGTTCCAGGTCTCAACAAGGTGCGAGGCACCCAACATACCAGAGGCAGTTTTGGAAAAGAGTTTCTAACAATTGCGAATAAAATTCTCGCCATGAACCTTTCGAAACCTCTGCAGTTTGAAGCCTTACAATAAGCTGTTCCTTTAAAAAAAACTGTTCTCATGCCAATCCCTCGGATCGAGGTTGTTCCTGAAGTCGAGTCATCACAGCATCATGATGTTGCAAGGCATTCAGACGTGGTGTATTTCACCCGAATTCCGATATCGGATATGTTATTACGTAGTGTTGGGATTCGTGCTCCATAATTTTAGTGTTTGGCACAGGACGCAAGTCTCTGCAAGACTGAACGAAATACTAGTAGAAACTATTTATTCTGGCTAGTGACCAACGAGTCTATGAACACCCTAGGTGCAGGAGCTAAGGTACTCTAGTAAGCCCGATGGTAACAACTTTATGTAAGTTACAGGATACTTCAAAGATGCAGCTGTGCTCGTTTCATCGAGCATTTTCAGGGTGAACTTCAATGTCTGCTGGGTTTTACTACGTAAAGAAACAGGGGCATCACAGGAAGATAAAAGCGAACGTGGTTAGGCACCCCACCCCAAACTGTTTAATAACCAACACAATCACTGTCCATGCCTCCGACTTCATTTGCAACGGCTCTGCTCCGACTGCTCTACATAAATTGTGCTCTTGAAACCTGTAATCGAGTTTTATAACTTGGACTCTTGCGCTGAAAACACTAACATAAGGGCTACACTTACTGAATATGCGTTTAGGTGAGGCGATGAGCCTTCTAAACTCAGCGTTGAATCCGAGGATTATCAACCTTAAACTTGAAAATGAATTAGGCGAGAATGAAAACTACTCTGTAGACACTCACGCATCTGTGCAATGCACAAGATTCCAGGCGACAGTGGTTAGGCACCAAACTACCCATTTGTTCTCGTACTGCCATGCCAAGTGAAAGTAAGTGTAAAGTTCAACGACGAAGACACATCCTTGCAGAACGGCCTGAATGTCTATCGTGTACTCTCGAATCGGATAACTTAGGCTAACAGCGAAACTCCCCATTATAGCAGAGGTGTTTGGATCCTCGGATTAACTTCAAAGTGGAAAAGATGGCATAATGTGTTTCGAAATTTTTAGTAAGCTTGTTTGCAGGCTTCCTTTTGACAGAAGATCTTCCTCGCGTATAATTCCACTGTGGAAAGTCACCGAGAATGCTCAACATGAAGGCTGCCTCTAATGTCCATGTTTGGTCTTCTTGAAACATGGGCATTTGTTCTGAGCGTTGCTTTGTTACTTCTGTGCCTGACAGGTTTTTAGGGTGGAACTTTTATTGGCCTGACAATTCGACAATCCGTCGTTTTCAAAGGCCTAAATGGTTCAAAGTCGAATCTTTGATTAATCCAAAACGGTCCAAACTAAGAGTAAAGAGTAAAACCACACTCGTGACTCAGAAGATTGTGCAAGTTCTGTCGAGTGGGGGATCAAGCGGATGCTGGTTTAGTTTAACACCCAGAGACCAGCGCTAGATGCTGTTTTTCTTCTCTTTATTCTTCTCCTCACCATTCCAGCCTGACATGAGTTTCTCTTCCATCTCGCTTGCATTCGCGTCCTCCAGGTCGTCATCTGGTCCTCTGACCCGCCACTCGACAGCCGTCGCGACGTTGTCTGCGATGTCAACTCACACAAATTCCACAAGTTAGCTTCTCACTGCTTCTTTGGCGCCAAAAGTAGAAATGGTACCCACTGCCCTTATATGTATTTTGTCCAATGTATGTGACGTGAGAGGCACTGAGAAGCTAAAGCTGAGAAACGTCGCGACGGCTGTCGAGTGGCGGGTCAGAGGACCAGATGATGACCTGGAGGACGTTAATGCAAGCGAGTTGGAAGAGAAACTCATGTCAGGCTGGACTGGTGAGAAGAAGAATGAAGAGAAGAGAAACAACACCTAGCGCTGTTCTCTGGGTGTTAAACTAAACCAACATCCGCTTGATCCCCACTCGACAGACCTTGCCTAATCTTCTAAGTCAAGGGTGTGGTTTTACTCCTTACTCTTGGTTTGGACCGTTTTGGATTATCAAAGATTCGACTTTGGACTATTTAGGCCTTTGAAAACGACGGATTGTCAAAACGTCAGGCCAAAAAAAGTTCCACCCTAAAAACCTGTCAGGCACAGAAGTAACAAAGCTGCCTCTAATAATGTGGGGATCAACAAAAGAATTTATTATAGATTTCGCATTTAGTATCTCAAATAAATCGTCTTTAAACCAATTCTGAGCAAACTGAAGTGATCTAAATGTTTCCCTGTACGGAACGAAACGAATGCCTACCTGCTTCAAGAAATTGATTTCTCTACTCCGATTGGAGTCATGCTGTGGCACTATCGCAGCCCTGCGCACCTAGACATCAATATCGTTGTATGATATGTATGGATATGCAAACCTGATACAAAAATTCCACGCTCTGAATCTATCGCTCTTCCAGCCTACCTTCAAATTAGTTAGGTGCACCTTCATGATTGTTATAATGTCTACTGTTGCAATAATGATAACCACAGTGAGATCCTTGTAGAAGTCCAAGTATAGCGAAATGAATTTGCAGTTCTGAAATAAAAGTCTCCTACGAATAGGTGGGACTGCAATGAAAAATTCATTAGACTCTGTGTCTCTCAATTGCGTTCATCACAAGCAATGGAACGGGGCCATAAATGCCAAGAATGATGCTTCGACAGAAAAAAACGACAGCTGATTGGTGTGATGATCGAAACTTAGAGATCACTAGGAGTGTAAGGAGCTCACTTTTGTCTGTGTGAAAACCATTGCCCATATATGGTCATCGTAGAGAAAGTCGCAGTCAACTAAGAATACGTTTTAATCATCATTTCAAACAAAAAAAAACGATCAGAGAGAACTCACAGTAGCCATAGGCGACCAAACAGCGAACTATTGACACCGTCCAGGATAGCACAATGAGAATTTTTGTGTTCGTCTCACTGCAAGTGAAGTGAGACAGTACTGACTAAAGCGCTCCCGAAATCGATTGCGTTCAAATTTCGATCGGAGTCCGTCACGCCTACCTAACATCGGCATGGATCCCGAAGAGACTTCGCGTTCACTTTCGAGGGTTGGCGCAAACTCAGTGCACCTATGTTATAGCGTATGGCACCGTGTTTGCGCCAAACTTCAACAGTGAACGCGAAGTCTCTTCACGATCCATGCCGAGGCTACTTGCACACACAGTAAAGTTTGGAACCAGATCTGAGGCCTTGACATAAGCACCGTATACCCTCCGTAGTCTATGGTAATATGCATCAGGGGGACCGCAAAGTAATGTCGGATTCTATATTCTGATAATGCTGGTCCCCTAGACCCAAACTCCTGCTTCACTTGCTCTGCTTCCTTTCCCAATCTGTTTCAAATGCTCTTGGATGGTCTTGACAGGACTATTTGACAATGCAAAATCTATGTTAGCATTCCGGTAACTGCAGAAAGTAGCGCTAGGCTTCCGAAATTTTCTCTGTGAGAGAAATGTGTTGAAATTTCTAAAAATTAGACAAATGGAGATTCAAACACCAAATCAAACAAGTTTAACGGGTAATTTTTGGTCAGATTCGAACCTTTTTTTACACGCACTCGGAACACCCGTTTGGTATCAGGTAGAATTGAATCAACAATGGGAACAGGAAAAACGCCTCCAACTCCTTTCAGAGGACCGTTCCGCAGCTGAGGAAAATTCAATTAGCGCGTCAAAAAGTTATTCTAGAATCGTATATTCCATTTGAGTGGTAACTTTGTCCGTGTATCATTCTATTCTTAGACCAGCATGACAAATAAGCATTGGATTTTAGTGAGGTACTGTGATGGCCTACTTGAAATATCGTTCATAGCGAAGAGGAAGACAGATGGCACACATCCGGTTCAGCGCTATGAATAAATGTGAGAATATGCAGATATCATAGCAGATCAGTAGGATCATTCCGAATCGAAATGAGAGTTGTTTCATTAAGTCAACATTGCTGAAAAGAAAATAGCCGATACTACTCATTGAACTCGACAGTCCGCCGTAGCTATTACTCACAAGAAAACCATGGGTGAGTAGAAGAGAGCAAAAATAGAGCAGAGCACCGCTTCGCCTGTTGACTGACTCGAGAGAAGACGTCCGAAAGCGTTTCTCATGCTCGGCAGACGAAGAGTCGTTGTGGCTACAATCCAGTTGGCTAGGGTACCAATGAAAGAGATCTGAAGGCTCTCGTTATACTAGATTGTCATGCTTTGTGACAGATTTTCGGAAGACTCACTGTGAAGATGATCACTGCTGCAAGGTGATTGCCATCAGTCGTTTTCTTCGGATCCGAAGATTCCATTCTGGCTAGAATGTAGTAGGAATCAGAGTTCCACCTGCCAGAAAATGTGAATAATTCGATTCTGAATAAGTCATGCATTCAATCAAGTTTTGCGCTATTCTAGTATTATGCAGGCTGTCTCAAAAGCTGCCGAAATCATGGAAAATTTAAGTTTTTTTTGGCTTTGATTATTGGGAAGCCGGGCCGGTTCTCAATTATTTGAAAAAGGCTACAGATTTTTCTCATGGTAGCTTTGCGGGACCAGCACCTTTGGTGTGGATGAGACTCCTCTCCCGGCACTGTACCTCAACATCTTCCGCCAGTGAATACACGCTGTATGCAGTCAAGAATATGAGCACTGCATTCTGACTGAATAACACGTGCATGAACCACATGCACTCAACATCGTTTCACTCGATTTCGCTCAGGAGATATGGTCGTGTCAAAGTACGCACTATTCGACCGTCAGGGCTTGATGACCAAGCCCTCATTCCACTAGAGTAGGGACATCTGACGACAAGTAACGTCGGCATGGATACTGATGAAACTTTGCGTTCACTATTGAAAGTTGGCGCAAACCCGGTGTCATATGATATAGCATAGGTGCCCCAAGGTTTGCGCCAATGTCCAATGGAAAACGCAGAGTTTCATCAAGATCCATGCCGATGTTACTCATAATCTGGCGCAGCTACATGGACAGTCGTGGGTTAGTACGTTGGTAAAATAGTGGTTGCATTCTAAGGCTGATATCGGATTAAAACTCTCGTTGTTAGCAGCAGCTGCCGCTCGAGAAGTTGAACCCGATGTCTGTCCTGAAGTGCAACTCCTTGTCAACAACGGCAGCCTGTTCCGCGAACATGCAAAAATTTGGACTATCACACTTTTCAGCGGTGTTGGGTTTGATCATTGTCACGACACCCAGCAAAGAGGCCAACCTTAACCCGGTGTGCCTTGAGGACATCACCTTTGCCATGTTCCACAATGCGAGAGATCTCCTCGCGAAGAACCGTGAGAGCGAACCCATCAGCGCCCAAAATAAACAGGGGCGCAATGCATGAACGTGCTAAAACGGAGTTTGGAAACCCATTCTTAGAACTTTCCGTGCCGGACGCGCACTCTCGCTTTTCGCTTCGCACATGAGTTTTCGCGCTCGACGTTCACTCTCGCACGAGGAGCGACGCGACACGATTCCCCTTACCTTCCAATCAGCTCAATGTATGCCTCCCAAGGAACTGACGCAAGGTCACCTTCTCGAACTAGCCCCAAACGGCTAACTACCCCCCCCCCCCCAGTGAGAATGGCAGCCCTGGAATTCCGAAACCATCGTGGAAGAGGATGCTACAGTGCTCCAACGAATCAATGGAGAGGAGGGTTCGCAGACTTTATGAGAAGGGGTTGCTGGACTCACGCGTTCCAGAATAAATAAACAGATTAAATCCAATTACAATCAGCAGCACTCTGTGTGGGTGGAGATGCTGCTAACTCGCAGCAGTTCCTGCTGTTAACAGCAGCTACAGCAAACATGCTGCTGAGCTATTTCTACGCGGGCTCATTTGATGTTGTACAGGCGTGATACCCCGCGACTATATGAGTACTCGAGTGAAGGCACAGGGCCCACTCTACCAACTACTCAACCCAGCTACTTAGGATTGACAGGTCACCAGATACGTGGTGAAGGGCTAAAAATTGGATTGGGAAAAAGCTCAGTAAGGTCTAAGTTTTCGAGAACTTTTAGGACAGTCCAACTAAATCGTCAGACTGCAAGTGAAAACAACCAACCTACCTTCTTAGGCGGTGGGGAAGTGAAATGAAGGTCCAGAGAGATCAAATGTCATCAGCAGTCGTCATAATCAGCTTATACCCATCATAGGAGGGCATTCATGTAGCGGATTACTATTCCCTTTACATCTGGTCGACATGAATGACTTATTTGTTATTATTTACTCCAACAAAACAACAAGTATTCTAAGGATCTGTAGTATTCTGCCATTAGCTCGGAAACAAACAACTAGAAAATGTCGCATCTGGTGTGCCGGTAATGTGAGAATACATAGCTTTGGGGCCTCCCGATATCTGCGTTCCTTTGAGAAAAAACAAATGTTAAGCTGAGCGATCGGGTAGAGAGAACCAGTAATACATTGTCGCGCGCCCAATGAGTGATTTCGCGCCTTCATTCGAGACAATCAGCCCTAACTTCTTGGACAGCCCAGTGTACTAATTACAAAATCACAACAAACCGTACTCTCTTTACCATAACCCTAAACCAATTTTATACTAGCGGCAGCGCGGCAAGTGCCGCTTTCTTAACAAGCAGTGTATTGGGAATAATAGGAAATTAAGTGGATGTTGACTACTGACTACTTAACTTATGAAAGCGGTGGCAAAATGTACAAATGAACAATGCAATTCTGACTTAGATTGGTAGCAATAAAGCAAAACGCGCCAAAGTCCACTGTGGCGGCAAATTGGTATTGATCATTATTGCCGCCACAGCTGCATTCGCCGCGTTCTACCGTATCGAGGCCAGTTTCACTCAGGGTCTGTTGCCTAACTAGGCATTCTGCCAGTATTCTCACTTGCCTCACCTCTAAAAGCCGCATTTCAGGCGGCCAAAGTGTGAAAAGGCCGTGGCTTGTTTCTGAGCGGTTTCTGCGAATTTTCATCAAATTTTTGTTTGTGATCAGCACAACTACCTTTCTTTATATCGTCCTCTCCGTGCCTAGTCGCCTCACAGCAAGATCACAAGCAGCACGCTCGCTAGCCACGTCATACATTGATCTCGCCGGCATCAATCGAAGTGGCACACGAGCTTGCCACGTCGATGGGTGAATGCGCACGGAGGTCCCTTTACGAATCCTGCCCTAACACTTTACATATTTATTTATTTATGTATTTATTTATATATTCATTTATTGAGTACGATGCATAAAGCACACGTTAGAAACGCAGTACGTTTGTAGTAAACAGGCTGAGCGCAAATATGAGTTGCTGATACATAGTGAGCTCCATCCCACCACCGAACTTGCCGTTAAGAACACTGTAACTTCTTTCGCGCAATACGTTTGAATGATCCGGAAGGAACGGCAGACACCCCCTCTCTGAAAAAAAGCACAGAACGACCCAGCCCTGCATATTCTGTTCCGAGAGAAATTAATTTCCGTCCATAGCGAGCGTCGACGTGCGTACGCTGCGTCTCCTTCTCTCCACGCTTTCTCGCTGTCTCTACCCTCGCTCCGCACAATGGCACGAGGGAACAGAGTAAATTTGACCTGGAGCCAGAGGATACGTAAACGAGCAAGTCCTCAGTTTACTTTTTTAAATTGCTTCTGAAATTTTCTGTGTACCACCTCTGGCTCTAGAATAAACTATACGGTAAAAACCTGGAATCATCTACACTCATGATACCTGTAAACATTTTAGCGACTTTGACGAGATCACAAATCAAATTTCACCAAAATGTAATTCCGCTCCGAAGTTGCCGTGCAGCATGCAGCATAATAATGATCGTGTTGGGACAAGGCGTAGTCGTGCCGGGACAGAGTGGTCCCAGCAGGATTATCGGCGTGTTGCGTGTTGCAACAGCGACTGTCATCCACTCCAGAGCAGAATCTCGCTCTGAAAGAAGAAAAGTACCTAGCGACAATAAAACTGACCTACGGTGAGCCTGCTCAATCTGTAGGCCATCGGCCGTAACCCCATTGATCGTTTATTCGAAACACAGTGATGTCTCCTTTTGTCATGCTTTGTTTCCTCCTTGTAAGTAACATTCCTTCTGAACCTTTTCATGTCTGTTTGTCATGTTACAATTGTACAACATTCTGCTATGCTGTTGTGTACGCAGTGCGATGTTCGCAGTAGATCCTTGAAACTACGATTCACGACAGTGTCTGCAAAGACAATATAAGGAAGAGCTGTATGGATCAACCGGAGGTCGGAGAACAGCTGTAGACAAGAAGATTGCGATGGTTCGAGCATGTATGTTGAATGAATGCTACGCATGTGCCGTTCAGTACGCTGTGGCGGAAGCGCCCACCATCATGGAAAATCCAGAGAACGGCCACAAAGAAAAGCTGGCTTAAGTACATAGAGGAGGACCTCAAGATTCGACGGTGTAGTGTCTTCAACGCTAAACTTATTGCTGCGAACCGTACTGATTCGATGCCTATCTGATTCAAAGCTAAGGGGCTCTTATGGCACATACAGCAGTGTATTAATTTAAAGGCCATCCCGCTCCACCAGACGTCAGCTAACCGGATGAAGGAGTTAGTGATTGTACGCAATAAGGACAAGTTCTGCAATATGAGGTACGATCCGACGTCCTACTAATTGGCTAATTGAGTCCAAGGTTTACAAGCATCAGCTGCCTGAGAAGGATTTGCAGTAATTGTGGTCAATGTCAACCCCTCAAAACGGAGTTCTGACACGCGATCTTCTGAAGATTGGAGAGCGGGTTATGAAAATCAATTGAGAGTTTTTAATTTTCTCAATGCATTTAGGCATATTCAGAACTGTATAATTCGGCCCATCTCTGCCCAAACCGCTAGTTGGAGGAGGGGGGGGGGGGAGGCTGCACACGAATGTAAGTTTCAAATGTGGTTTTCAGGAAGGAGACGGTGGGTTCCCGTAGCTGAATGACACTTTCCTGCCGTAATCCAACGTCATCTTTGACCCCTCTCAAGAATGGACATCATAATTACGCACAGCATCAAAACTTACTTTGCTGGAGGAAGTTGGAGCTAAATTTCCATCTGTTTAGAACTGCATTTAAGTGGACATTTCAGCTAGGTTCGACCCTTTCATTTGTTGGTGGTTGAAACCTAACTTTGGAACGCGTCGTTTTTGCCGTTCATTTCATTAAATTAGGAAGTCTCTCTCAGGGATCGGGCACAAAGTCCCATCGAAAGCAATGTTCTCTTTATTTTCCCGCGTGCAAATTTCCCCGCCAAGCAGCGTCGTGGAAGTTAACAGATCGTATGTCCTGAATGATGTCGTGAGCAACAATGTTTCAAGCATCCTTACTTTGTCATTGTAGTGTGGATGCATCATTACCGAGATCAGTTCTTAACTGGAATGCAGCCGTCAATACTCGTTCTCTTCCATTAGGCTTCAGATAATCGTTTCAGAGAGGGCACCGCTGGTTTGAAAATATGAAGTATCCAGCGAAATCACGGTTGTTTTATTCTGGAAGCCGTATCCATCAGCTCAGGTTTTCGCTTTTATATTCATCCCCATATAATTTTATCAACTTCGGCCTAGGCTCCACGTTTTGGCCGAAAGCCTGTACTTTGCACAAAACTCATTTGGAGCCCTACGTTTCCTTGAAGTCTCCACTCCGAGTTAGAATACCCTTCTCTAGAAACACTAGTCTTTAATATTGTCTAGTTCATCAAAACTTCTACATCTACATACGAAGAAAAAGCGATAGGTTGAAAACCTAAATGCATGAAGCTTCATGCCCTTTGAGCTTGGGCGGTCGAATTGAAGATAATGCTCATTGGTCTCCAACCGACCGCCACTGCTTCGCCTGCACATGATCCATATTTGTTGGAATATGTCATAAACTCAGCGCATAACTGAAACAAACAGTCAGTAGATAGTATGTTCGAAGTCTGTATACTCTGGAAAGTCTCTAGTGAGCTTTCGATGTCGACTATCATCAGCAGAAGAGCGGTGGGCTACAATGAATCACGACTGATGATGAGGATGCTACAACAAAAAAGCCACCGTCTCAAAAAGCACTGCCCAAAGCTCAAATGAGTTGTGCTCAAAAAAAAACTAGAGTATATTGACTTTATTCGTATTCGTCACATCTGATCTAGGATTGTGCAAGGTCTCTCATCAGTTTTGACTTCCTCCCTCGTTGATCACCGTTGACCCCACGTGAATGGTGGTTTTCATGGCTGAAACAAAAAATACCCTGTAAAGTTTCGTAGTGCTTCAAAGATCATTCCACCTACCGAGAATTTGTTTAGGCCTCTTGATAAGCTTCCTGAACTCAGCATTGAAAAAAATGATGATAAGACTGAAAGAAAAAATATACTTGGACATGACAACCTTCGGTATACACGAAGCGGTAATGGTATTTTAGGCTCAATACGCATATCTTATGGAGTTTAGATCCCACATCTTACGGTCCCACAGCTAAACAACTAAAAAACCCCTGCGAATGCAGCGGGGTGAGTCCACATCCTGCCACGACGAAGGACGACCGCTCCCGTTTGCCTGTTCATTGTTAACTTGCTTTTAGTGCAACGGTGCACCCAGCACGGCTTCGTGCCTCTGGAACACTGATCGTAACCCTATAGTACAGCTGGCGCGCTACGACCCCATTAACCCATTCACGACCACGCCTAATTTTGGGTGGCTGCACGTTCGGACCGCGTGCAATATTGCGTCACCGTATACAGTGTCCCACCGGTGGGCCACTTTTGCTCGAATGGCACGCCACCAAAAAATCGATTTTTGTTTTTTTTTGTTTATCGTGCGACTGTCGACGTCAAAATCATGATGCCAAAGTTTCAGCTTCCATAACTCCTTCCTTCCATAGAAATGGCCTCCTAAATTTTCAACTGTGTAGTTAGACCATCCATAAAATCACGTGAGTTCGTTGAATTCTAGCGGTTTGAAATATTAATTATCGTAGATTACCATGATAGGCACTCTTCTGTTCTTCTATTAACAGGAAATGCTTAGTGAAATGATATTTTTCAGATTTGCACTATTTTTTGCTTTCGCTACTCCCTCGCTCTCCGCATTCTGACGCGAGTTTTTTTGTAGTAAACATTTCTAGAATTCTTTTTGACACCTAGACGGAGAAAATACTCCTCAATTTTCATATTGACTGGTAATGCTGATGGAAATGACTTTTTTTTAGATCTTCGCCATTTTTTTCTAGGCCACCCCCTCACCCCTCGGGTGCGGCGCCTTCCAGGAAGAGATTTCTTTTGTGAAAAGCATATTTGTTTTTTACAATCAGACGTAGGAAATAGTTCTATTATTACGAATGAATTGATAAGGAATGATTAATGTAATAACCGTTTTATAAGTTTTCACTCATTTCCTGCTCTGGCACGTCACCATTTTTCTCGTCCGCTCCTCTCCAAAGTAGTTTTCACCGAAGTTGGAGCCCCGGCCTACGATGGTACACCAACCGTAACCAAGCAGGACTTTCAAAAAAAGGCCCTAACGATCTCAACATTGCTGATCTTTGAATAAAATAATTTCTGTGAACAAAATACGGGCGAAAGAGAAGCCGATTCTCTACGCGGGAATGGTGCGTAGTATCAGTAATCATAATTCTGTGATATATTAAATAGTGTTATACGACCGGACCACTCTTAGAAGTAGGGATTGTTCCTCGAGTAGTGGAAAAACGAAAAAATTCGCCACTAATTCCCTGTAAAAATGCGATCTGTACTCATAATTGCGGTTTTCGACCTTGCTGCATTCGAAGGGTCAGATATATTGTAGTGATGAAGCTGCCAGCGGACCACGAAGTTTATAGTCGACTCTAGATTAGGTGAATACATTGACCATAAGTAGGTTTAGAAATTCCTTCATGCGGTGGAGAAATCGATTTTCGAAAACAGTGTCCCACCGGTGGGACACGCGGTCGTGAATGGGTTAATGAGAAGGCTGGTCGTAACCCGTTCAATAGAAATTTCGTAATACATTGGTGTCATAACTTAAGTATAGGCTGAAAAAACGCGAAATTCGCGTAGTTTCTACGCGTGCTGATGCTGAGAGGAGGTTAGAGACAGCGAGAGAGTGGAGGGTGGATGGAGACTGCAGCATCGCGCGCGCCGCATAAGCCGTGAATAGTTAGAATGTTCACTTTTTATAGAGATTAAAGGCACTGTTCGCGATATAAATCGCTTTTCTGTTTTTTTTTTGCCTATCTTGAAACCGGTCCCATTCTGATTCCAATGATGCTTCTGGAATCGTACAAGACCTTCTGGGAATGGAGTTATGGTCTCTCAAAAATTGAGCTAAGAAAACATGGTGGACGACTTGTCCGAGGCTTGTAACTTCCGTCTTTTGCAGCCGATGTATGCGAGCTGAAAGGAGTAAAGAGAGAAGTTGAGAATGAAGGGAAGAACGGGGCTTTTGATCAGAAACCATCGCTCAACACACGATTTCGAGTGTTCCTTTTTTCACGTCGAGGGGCAAGAAGAGGCGGGACTTGCCCACATTGGCGGGGTTTTCCCACTTTTCTAAGCCGTTTTGCGGCTCCTGGGTAGCTTTTCGTCCCGTTTTTTCGACGCTGTTCTGCTTCTGAGAGCCACGAGAAGCGTTTATCATGAAAAATTCGAGGATGAAGTTTATCGCGAACAGTGCCTTTGAGTGCTTTCGCAGTTTTTTCTCCTCACGTTCATTCGGCACGGATCGCCCCAATACTTGGCGGTGCGCATGTATTATAATATACGTGTACCGCGTTCGTGCAAACGCATATAAAGAGTCGACTGAATTGGGAGTGAGAAGGTAGAATTTGTAAAAACTTACGCATCCGTACAGTGGACGAGGTTCCACGCCACCGTCGTTAAAAACCATGTGATCCATCTGTTGTCAAACTGCCACGCAAGATAAAAATACGTGAATAGTTCGACGGTGAATACAATGGCTTGGAGAACGGCCTGAGAGGTGAAGATCTTTAGGTACACAGAAGCAGTCAGAAGGACAAGCATTATGTACAGTGAGGCTTCAAAGGCATTCTTCGAGGCAAGAAGTGTATTTCGGACAGGGAAGGAAACACAAAATGATCTGTTTCGAAAACAATCGTGTGTAAAGAGAGAATTTGTCGTGTTGCGAAACAGCTTAGATTGGAAATCGATTAGTCTGCTCTCGACCGGGTTCCGAGCGTTCCCGCATCTTCCTCTTTTTGGTTACGAGAGATTGTATTTAAATAAGCTCGCCTTCTCTGTTTTGGTTATTTGCGTTGGAGCCTCTGTTTCCTAATAGTGCAAAATGCTGCCATTCCACACTCATCTTTTTTAGTGTTTCCTTGTTTTCTGTGAGTGAGATATCTTCCAACCACTTTATTGGTGAGCTTTCGTTGTTAACGACTTTCTTAAACCTACGGGTACAGCATATAATCTATTACAACACAATATAAATCTTAAGTATTGTGAAAACACACCAGTGAACCATTCTGACTCTTAGCGCGGGACCTACTGCAGCCTTAGGTTTGTTTCTGTAAAGTGACAGTAACTCAAGAGTCTTTAGTCACTGTCCCTTTATAGAAACAAACGCAAGGACGCAGTATGTCTCTCGCTAAGAGTCAGAATTGTTCATTGCTGTGTTTTTACAATACATAAGATTTATATTGTATTGTTATAGATTATAGGGTATGCCTGTACGGTTTCCGTTTTTGATTTAGTCTGACGCATGGATCAGGCGGCTGGCCGTGTGGGGTTGACGGCCTCACGGGAGAATGGGGTTTCGATTTGCGCGGAGTGATCTACCGTCGCAGCCCCGTCCTGTCATCAGACTAAAATTATCGCTCGAACTCTAGGTTGGAGAAAATCGTTACCGAAGAAAGCTCACCAATAAAGTGTTAAAAAGAGATCTCATTCACACAAAAGAAGGTAACACCTCTGTTTTCTGTTGTGTCTGTTGTTATGTAATGCATTGAGTGTTATCAAAGAGAGCGAAATATCTCAACCTAGAATACGAAAAAAAGGTACAAACCTGTTTTAGAAAGTTGATTTCTCTCTTGCGAATCCGGTCGTTATCGTTCACTTTAGATTTGCGCATCTGGAATAAGTCTTGTTCACGAGAACTAGTTAAATTTGAACGGGTGTTGTGGAGGTCGGCGACGAATATTCGTTCTACACAACTTCGCCATGGGAAATTCGCGCATACCTTTACATTGGTGGTGTGCACTTTGTAGATAGTTATAGTGTCCACGATAGCAATGACGATCACAACAGAGAGGTCCTTGTAGAAATCGATATACCATGAAATGAATTTGCAGACCTTAACACTTTCACTTCAGAAAAGTCTAGAGCACTGATGAGTGAGGGAGTAGAGTCGGAGTAGATCTTGTTGTGGGTTCAGAAAACTAGTGGAATTGAAACTACTGATTTTCAATCTCAAATTATTAGATTTACCTCCGTTGCTGTGCAGTGGTGTGTATTTAAAACAGAAGGTGCTCCCAGAATGCTGTCACTTAACTTTTGGTGCAATATCCATTAGGTGCTTGCACCGCGAAAGCTACTAAAACACTTGTTCTACTTCTTCTTTTTCTTCATCACTTGCTCCACATTGTAGCGTTACTCGGTTGTCTCACATCATATCTTCGGCAACCGTCCTTGTTTAAACTGTCTGCTTGGCCGCTGGACCGTCACTTGGAGCTTCCTAGCCGTTTTCGCTATCGAGTGTTCTTCAGTGTTGTGACACTACACCCTCAACTCGTCTGCGCGCTTCATATTGCCTTCCGGAGCAATAACTTGCAGACCTCACAGGATATGCGAGGATTGAATGGTAGAATATCATGTAGAAGTCCTCCAAAGTTATCAATTGGATCGATTTACTACGAAGCGCTAGCATCGAGAAGAGCTTGTAAGATGAAAAGATGACTTATTTAACTTCTATTTAAGGATCTCGTGCTAGGCTTACCTCTGTCTGTGTGAACACGAAAGCCCAAATTCTCGCTTCGTAGACAAAGTCACAGTCATCTGAAATATGTGTTGACGTTTCCGAAAGGTATGTTCATTCTTATATTGGGTTGGCAAGTAAGAAATTGCGGATTTCTTTTAGAAAATAAAAGACAATTTTTCCATGGAACGAAATAACTTTATTCTGTGATATATTGTCCATTTCGACCTTTTGCCATGTTTCATGCAGCATCATAAATCCGCGTTCATAAAACTTCTGGTTTTTATCAGCAAAAAAACTGAACCAGGTACGATTTGACATCATTATCATTATTGAGAATTCCACCAATGAATTCAATGAGTTTTGCGAAGGTCGAAATAAAAAGTAATCAAATGGTGGAAGGTCAGGGCTATATGGTGGATGTGGCAAAACATCCCCACCAAGCAGCGAATTGACAAATCTAAAAGGTGTTGTATTTCATCATGACAATGCAAGGCCACACACATCCTTTGTCACTCGGCAAAAATTAATAAAGAGAGCTTGGTTGGGATGTTTTGCCCCATCCACCATATAGTCCCGACCTTGCACCATCTGATTACTTTTTATCTCGATCTTTGCAGAACTCCTTGAATGATAAAAATTTCAATAATGGTAATGATGTAAAGTCGTACCTGGTTCAGCTTTTTGCTGATTAAACCCAGAAGTTTCATGAACGTGGAATTATGGTGCTGCCTGAAAGATGGCAAAAGGTCAACGCTCAAAATGGGCAATACATTACAGAATTAAGTTATTTCGCTCCATGAAAAAAATTGTCTTTTATTTTCTAAAAAAAATCCGCAATTTCTTAGTAGCCAACCCAATAGATCAGCAAGCCTCTAGAACTCACTGAAGATATACATGCCAAACGCCGGCACTATAGCAAGAACCCATGATGCTACAACTAGGAGCTTTGTGTTGGTTTCGCTGAAAACTGGTACTCTTTGACGAGGGCTTAAAGGCAGTGTTCACGATGATTTTCGTTCCCGAATTTTCCACATAAAACGATGAGTTGGCCTCCAAGTGTTACTAAAATTACGAAGAAACGGCGAAAAACGGGACAGGGGCTCTCTACACACCGAGGGAGGAGCTGTCCTGCCTTGTGCGGCTCTAATTCCACTCGGGACCACTTCGCTTGCATTGAGTGGCGTGAAGTTTCGAACTGCAAAAATAAGACAATTCCTCCCTCGGTGTGTAGAGAGCCCCTGTCCCGCGAAAAACGCATGAAAACGTCGTATTTCAGTGACATTATTCTATAACATGGACTAGTTGTCCGGTTGGATGAACATGTTCTTGGTGGTTGTCACCGGTGGAAAATCGGGCCAATCGAAAATAGAAGAATATTTTATGTAAAGCAGGATAAGTTAGAGCCCTAAGGAGGAACGGAGCAGTAGAGAGTAGAGAATTGCAAATTACTGACCCACAAAAGATTTCATTGTCACAACAAACACTTCCTGTGATACTTAAGAGGCGTAGTGATACTCAAGGATTTCGTGTGCTTCTGGTGCGTTTTTCTCAATTTCTACGTCATTTTAGTTCTACCCAGGAGCCACTTAATTAATATAGCGAGCAATCTCAAAATCGAAGATTATCGTGAACACTGCCTTTAACTAGTGGAGAACCTACACGCAAATGACTGACTTAAAGTAGCGGTCGTAGTGCAGTGGAAAACAGATGGCGCACATCCGATTCAGAGCGATGAATAGATGTGACCAAATGCAGATATCGTAGCAAATCAGACCACTAAATCCCAACCTTCTTGAAGCGTTTTGCAGTACCTCTATGTCACTGGAAGAGTAGTGGCGTTTAGTTATATGCTCAGTGTGGGTGTGTGGGATAGAAAACTCACAAAAAAACCATAGGCGAGAAGAAAAATGCGAATATGGAGCACAGCATCGCCTCGGCGGTGGACTGACTGGACAGAAGACGTCCAAATGAGTTTCTCATTGATGGCAGCCGAAGGGTCATTGTGGCAACAATCAAGTTGCCCACGGTACCAACGATAGAAATCTGAATGCCAACTTAGGTTGCTACAGAAAATTCATCAGATCACAACACACTAAATTGAACTTACGCTGAAAATTGCCATTGCAGCTATTTGATCATCTCCAATGAAGAGCCCCATTACCTGTAATGTCATCTTTCCAAAGGGAGGATTCCAGGGTGGAGCAGATAGGAAGGGAGAAGAGGTTATGAAGACGAAAAAAAGAACAGAGGACTAAAAAATGAAAGGCAGTACGGAGGGTCAGGAACGGGTTTGTAGATCTGAATAGGTAAGAGGGAGTAAAGAAGGGATCAAGACGGAGAAATGGGGAGGGTGATGAAGCGGAGTAGTCGTTTCTCCTGGATCTGAAAAGAGAGGGACGATTGGGAAAGGGTCGTACAAGCTAAGAAAAGGCAAAGGGATGAAGCAGGGGAAGAAAAGCAAGGCGAAGTTTGAGAGGAGAGGGACAATGGTAGAGAAACGTTGTGAGAATGTGAATTGGAGGGTGTAGTAGATTTGCAATCTATGAAAATACGGATGATTACGGGCAGGGAGAAGAGCATTAGAAGGATGAAGATGAAGAAACAGAGAACCATGGGAGTGTAAGCGGGTCTGTAGAGGTGATGGGAGAGGAAGGACGAAAACGAAAGGAAGAGCATTGTCGAGCAAGAAGAGCAGGAAGTTACTAGATGATCGAGCACTTAGAGAGTTTTGGCTGCGAAATAGGCGGGAAATAGCCCACCAGACTCCGCAGCGGCTCCTGGTGGGCTATTTCCCGGCTATTCCGCGGCTATTTTTCGGCTTCTCATGAAACGGACCACAAGTAGCCAAGAAATAGCCGAGATATAACCGAGAAATATTTAGAAGTAAACAAAATTAACCAGGACGAACCGTCGCCGGCTCGCCGAGCCACCATCTGGAGCCACCAGCGGTTGGGTGGGCTTCCAGAGGTTGAACGAAGTCCACGTACCTCAAACTTGGGTAATTAAACCGACGGAGGTGCTTACGTCTGAATGCCTCTGGAATGCTCCGTATATCTCCCTGGAGAGCATTATTTCTCGGCTATTTCGCGGCTAGTTCGCGGCGAGCATTATTTCGCGGCTATTTCGCGGCGAGCATTTCTTGGCGGCTATTTAGCTGCTATTACGCGGCAAGCAGGCATTTCGCAGCTATTTCGCGGCTATTTCTCGGCCAAAACTCTCAGAGCAAGGAAGGAGAAAGGAAATAAAAAATAGTTAGGAAAAAGAGAGGAAAGATTGAGCAAATCATCATTACTGTGGATGTCAGCAATAAAAGGAGAACGAGGAAAACGCCTTACTTGAAAAAGAGATGAGGATTAGTTAATAATGGATGAGTACATAGAATGGAAGAAAAAAGTGAAGACTGATTAGACAGTTAATGTCAGAGAACCTGCACGTCTTTGAGTGTCTCACAGGGTCGCTTATAATAGTGTGTCAAGGTGAAGATGGGTTCCTCTAACGGACTATTTGAAAACCTTTCCAATGCGACCTGGACTCGTAAGCGACGACAGGAAACTGGATAAACTCATGTTTTGTGTGTACTGCATGTTTCTTGCCTAATCGCGTTTTTATGCTGCTTCGGCGGATTAGAAACAACAATACCTTGCGGATGATTCAAATCTTTCACGTAATACTGGCTGACTGTGTGAACAGTTTTGTAAACAGTGTATTGTTTGGAATTCAATATGATACATGGAATACATACCTTGACATTTTCTGACGGTTCCAAGAAGACTCGCGTCCCCTGTTTTCGGGTATTGTTGTTACAATGCGTGGCTCCCCCAAACGCTTGGGTTGGCAGTTGGGATGACCGAGACCACGAGTCCCCTTCAGGGGACCTCTGCGACAGGGCCATGAGCGCTCTCCTTGTTAGAAACCTGCGCTGCCACTGCGTGACCACTACGCAGACAATAATGCCATTTGTCATGCTTGAGCTGACATATAATATCGATCTACCACATCATACCTACATGCCAGTATCTACTGTGATTATAAGCACACCATATAGTCCCCTTGATAATTTAGTCGAGTGAATTTACGAGGCGTGACCACTGCGACTGGCTGTGTGGTGTTTGCGTCACTACCAGCCAAAGGGGTTTCAGTCGCGCGCGACGATCTTACTCCACCACCCCGTCCACTTACCCTCTTACTAGGCTGGATTGCGAGATTGAACTCTATACGGTCTGTCGATGAGCCGGTACAGCGTCAACGCAAAGATATTCGCACGAAATATACAGAAGGCTCGAGCGTTCTCTTCTGAAGTCAAACCAGCGCATCCAACATCCAGCCGGACTACGCAAGTCAGGCCTTCAAATTATAGCCCGCCTTCGCGACCCAACGCTTTGAAAGCCATTTTGGATGACCCGGTGCCGGTATGGGAAGAACCGAAGACGGATAGACAAGGAATACGGCCGAATCGGCACTTTTGAAGTCGAGAAAGGCCAGGTGTTTGATGTGCAGGCGTTTTTGTTGAGACTGTAAATATGTGATCAAATGGCCAGTCGAGACAAACCATCACCATGGCCAACGATTGCCAGAGAATGAGGCGAATGGAAGTTGTGCTGGTGCTTGCACGATCTGTGAAGACAAGCCGTCAAAGTACCAAAGTAAAGTAACGTCAGCATGGATCCTGAAGAGACTTTGCGTTCACTGTTGAAGATTGGCGCAAACTCGGTGCCATATGCTAAAAGATTTGTGCACCGTATTTGCGCCAACTTCCAATGGGAACGCAAGGCCTCATTAGAATCCATGCCGATGTTAAGTACTCTATTCCAATCTGAAAGGTGAAGGAAAGGTGAATATGTTTATGTCTTTAATTCTTTTCTGATCCAGTTTTTTCCGAGAGGAAGCTCTTTCCCAACGCATTTTCCAGCAGTTGTGCATGTAGTGTACTGGATCTGAACCGAAACTACGGACACTTATAGGAAGTGTACGGCCTGCCCCTATTGTATAACATCATGTTCACTAGTCACTTTGATTCCAATGTAAGTTCAGCTAATTTTAAGATTTATCATATGTTATGACATAGGAGAAAAAGTGTGTTAAATCGAAGTCACTTATATGTGTACAAACAACAGAAAAACTTGATTATCTCGTCAAGGGCCCGTCCTTTGTCAAAATCTGTCTCGTCACATCTTGCACATGGACGTCGATTCACGATTTTTTCCTCGTAACAACCTGGAACACATAAATACTTATTTTTACAGAGATCATTTTTCAGACAAGGATTAAACCCTAGATCAGAAAAATCTACGATTACGTTTTAAAACGTCATGGTAGGGAGTCTCATCTGGTAATTTAAGTAGAATCGTTCTAATCCTTACTTAGGTGTACAATGTGGGCACATGGCAGAATGGCATTGAATTCGAACACACTCAGAGGACGCTCGCAAACGCTGCACGGTTGTTGTTTGGAGAGAAATTTGCGATAGAAGAGCACATTGGAGTGGAGAGGAATTTCATCCCGATGCGGGCGAGTTTTCTGAAAACACCATGTTGTTTCGCCCTGACCAATGTAGAAAAATCACTCTGTGCTCACCTTATATGGATGGAAGCGCATACCGTCCTCTATAGGAATAGAGCTACTGGGAACCACATGAGTGAGAAGAGACTTCTGACTCGGGCTGCCGAAAGACGTCTCGTTACCTCCTGCTCCAATTCTTGTAACTGGTATAGAAGTGACAAATTCTGTCGAACCAAACAGTAGTCGTGGTGAGACGTGAACCGGGACAGTGAACATTGATGATCACAGGCCAGTCATTGATTGACCCAGATTGTAGCCTCTGAAAGTGAGAGGGATATATTGACCTGTTAAAGGCATCGTACACGATGAAAACCATATTTGGGTTTTTGATGTTTTCGTGTTGTACTATCCCTATAGTGACTAACGGTAGCAAACGCCCCTCAAAAACGTCAACTTTTTGAGAAAAACCCATTTTTAGAAAGTTCATAGCAAATTTGAATTTCGCGCCGGCATCAACTTGTGATAGTTGCGCAGAGAATGCAAGGAACTGTCTTACGCTTCGTTCCTTGGCGCAGCGTCGGAAGCAATTCATCGAGGATGCCGCTCAACTACGACTTCAGTGAAATTAAAATGGGCTACCCACCTGCTGCGTCCAGTGCTGCCGGCTGCTTTCGATCGATGCCGAATTCGAAATCGACTGGCGTGTGTATTGCGCCCTACGACGCGTCAAGGCACGCCCGCCGTCGGCAAACCAATTGTTTTGTTCCTTGTAACAACAGATCGACCCCAAGGCCGGCCCCCCAAACCCAGGAAGCCATTTTGAGGTAAGCGAATCTCCGCTCAGAGACACTGGAGGAGAAATGCCGGACAGCACCAATTGCCAGCATAGCCGTCCAATAATGCGTTGTGGTGCGTGGTATGCACTTGCACACACCGCTCCCAGCTACGCCTATATTGTAATTCACGACCCCCTGACTCAATTCAAGACTAACTGATCGCAATTCATTAATGAGAATGAAAATTTTAATAGCATTGAGGATTTCGGCTGTTATCCGTGAATTTCGAGGTCGAAACTCTCTAAAAATCATTTCTAACCCTATTTGGACGGTGCTTAGGGAGGAAATCACTGCGTGGGACTAAATCTGTCGTGTATCGGGTACTTCGGGGGTGGAAATCAGTTTGAACCCTATTAAGTCGGTGCAGCCTGCGGCTGCACCGTCGCTTAGGGGAGGAAATCCCCTGCGTAGAGGCTAAATCTGTAGTGTATCGGGTATTTCGGGGGTGGAAATCAGTTTGAACCCTATTAGGACGGTGCAGCCTGCGGCTGCACCGTCGTTTAGGGGAGGAAATCCCCTGCGTGGGACTAAATCTGTCGTGTATCGGGTACTTCGGGGGTGGAAATCAGTTTGAACCCTATTAGGACGGTGCAGCCTGCGGCTGCACCGTCGCTTAGGGGAGGAAATCCCCTGCGTGGAGGCTAAATCTGTCGTGCATCGGGTATTTCGGGGGTGGAAATCAGTTTGAACCTCATTAGACGGTGCAGCCTGCAGGCTGCACCGTCGCTTAGGAGGAAATCCCCTGCGTGGAGGCAAAATCTGTCGTGCATCGGGTACTTCGGGGTGGAAATCAGTTTGAACCCTATTAGGACGGTGCAGCCTGCGGCTGCACCGTCGCTTAGGGGAGGAAATCCCCTGCGTGGAGGCAAAATCTGTCGTGTATCGGGTACTTCGGGGTGGAAATCAGTTTGAACCCTATTAGGACGGTGCAGCCTGTGGCTGCACCGTCGCTTAGGAGGAAATCCTGCGTGGGACTAAATCTGTCGTGTATCGGGTACTTTGGGGGTGGAAATCAGTTTGAACCATATCAGGACGCTGCGTGGGACTAAATCTGTCGTGTATCGGGTACTTCGGGGGTGGAAATCAGTTTGAACCCCATTAGGACGGTGCAGCCTGCGGCTGCGCCGTCGCTTAGGGAGGAAATCCTTGCGTGGGAGTAAATCTGTGGTGTATGGGGTATTCCGGGGTGGAAATCAGTTTCAACCCTATTAGGACGCTGCGTGGGACTAAATCTGTCGTGTATCGGGTACTTCGGGGTGGAAATCAGTTTGAAGTTTATTGGGACGGTGCAGCCTGCGGCTGCACCGTCGCTTAGGGGAGGAAATCCTGCGTGGGACTAAATCTGTCGTGTATCGGGTACTTCGGGGGTGGAAATCAGTTTGAACTCCCATTAGGACGGTGCAGCCTGCGGCTGCACCGTCGCTTAGGGGAGGAAATCCCCTGCGTGGAGGCTAAATCTGTCGTGCATCGGGTATTTCGGGGTGGAAATCAGTTTGAACCCCATTAGGCCGGTGCAGCCTGCGGCTGCGCCGTCGCTTAGAGGAGGAAATCCCCTGCGTGGAGGCAAAATCTGTCGTGTATCGGGTACTTCGGGGGTGGAAATCAGTTTGAACCCTATTAGGACGGTGCAGCCTGCGGCTGCACCGTCGCTTAGGGAGGAAATCTCTGCGTGGGACTAAATCTGTCGTGTATCGGGTACTTTGGGGTGGAAATCAGTTTGAACCCTATTAGGACGCTGCGTGGGACTAAATCTGTCGTGTATCGGGTACTTCGGGGTGGAAATCAGTTTGAAGCCTATTAGGACGGTGCAGCCTGTGGCTGCACCGTCGCTTAGGGAGGAAATCCCTTGCGTGGGACTAAATCTGTCGTGTATCGGGTATTCCGGGGTGGAAAATCAGTTTGAACCCTATTAGGACGCTGCGTGGGACTAAATCTGTCGTGTATCGGGTACTCCGGGGTGGAAATCAGTTTGAAGCCTATTAGGACGGGTGCAGCCTGCGGCTGCACCGTCGCTTAGGAGGAAATCCCTTGCGTGGGACTAAATCTGTCGTGTATCGGGTACTTCGGGGTGGAAATCAGTTTGAAGCCTATTAGGACGGTGTAGCCTGCGGCTGCACCGTCGCTTAGGAGGAAATCCCCTGCGTGGGACTAAATCTGTCGCATCGGGTACTCGGGGTGGAAATCAGTTTGAACCCTATTAAGACGGTGCAGCCTGCGGCTGCACCGTCGCTTAGGGGAGAAATTGCGTGGGACTAAATCTGTCGTATCGGGTACCGGGGTGGAAATCGGTTTGAACCCTATTAAGACGGTGCAGCCTGCGGCTGCACCGTCGCTTGGGAGGAAATCCTGCGTGGAGGCTAAATCTGTCGTGCATCGGGTATTTCGGGGTGGAAATCAGTTTGAACCCCATTAGGACGGTGCAGCCTGCGGCTGCACCGTCGCTTAGGGGAGGAAATCCCCTGCGTGGAGGCAAAATCTGTCGTGTATCGGGTACTTCGGGGTGGAAATCAGTTTGAACCCTTATTAAGACGGTGCAGCCTGCGGCTGCACCGTCGCTTAGGGGAGAAATCCCCTGCGTGGAGGCTAAATCTGTCGTGCATCGGGTATTTCGGGGTGGAAATCAGTTTGAACCCCATTAGACGGTGCAGCCTGCGGCTGCACCGTCGCTTAGGAGGAAATCCTGCGTGGAGGCAAAATCTGTCGTGTATCGGGTACTTCGGGGTGGAAATCAGTTTGAACCCTATTAGGACGCTGCGTGGGACTAAATCTGTCGTGTATCGGGTACTTCGGGGTGGAAATCAGTTTGAAGCCTATTAAGACAGTGCAGCCTGCGGCTGCACCGTCGCTTAGGGAGAAATCCCCTGCGTGGAGGCAAAATCTGTCGTATATCGGGTATTCCGGGGGTAGAAATCCGTTCTACTCTATTTGCTTCAACGGAGGGAGATCCCTGGGTGACGGCCTATTCTTCAAGCCAAAACTACGAAACTGTTACAAGGCATAAGCCATTCATTACTAGTTTCTGCTACTTCCTTTTTTTCACGTTTCATATATTTTAGAATTCTCTCTTAGTCCTTATGTTGATCATTCTCTCACATCTTCCTTTAGTAGCGTATCAAATGCACATCTACCTCACAAATAGCGTTTGCACTATGAATTCGTGGTTCTCCCATGATTTGTGGTGGAATAAATAACTTAGGCGTAACATCTGCAGTGTGTTGTGCAGTCACACCACCAAACACTGCATTTGACGCCTGTGTTGGCAATCGGTGCCGTCCGGCATTTCGCGTTTTCACTCAGAGACGGTTTTGTAACTCCAAACTTTCTGAGTGACATTGTCATGGCCCACTAGTCCGAATGAACGCATAAACCCAAATTCGGTTTTCATCGTGGACGATGCCTTTAAATGAAACAAAGTACGTCCTCTTCGTGTTGTTCGCCCCAAACTTCCGATCAGATACGCCATTTCTTTCACAATATTTGTTTGCCGCATTTTCCATTCAAATCTCGCCTCGCGTTTGGCTCAGTTCCAATTAGCTGACGGCGCTTTTCTCAGTCCTGGCCAGCCCCCCCCCCTCCTCGCCCATTCCCTCCCTCCTTTCGCGACCGTGCCGGTCTTCTACAGTCGGCAGCAGATAGTACTGATACTTTGCGTTCCTTATTGCGAGTGATATAATTTTGATACCGAACAAAGGAACTTTGGGCTACCGTAACTATTCGTTAACAGACCACGATAAAAAACTATAACAGACCCTCGTAACATGAAGGGTATCAGGCCTCGGTCGCAGTTGGTCAAGAAAACCGCCGTAATCTACCGTGGCCGACCCGGATACGTATGAAAGATGTGGAATGAAATTAGTGACATCATTTATTTCTTACCTTACTCAGGAATTCGCTGAGCAGCTAGGGCACTGAAACGGCCTCTCATTTTCTGAGCAGCATCATGGAGATATCTGCTGACGACCGCCCACCAGTTTGTGATTGGTGGATGGACTCAGCGTTACAAACCCCATCGTCGCAGGATATCGTCCCATGATGCTGAAAGTGCAGCATATGTCGCGGAACTCCGGCGCCCCACGGAAGAAAAATGTCCTAGAGCCAGCAGCCGCTTGCCATTGGATGGCTCCGCCCCCCCTCTTTCTTACTGGTCTGAACCTGACATGTTTAGACAAAAGTATTAACAATGTTGCTGGTATAAAAGGCTTCTCATTTCACAGTGTGTTTCAGTCGGCTCTTCGGAGTCGGACCTGGAAGGTGGCCTCGAGTCACTCACCAGAAGATCCACCGGATACCGGAGGATAATTTTTGTCGCCGAGGGGAGGGGCTCCCCACGGTTCGGGGGGGGGGGGTGGTACTCAACTGTGGGGTCACCTCCCCACGGTCCACGGAGGGGTGCACCCACTGCGGACCGTGGCAGTGGGGTCCCCCCCCCCCTCTGGGGACCCCAAAGCGGATTACCACAGTGGCATGTCCCCGGGGCATGTCGGGCCGGAAATTTTTTGTGATGGTGCCCTCACGGCGAAATTTCAGTGATGGTGCGCGTCTCGGAACACTGCCGACGGTGAGCGCACCTTGTCACACTCGGACGCGCGCTGGGAGCAGCATATGTCCCGTGAACTGGGGTTTCAAACGCAAAACTGGCAGCAGCATATGCTGCGGCGGTTCCGCCCCGTTACGCCCACTTTTTCAACAGCTAGGGAACGGCCTAGGCCTAGAAACCTCCATGATGTGTCCTAGCTGCTCAGCGATTATGCGAGTATATCATGTGAACATCGATCGGGTCAGCCACATCGGTTGTATTTCACCCCACCTCATTAAAGTTTTCAATTTTATCGACCGGGCTGACAACGTACGATCGATCAACTGTGACCGGGGCCAAAAAAGACAGGATAGTGGTGCGCACTCATTTTCGGACTACCCTACGTGTCCGATGGCGCCGGAGAATAGCAAACAGCTTCACTGGCTGGAACAATGTGCTGACATCCAAGCAGACACTTCGCAATTTTATGGGAGGATTATATTATAGTAGCCCTTCGTTCCACTGATCGGGATCAGCGTGCTTGTACTAAGAGTTAGCACAAACTCGATACTCGTACTCATAACGTATGCACACTGAGTTTGGGCCGACGCACAACAAGGAGTTCACGGTATCAGTCCGAATGTAGAGTCGCTTCGTAGAAATTGAACTAGCCAATGGACGGAGATGCGGATTCAGATAGTGGGGTGTAGTTTGGATCATGGTACGGGGATCAGGATCTCAGGGAGTCGGGGGTTCTATTTGGCCACGATTGGCTTTCCACTCGACTACAGAGCGGTTGGACGGCGATTTCGCCACGTAATTTTCTTGCGCCACGTGGCCTAATCGTCGTCCAAGTGAGAAGCACGTGGCGCCAATTATAGCCGTTCCACTCGGCCACGATACGCTTTCGATTCGACTACGATGAGTTTGGACGACGAACGAGCCACAATGCCCATGATTGAACACGTTGATCGATCGCTTCAGAACTGACCCGGCGCATGTCAGCCGCACAGCACGTATATAAGGGGCTCGACCCGAAAGAGAGCGCAGTGCGCCTTTCGGGCCGCTCCTGGAAGGTGACTACGAGTCACTTTCTGGACGATTTTTGAACCGCTAAGGGGTCTCCTCCCACGGTCCTCAGCGAGGGGAGCTCCCTCGTTGTCGACCGTGGCGAAGGTGATGTCACTGTCGCGGACTGCTGTGGGGGGTGATCCCCTACTGCGGTCCGTGACTTGAACTGCATCCTTGTTGGGGGGGGGGAGACCCGCTCTCATCCAAGGTGTGGGAGCCCGCCCCCAGCGCCACGTGCTCATATCGAACAGGCCACGTGCTGTTGCGTGGGAAAGGGGGGTTCGGAGAAGGTTTTGCATGTCTGGGCCACGTGCTCCCATTGAACAGCCAACGTGCTTTAGCGTGGGAGATAGGGTGCGGCAAAAGTTTTGCCTCGCTGCGCCACGTAGTCCTATCAAACAGGCCACGTGCTCCTCGGAGCAGCACGTGCTGCTGCAAAAGTTCCTTTCAACTCGACTAGGTAACCGAATAGAAAGCATGTCGTGGCCGAATAGGACCCCCGACTCTCTGAAATATAAGCAAGTATATGCTCGCTCTTTTGTTCTGACCCGGACAGAGTTGGATTCTGGGATGCTCACCAAGTAAATATCACGAGGAGAAAATGGGCTTCGTGATGGTCCCGTAGCTGGCCGCCTGCTGGAGATGAATCACTTCTCGGAATCAGGTAGGGGACGTCTGTTTACTGCAGTCCACCAAATTTCGCACGTCTACTTTGTACTCGCACGTTGTGGTACTAATGAGAACAAGCCCTATTCTTTTCATAGGGGAACGTTCGCCTGGAGGCCGTAGTTATACACCGTCCGGACGCTGCGGAAATTTCAAAAAATTTTCGTTCCTAGCAATGCAGTAAGCTACCGTGAACATGGAAACCCACTATTCATCCGATCTCTCAATATGTCTTCCTGGTTTGGTGTGCTTTGATAAGTCAGCCTGCCGAACAAATCCAACTCACAGTGACACACAGCTGACTCAAACTGCTCGGAAATTAGTAAGGCAGTCAAATAAGCTTACTAGTTAAACGACTCCATGATCGGTAATCGATAAGATAAAATGCTTGAAGGTTATCACCCACATTTTCGAGTGCTCGGAGGAATGGTGAGCGTATCACCTGCTTGCCATGAGAGGTGGGTGAACCATAACAAGGAGCAGAAAAACTATGTATACCAGAGGCGCACCATCCAGCGCTGTTGGGATCGTGAACGCGCCATATGTTGCCACAGCGGGTAAACACACCATGCATTGAAGCTTGAAGCTAATTCTAAGCTTCATAACGATTGATTGCTGCATGATTCTTGGCCCTTGTACGCTCAGACAAAGTGACCGGGCGACGCTCTGGCAAAATTTGGCACTCCGAGCGAGCAGTTGGCCGCCACCGCGCGTTTAGCCGGCAATCGGCCATGGGAGGGCGGCATTGTCGAAAGATGAGTTAGACTGCCATCGACCCGCTGGCAGTCGGGAGCGCCAGGTAGCCGCGCTTTGGCGATCAGCTGGCAGTGTTTCTCGGCTGGCGGCGACTCGAACGCGACCGGTATTCTGGCGCTCAGTTGCCTACACCCTTATCAGGCAAACTGATCGTGCGGATTGCTCGCCAGCTGATTGACAGCGGGTCGCCAGCCCACTGTCTGAGCGGGTAACTAATGTGAAGTCTTCCTTTGTTTTGCTTCCTTGTTTATCTTCTATTTGTGAAATGGGTCCTCATCGCTTCAAGAACCTAGACCGGAGATGAGATCTAATAGTAAGAGCGATTTCACGAAGTCATAGGCGAACAGATGTGGAAGTGGCCCATCATCTCTTATTGGTGGGCGATTAAGAACATGGCCGGGATCATACTTCTAGCGACGAGAGACGCTACGCAATGTTTACCATCTATACCGACCGAAAATCGATATGCCTGATAAGCACTGTCGCTGCCGTTGGTCGCGGGAAGTATGATTCCGGTCATAAAGTGGAAGGTGTGAACAGATCCAATTTTCACCGGAGGAACGGGTACCGAATTCTCGGCTACTCTTTATCGCGAAAGATTCTAACATCCCAGCATGTACATTGGCCCCTCTTATTTCCGAAGAATTTTTGGTGCAGAATACGGAGAAAAGCGACCTACCTAGAAGTTCTGAAGCGCGAAACCATTTCCTAGACGTAAGGTTCGATGCGTTGTCTGCAGTCTCCCGGAGCACACAAACAGGCATAATTGATTTTTCAGAGGCTCCTCTAAACAGTTTTTCTCCGGTATTTGAATGCTCTGCGAGAAATTTTCCCTATTAACCCTACTTAGTGGACTTACGTACTCGAAAACATCAGAAACTACTATTGACGCTTGCCGCTTGTCGTTAGCTATGGACGAATATTAAGGCAGCATACGCAATGGCAAAGCGACATTATTGATGTGTTACAGCTCCTAAAACAATGTTCTCGCCGTAGCAAGCGTCGAAAAAGTCAAAAATATCATGTCTGAACCATATTGTGCCACCAAGACATCCATTCTTTGATATCATTATTGAGCACGTATGCTGCCGATGATGGAAAAGCGGTTGTGTTTGGGAGACCGTGGCAGAGACTCGACGCCGAATAATACTCGGCGAACGGATTTAGCAGTGTTAAGACGATTCTCAGCCCCGAGCAGTCTGGCGGTTCGGCTCGTGCTCCCCCCCCCATCTTCGGGCCACTACTGTTGCTGTTCAGGCCCTTCCCATTCGCCCTGACAACAACATCGGTGGCTCGAAGATCAACCGCTGCGAATCTGAGGTTGGGGAAACACGAGCCGAACTGTCAGACGCCTCAAGGCTGAGAATCGTCTTACTCGTGTAGTACTGCTGATAATTTTTCTTCAACGCGTTGAGTTTTTCACCTTTGATGAATAAATTTTCATTTATTTTTCAGAAAAAAAACGTAAATTTTTGCCTTCAGTCATTAATTTTTCTATCACCTGTCGTATTGAGTGGTTGAAGCAAGTGAACATTTTTTTTACAATTGTTAGGTATTTTTTCATGAACTATTGGCTTGTCAGGACGCATTTGTACCTTCATTCATATATTTTCCAATCGTTTTTACAAATTCGCTAAAAAAAATTCTGTCTTCCGTTTTCAATAATTATAATTATAATCATTTATTTAAGTATTTTTTCAAATATAATTTTTTTTGCCCTGATGCATTTCGCCTTCATTTGATAATTTTTCATTCTTTTTGCGAATAACTGATAGGAAAATCGGAATATCCCGAAATACCCTCACAAGAAATAGAAATGTACGAAAAACACCAGAGAATAAGGAAAAATATGTTAAATTTTTTTCAAAATTTTTTGCGCTCGAGACATGTCGTAGAAGTCAGGAAAATTGAACAAATACAGGAAAAAAAGTTATAAAGTTGATTGATTGGGAAAAAAATTCGAGGAAATTTGGGCTTATTAAAAAAGTTTATCAAAAAGTGCATTTCAAGTCAGAACAACCCTTGATTTTTGACTGCAACTTTCCCCCTAAAACTATCAATTTCAGTTTTGAAGCCTCTGAGTTGGGTTCTCAATCCCCAGATATTCTGAAATCCACTATGACCGACCACTAATCAACCAACCATCGACAGCCGGTTGACTACTGACGGGAAAAGGCCACCACGGTGGGCTAGCAACTTCCCATTTCTTTCACCTCTACACTCCATACCAGTCACTAATTTTTGAGATAAATTTAAAATATTTCTTTCATCCATTACTTCCTTGTCACGAAGCACTTTTCATTTATCCATTTATTTTGTATTCTTTTTTGATTTTTTCTATTTTGTTGTTTTCCATTTCCGATCATAATTTTTTGAACTATTTTTCTCAATTATTGTTTCCATTCATTATTTCTTTGTCAAAAGGCTGAGCCTATCGTGGATTCCAGTAATTGGCTGGAGTCGCGATTTTCCCTCAAAATTTTGATTAATCTCAGTAGATAATACTGTCTATCAATTCCTCTCGAGGTCGGGGAACAGAGGAAAAGGATTGATGGCGGTGGTCATTCCTAATCCATTTTCCGCTCTTTTACATCTCTAGTTCTGCACTTTCCTTACATTACTCTCTTTTTTACGTCATGACGAGATTTTCTTTTTTTTTCACATAAAAAAAAGGATAATCTACCAGAAGACAAAAAAAACTATTCTATTTGGACCATGACGCTTGTAATCCAACAACTCGTGAGGTATGTAGCACTAGTCGCCCTCCTTTCTGAACAGTGTCATTAGTGCGCCTCTGTCGGAGATGTACATATATAGAATTTTCAAAACAAAAAAAAACTGATTTTTTTAAGCTCAATACCGAAAAAAAACTTTTTTCAACATTCGTAATAGTCGTTTTGTCAACAACATATGTGTTTTTCGGAAGGAAAAATTAAACGTGGATTTCATGTGGTTTCGACAAAACCATAGTCTGAAAAATCGTTGAAGACCTTATCATCGGAAGTTGGTTTCGCTGATTTTAGACCGTGAAAATTAGACAGAATATGAAGTTTGGTTCAGATAAAATGTGTTCAAAAGAGACTGTCCGCCCATGCGGCCGGCGTTGCGTGTCCAGCGGTTTTCGCGAGGGCATTTTCTTTGTACGAGCCTTCCCAACATTTCTGCTGATCAATATACACATCCAAAAAATGCCTCCGCGATGTCCGCCTGACACGCGCGCCGACCGCTTGGGCGGACAATCCCCTTTGGATCAACCTTATGCGAAACTCGGGGTCAGTAAAAGGAAAAATCCTTGCTCACGCAACAATTTCGCCCGTTCCGGAAGTCTAACGGATGGGGAAAGTTGGGAAAGCTTTTGCACCCATGTCAGAATCTGAAAAAAACAATAGTGGGTATTATTTTTTTGAATTTTTTTCTTTTTCTAAACAGCATGAGAGTTCCTAAGAATATCAACTGTAGGAAGTCCCATATAAATTTTGCTTTTACACTCTTTGTATCATTTCGTTCATGGCACAAATCATCAGGAATATCAAGACAATAGTTTCTCAGAATTGTCTCCACGGAGAACCATTTTGAAAGTTCAGTTTGGCATGTTTTAGCCAAGTTTTTTTTGTGAATGCCCTTGGCAACCCGCGCACATCCGGGCCCAGATGAATTAATGTGAATCTTGGGGTTTAGGCAGGCGCGGGCACGCAGGGCAGCGAAATCGGCATGCTAAGTTAGGAGTGTAGGGGCAGGGGTAGTGCCCCAGCTACGAGGCTGGGGCAGCGGCTGCCCCAGCTAGGCAAGACGCGCGTGCCGCTCTGGCGTGGCGTTAGAGTATGAATACTTTTCAAGCGCGTGACGCGCGTGCCGCGCTTGCGGAGACTATGAATACTCCAGCAGCGACGCCTAGGCGGAGAGGAAAAATGCGAGCCTAACTTTTCCAAACAACCAAATTCTGTAAATGCTTGCACCACCACGATAGCAGAGGAGAGCATTGGAATTGATTATAAAGAAACGAAATGAAATTGATGATGATTTAGTGGTGAAAATGGTTAAAAAACCATTACGGCCATCGCCGCCATGGCGGAGCGGGCGTCACGCGCGTGCCGCGCGGGCGAGGCGTTAGGCCATTCATACTCAAACGCCACGCCAGCGCGGCACGCGCGAACTGCGCTGGCGTTGAGTAGTATGAATAGCGCCTAAGAAAAAAAATACTTTTCTTCACTTTCCCAGACACGATTTTTTTTTATTTCACTTCGTGTTAACAGGTATTCATTCAGCTAACGTTCTCCTGTTTAGTACAAATGATTCCATTATTGATAACTTCTCTATATACATAGGTGTAGGTGTAGGTCTTCCTGCATGCCGTTTTTAGCATTTGCTTGACTTTTTCATTGAAAAAATTGCACAAAACTGTTTGCATCTATTTTCTCCATAAAGCTTCCGCAATCCTTACACTATTGATTGATGTGCTACAGTTTCGGAAAGATTAAGAACTTTCGAAAAACAAAGTTTGCTGAAATCTTGTTCAAAGAAATTTTCTATATTTTTTCTCAGAAATAGTGAATTTCGATACACGTAAACTCAAACGCTTCTGAATACCATTCGTGATTCCAACTAAATTTAGTATTCTTTTCCGTTCTCTTTTTGACTTCTAATTGTGCAGTCTGCTAGATTTTGTAATGTTTTCCTCTAAATTGGTCTGTACGGTACGTATGTACGGTAATACGTAAGGTCAATTTCCATCAACGAGTTTTTCACCTAAAACAATTCTTTGGATACCAAGTGTAAACAAAACAACGAAGAAATGGAGACAAACGCATTAAAACGTCGTATTCCAGTGAGATTATTCTATGACAAGGACTAATTGTCCGGTGGTATGAACATGTTCTCTGGGGTCGCCAACGGTGAAAACGCGGCTAATCGAAATGCTAGAATATTTCAGGCAGAATAGCATTAGTTAGGGTCCAAAGGAGAGAAAAGAGCAATAGAGAAGACAAAATTGCAAAGGATAGGTCCACATAAGATTTCATTGTCACAAGGAACAGTTTATGTGAGAGTAGAGATAAAGGTAGTGTTCACTACTGAAAAGTTGCCCTTTTTTGGCTAGAACGTAAGCTTTGGGTCTCTCTAAGAAAATTAAGAACGGAAGTGCGACGAAAAATGGGTGAAAACCTCGTGGGCCAGCCGACTCACTGAGCCACTCCGTCCACGTCGTGTAACAGTTGTCCTGCATTCGTTTTACCGTAGGAACCGAATTATCGAATATTCTTCGTCGCGAAAGGTTCTAACAGAAAGCATAAAGCTAAGTCACTCACCTAAGAATTTTGAAGCGCGAAACCACTTCCCCGACGTCAGGTTCGATGCGTTGTCCGCAGTCTCCCGAATCAACAAATAGACAGTAATGATTATTTTTTTTCGGAGATTTCTTGAAAAGTTCTTCTCCGGTATTTGAAGCTTCTGTGGGGACTTTTCCTATTACCCTCTTCTTATTGTTAGTAAACCTACCTACCCAAAAACATCGAAAACTACTATACCGTTTTTTTTATCGTGAACACTACCTCTGAGGATTTCGTGTGTTTTTTTTCAATTTCTGCGTCATTTAATTTCTACACAAGTGGTACAGTTTTACTTCTACAGTTTTACTTGATCGATATTGCGAATAATCTTCAAATTCAAATTCGAAATAATAATTTGCATTGTAAGTTTTCTCTTGTTTCTGTAGTAGCACTAATTGCCACAGCACCTTCAGTAGCCTAAAAAATCGACTTCATCGAGAGCGTCCCAGCTTTCCCTGAGTCTAGAATAGAATGACTTGCGGCAGAGCCTTTAGTAGATCACTATCGAACTAACACTTTTGATCACGCAGCCTCTGCCTCGCCCACCCACATCGATTAACACCTATTTGTGCTAATCATTTCGTGCGCCGTCTACATCTGGATTTCACAGCGCAATTTCATATGGATGCTGAGTTTTTTGTGCTGTGAATGTTGCTCTTATTGGAATAACTGTGAGAGTACTCGGTCGATTTTTTTTTGAGAAATTTCAAGAGTTTTTGAATGGTTTTCGAACAAAACTCGATAACGACTGGTTTTTACGGATCTAACATTCGAATATCGTCCTTTGAATTGGCCGAACACTCAAAAATCTTTTTTGAATCAACCTTGTGAAAGAATCCCAATGATATCTAAACCAAGCATATAGCCTATCACAATGATTTTCAGTCGGGAAAGAAGTAATGCTCATCATGTCGAAATCTCCCTATCACCGCTATACTTTGCCATGGCCGACTGCCCAGCTGCCTGCTCCGCCCGGGCTCAAGTTAGCGATATAGGCTCTGAGAGCTACGGTGTATCAGGTCCATTTCCATTCCAATACGGAAACGATCCGTTATTCGTTTGTTTGCATCCTGTTTTCGTCGTTTTTTTCTCTTCGGCTTTCAATAGTACCTACTCCTCACCTCCTGTTTATGTCTTCTCCCGATGTCGTGCGATCTCGGACGAGTACCAGAATTTGTTGTAGTAACTCAGACATTGGGATTGGCGGACCGCCGGCATTCGCTTGGCGAGCGAAAATCAGTCCCGGTGTCGGCCAACCATTCCCGGTGTCGGAAAGCCATTAGCCGGCGGTCCGCCAAAACCCTGCCAGCGGCCCGCCAGGACGTTGACCGACCGCTGGCAGTCTCTTGGCTAATACCTGGCAGCCCGCTGTCAAGCAATCTTTCGCCAGCGGTCCGCCAGTCTCTTGGCAGACCAATGAATTGAGATGGGTCCCTCACCGCAGATCGTTGCGTAGGACCTCCACCGTCCCCCCCTAGCCGTGGGGACTTGCCCCTCAGCTGCCAAAAATATGCTAGCCTCTGTAGAGTGACTCCAGGGGTGCGTTCCAAGAAGATTTCCACGGGAGGAAAAATGAATCTGATAAGAGCCGACCAATGATAGATTGAGAGACCGCATGAAATGAGCCTATCTGTTGGATTATCATTCGTTATATCTTATCAGACCCATTTTCCTCCCATTGAAATCTTCTTTGGAGCATAGGACCTTTTCGGTTCGAGTGAACACTTCGTATTCGCAGAGTCACCCAGTGTGTAGTGGAGTTCCGCAGGGTGGAGTCATTTCACCGATCTTGTTCAATATATACACGCACGAGCTGGGGAACTTATTGAGTGGGTTTGGAGTTGATTTCTGTGCATTTGCAGACGATATTAAGATTTTTCGCCGGGCAGGCTTTAGTGAGGATATTAAGGCAATCCAAAATGCAATAGACGCAATGGTGGTCTGGTCTCATGAATGGCACCTGCCGCTATCGAAGGAGAAAACGAAGTGTCTCCATCTAGGTTCCTCAAATAACTGTCATACTTACAATGTCGAAGGGACTGAGATTGACAATGTCGAGCAGATCACTGACCTGGGATTCATCCTCACACGAAACCTCAGTTTTGACAAAGCACTGCGAATCGAAAAGGTATCTACCAGAGCCACCGTGGCTGTCAATAATATATTCAGGGACTGGGAACAAGAAATAGCGCGGTACTACTTAGAGCCTTTAAACCCTACGTGAGACCTATTCTTGAGTATGGGACACCAGTGTATTGTCCACACAAAAAGAAAAGCATAGTCAAACTTGAAAAGGTGCAAAACGGGTTTACAAGAAAGTTAATGATCAGGAAGCTCGGTTTTTGCCATTATCAACAAATGCCATCTGCAGAAACCAGGAATAGTGAACTCAAACTGCCAACTCTTCAGGTAAGGAGAGGGTTGAACGACTTACTGCTGCTTCATAAAATCCTGTATCAACCGGACTTTGGTCTCCGGCCTGGGTTTTAAAATTGTGCGCAAAAATTCAAACCTAAACTGCAGGCGCTTTTTCTTCATAAATAGGGCGACCCCGGCATTCGAACGGCTTCGGAGGTTAAAATCCATCCCTGTGAGCCATAAGGCATTTAGAAAACTTGTAACTGAACACTTCGAGAACGAGCGTGGCGAGCGCTAATCCGTCGCGGAGCAATTTCCTTGTCTCTACATCATTATGGGCTATACGTGTATCTGCTTTGAACTCATTACACTACCTGATCGAAAACTGGTAGTTTTCCCTTGTTCCTTATGTATGCTTTTTTGCTGATTTCGTTTATGTTGTTCGTTGCACATAGGTCTGGTATACAGGCTTATGTAAATAAATAAATAAATAAATGGAACGCACCCCAGGTCACTTTCCAGGGCCGGCATCAAAGTGCCGAGTGTACACTCACTGGACGGAATCGCCTTCTATACCGGCTCGGCTTATCAATGGAATCCGAGATCAAACTATAACATGTTAGAACGTGAGTAGACGTCAACTCTCTCGAGTGCCAGCCATGTGACGAGTCAGTGCCAAGCGAAGGCCACTGGGCGGTTAGGCGCCAGCCAAGTGCCGATTGGTGGATAACTGCGTATTTATGCGCTTGGTAATTTCGAGGTTTGATTGCCCTTGCCAGCTGAATGCAAGTTATCACGCAGTTTTCAGGCAGCTGGCACATTTTC
Organism: Aplectana chamaeleonis; assembly: GCA_029168955.1. Lineage (NCBI taxonomy): Eukaryota > Metazoa > Nematoda > Chromadorea > Rhabditida > Cosmocercidae > Aplectana > Aplectana chamaeleonis. The sequence continues at coordinate 459,711 of JAPDOI010000458.1, forward strand.
GCCTGCGGTCCGCCGCTATCTCTTATTGAGACGCCAAGGTTGAGCCAGCTGTCGGCATCGTAATTGCCAATTGCCAGCTGAATGCCAGTTTTCACCCAGCTGTTAGGCAATTGGCACATATTCGCCAGCCGTCCTTCGCTGGCATTAAATGACATGCCGAGTGTATGCCAACTGTTGGCCTCATGATTGCCATTGGCCAGCTAAATGCCAGCTGCCCCCCCCAGCTGTTGAGCAACTGGCGAATTTTGGCCGGCGGTCCGCTGCTCCCAGTGTCTGAGAACCGCCTCCTGCCGCTTTTGATTAGACAAAAGTGCGAATACTAAGATTCCAACAGCATCCGGTTTGCACTGAAGTAGACGAACTTCTTTCAACGCCACGGTATTGGAGAATTGAACCGGCCGGCGTGGAGCCCTGATTCAAACTCCTGGAGAATATCTGGATGGATCAACATTCACCAGGGATGAGCAGAACAAAATTTGAAATTTCGAAAATCGGGTCTCGGGTTTCGACACGAAATTTTTTCTTCGTTCTCGGAAATCGGCTGCGAAGCGCCCGGAAATGCGGTTTTCGGAACGCGAGACGAGACATTTTTTGAAATTATTGATTAGCTGCCCCTGCCTCAATAAACCGGATATTGCCGCGTTCAGCAGCACTCTGTGCGGTTTTTGGAAAGCAGAATGCGGGAAGTCAAAACGCGCGAAACTGTGGGTTTCGGAGCGCAAAATACGAGATTTCGCTCATCCCTGAAGTGCACGATGCTAAAACGAACTGCTGGCAGTTCTGCTCAATTGATAAGCTAAAAACAGCTCTTTGACCCATGACATCAGTCCATCGGAACGTGGTGAACAGAAGGCCGGATTAAATCTTCAAATAAGCATTGGAAAGGCAGCACGTGATAGCTTCTCACTGAATTGAAGTTTTCATAAGTGTCACTTTGACTGCGTTTCAGGTAGTGTGGTATAATAATGTTCTTACCGGAACGAAATATCAGTTGCCTACAAGCATTGTTGCAACACGCAATGCGAAAATAATGATACCGGGAGAACGGTCAGCCGTTAGGGGATCAGGTGATCCCAGCACGAGTGTTGCGTGCTGCGAAAATGGCCGTCTGCAACTGCGGACCGGTCGGAATTGTGCTCCGATAGGGACAGTTTCATGGTGCGGTGAAAAGTCTCAACAAGCGGCGGCGAGCCGTCGAAAAATATCCCGCTCCAATGCCAAACCGCGTCTGCCATCGGGGGTGGTTTTGCCGGCACTGTTGCGCAGTACAGTGACCGCAAAACCACCGCCGGTGACACCCCGTCTTCCATTCGCGCTCGCACTCCTTCTGTTTGAACAATACTAGTTGCGAAACTAGCTTTTTTGGACCTGTTAAGGTTCACGCACCAACAAAAAGGTTCCACTCACCCGGAGGTCTCGATGCAAACCTAGTTGCAGGTTTCCTATCTGTCAAAATGTAGACTTCTGCCAGTATCTGCTATTTGATAGTGCTATCAGTCGTTGTTCTTACAGAAACTCTATAAAAATGCTTAGGGTTTTGATAGTGTATCACTCATTCTTCCCTCGTATCCTGAGTGACCCCCTCCGACTAGCGTTGCACCCAGATGTCGTGAAGCTTTATGATTAGTGAGCTGTTATCGAGAGTCCAAAACGTCCCCGAATAATGCTTGGCATACGCCAGAATTTGCTCATACCGAGGCTGGAATCCATTAAAACTTGGGAAACGTTCTACATCCTCACCGTAATTTCCTCCACTTTAAAAAAATTCCTATCAGCTCAAGTTTGCCTAGTGCGTAATTTTTGATTCATTCCTGCCTTTTCGCTAGCTTACTGTACAATCAAGATTAGGACAAAATTAACGCAAGCAAGGAACAAGCATCCAGCGCTTTTGGTTTCTGCTTTAATTTGCCAACCTTTTCTTCATCGTTGTGCCATCATGAAATCTGTGTCGCAATTATAATCACTTCTTTCTCAATACGAATCGTCTTCTTCTTATTCCTAGCGTTTATCCCACGTTGACGTAGGGTCCTTGTTTGGCTCTTCTCCTCCACTTATTCTTCTTTCTCAGTACAAATCTTGTTGCTCAAGGGCAAGTAAAAACTGCACTTGCCGAGGATAATCACTTGGACAGGAAAAGCAGTAAATATTTTTTGAAAGTTTAGATTGAGATATACTTTTTGTGAAATCTATGACCACATAAACTGTTAAGGTTTTTTCAGAACCCGGTCGCAGATTCGCAACAGAGTCGCAGCCGAGAAAATGGTCCACCAGGCTCCGCAGCGGCTCCTGGCGGACTATTTCTCGGCCACTTCTCGGTTTCTCGCCAATAAGCCGAAAAATAGCCGAGCAATAACCGAGACGCGACCGGTACGCCGACACGCGACGCGGCCGGTTTTTAGGGCGCTGAATACGATTATGGAGTATTTTTCAAAGTTTTTGGGCCACTGTACGGGAAGATTATTCTCGAACCGCATTCTGTCGCTTACAACTCTGTCCAGACAAAAAGAGCGCAGCCAGAAAGGTCAGATTCAAAATTTTCGGCGAACAGTAATCCAAAAAGTCGCGTTTGGTTCGGGATGGCCACTCTATCCAAAACACCTCTTTCGATACGCTGTGTAGGCTTCTTCTTAGCTTTCACGAATAGAAGCATTCAAATAGTTAGCTGTTCAGCAACACTCGATGAAAAACGTGAGATACCTCGAAGTTCGAAATCTTTTTTCATATTTCGAGCTATTTTTTGTATATTTTTGTTTTCTGAATCATCCATCTGAAATCCGTCCGCTCAAGCGGTCGGCGTGCGTGTTGAGCGACCGTGGGATGTGCAATTTATAGAACCTGTAAGCCGGATGGCAGGAGTATGAGACAAATAATTTGGGCAATATCCCTGTCAGGCGTCTGTAGCCATGTGGAGCCTAGTGCTGAAAGTGCCTTTGTGACAGCGGCGAGATACGCACGCAGACCGAGTGGGCGGACAGATCAATTCGGACAGACTCTAATTTGTTCGGATTTGAAATTCTTTTTCATTTTTATCCTGTTTGCTCAAAATATTTTCATCATTAAAAATGCACTGATTTGCTCATTTTTATACTATTAGTCGATTTTTGACTTTAATTGACGTATAATTTTGTGAAGGACTGAATGTCGTTATCCAGAGTTGATAGCCTATCAATACGTGTGCGTTGCGGCAAGGCTCCCATAGGAGTGACTGGGTTGTCCATACTCAACTTCCCCAAGATTGATCCAAAAACTCGGGTAAAAACGTCGTTGCGACCCTTTGCGACACTATAATACTCAGGCGATTCTCGGCCCAAGTCTCCAGACACTCTGGCTCGTTATTGCAATCTGCGGTTCGGCTTTTGTTCCTGCCCGGGCCACTGCTGTTGCTGTCCGGGCGAGCTGGAGGAGCTCGGACAGCAACTGCAGCGGCCCGGAGATTGTCCGGAGAAGGGTTGACATTGCTCGTCATACAAGTAACATATGCGCGAGTGCAGTATGTCCTAGAAATTTGTTTAGCCACGCCCATTTTTTTGTGCATTTTCGATTTCCATAAATATTACTAACTTCTGCACTAGCCAATGGATGATTCTCAAAGAACACTTGTCCGAGAAACACGTCCAGTTGTACGTATTCACTGTCGCAAATCTCGTCCACATATGTCTGCCATATGCGACCTCTCTGACAAGCTTTTGAGCTCCACAGTGGCAAGATGGGCAAAGGGTTTCAATCAATAGACCTCTTGTTTCCTTTATTCTTAGGCTTATTCATTATTCAGGTCCGCTCCCTCACATCGGTTTCAAATGACGAAGGTTACAAGCCTTGGACAACTCGTCCACCTCGGGCCCGCAATTTGTACGTCTACTACTACACAGCACGCTTTCATCGCTGGAACCGTCAAAAACGAGCCCAAATATGCACATTTGAGCAATCAGTTCAAACACTTGAGAGGCCTTGTGTGCATTTCCGGATAAAACCTTTTGAGTTTGGCTCAACGTTGCGCCCTTCTTTCTCCTTCGCCGTCCATACACGGGACCACTCCGAACATGAACTGTAGTTTCGAAAAACGGTCTTTAGGTGAATGTAAAAGAGAAAAAGAGAAACAATTTCGGATTTGAAATTTCACTCGTTCCTCACGGGTAGATCAAAAACAACGAATTTTTCTTACCTATAAACTTTCAAAAATGGTACAACTTAGGAGGCTACGAATGCCGACAAAATTTTAAGGTCTGAAATCCGCTCCCGGTGGTGATTTGGAATGCTTATCACGATGTGTTCAAAGTGGCAAGCGCATCTGCGAAAACGACTTGTATCGTTATCGATTTTATCGTTTTTACTCTTCTGACTCAATAGTAAAAATGCGCAGTATCCCGCCCCGAGCTGCAGGTTCAAAAAAGTTATGAGTATTATACAAGCCTCGCGAAAAGGCACCTATCATGCATTTTTTTTGAAGTTTCAAAAAATGTTGTCGGATTCAGCTCAAAACGTGTATGTAGGGGTTATCTAGTGTGGTGAACACGAATCTGGAGTCCATTTGTTGAAATTTCGAGGTTCACTGATGGTTACGGTAGGTAGCATACAAATCTTGAGTAAAGTCTGAGATTTTAACCAAACTACGGCACACCCACCGTAATCTACCGTAACCTGCAAAAAATCGATAAACTGTCTTCAGATTGCTTAAAAATCCGGCGTTTCTCCCTCGAAATTTACCTCGATTGGGAAGCTTCGAACGAAACCAGCCGAAAATTTGGAAAAATCGACTAATAAACGACAGATTCGTAATCAGCGCCCCAACCCCCCCCCCTGGGAGAATTTTAAGTCAAATCTTTAACAATTCTTTAAAACACTTCCAGAGCCCTCTATTCGGTATAAATGAACGCCCAACCGAAAATCCGTACAAGTCCAGGAAGCCGTCAATCTGGACAATGTTCGGAAAATGTGCCTTCACCCAAACTTCGCTCAGGGGGGTAGTTTTGGGCGCTGAACACATTTATGAGGTCCGTTTCCGTATTTTCCGAAGACTAATGCGCTTTTTGGAAGGTACAAAAAGCAAAAAAAACGAGCTTCTTAAGCTTGTAACTTCTTGGAACTTGCGGCTCGCGGCGGGATACTGCGCAGTTTTACTACTAGGGCCAAAAGAGATACTAACGGTACTAGTCGTTTCCACAGATGCGTTTGACACTCCACCCACTTCCCTTGTAATAAGTTGAAAATTTCCGCGAAATAGCCGAAGAATCTCCTCAAAATTGTTTGCTAAGGTTTGATGCGGTAGTGGTGGATTCGGTTATCATGTCATGAATGTTGCAGGTCTTCAAATTACCCAAAAATGGAATGTTTTTTTTTGATTTTTCCGAACTTTTCTCAAAATCTCCGGGAAACTTTCGTGAAGTCACCTGCGGAGAATTCGAACGTTGATGGGATAGATAGTGGTTATGTCGCGGATATTGAAAATCTGGACTAGTTCGAATCTATGAAGTCTAAATGGAGGGAACAACACTAACCCTGTGATGAACTCTCGCGATCTGGTGGTCCAATAAATCAATTAAACTTCTCGGATCACATGCCCTCCCCCCACCGCCACTTCCATGGGTGGTCTACGAATCTGGGCCTCTCCATCGATTAACTTCTTTCTATTTTTTTTCGGTTTTCTGTTTTTTTTTCTGCCAGTCTGTGTGATATAGGGCCCAGGGCTGGGCGCACGTCCCGGAAGGGCGATTTTTCAATATGCACCCCTTTTAGGTCTGTACTTTTTTAGACACCTCCTTTTGGGAGATCGAAATCGACTATTTTCCCAGAAGTCGAGCACAGCACCCATGGTTTTGCCTTCCTGATTTCGATAAGCAAGTTTCAAAAAAAGCATTGAATAGAGAAAATTTCGAAAATGTCAGCAAAAAAATTCAGTGTAATTTCTAAATATGAAAACAATCCCATGAAATTTTTTTTACTAAGACGGTAAGTTATTACAAAAGATAAAACTTTTTTCATTCCAATACAGTTCAATAACAGAACTACTACTATCGCGGTGATTAATGTTTTCTGTCGATTTTTTTTATGAACCTATGGTGGATTTTCATAAACTTGTTTAATGGTTTTGATGAAAAAATCAGAATTATTTTGTGTTGTGGAAACATGCTAGGATGAATGTGATGATCAGAGACTGGAAAAAACCAAGTTTCAAAAACCTTGTATGCCGGGATCCTTTAGAACTCGGCTCGCCGTACGATATGGCGCTTGTCCGCAGGTACACAGCGCACACTGGAGTGAACGCGCTCCTAAAAATAATTTAAAAATACAATTTAATAAAGAACGGGTGGGAGAAAAGGATTGAAACTTGAGGAAATGGAAGAAGGTAGAGTTAGCCTACTTTTGATGTACCCATCGTGAAAATGTAATGTAAATAAACAAAGTTGTAGTGATGGAAAGTATTTGGCGGTGACAAGGTTCCTTCGAACGAAGCTAGTTCAACGAAAATAGCACTGAACATGACAACTAGTCCCTAGTTATTAGAAGAAAGAGGAGAATCCGCCGAACAGTCCAGCTTTGATAGGTTCGGTATTTAATGTGATTTGAGGACCTTAAATCTCGTCCCGGTTTTACCCCGAAAACCGGGACAAAACGGGGAGGAGAATTAAGATCCTTAAATCACATTAAATATCAAACATATTGACACTAAGGTGTTTGCTAGTTTCTCGTCTCCCTTCCAGTGCTCTTAGTTTTTACGTTTAATGTTGTTTTTGTTCAACTATGTTCACTTGAATGAACCTTGTCAAGCCCAAAAAAAAATCACCCCACTCCAACTTGGTTTATTTACATTAAATTTTTATAATATCTGCATTGGGAGTATCCTACCACTGCCTTTTTCCATATACTGCAGTTTCAATCCTTTTCTCCCCCCCCCCGTTCTGGAATAAATTACACTTTTTAAATAATAATTTGCGCGCGTCCACTCCAGTGTGTGCTGTGTAGCTGCGGACAAACACCACATCGCACGGCAAGCCCAGTCTCTAAGGGATCGCGGCATTCAAGCTGGATAATATTAGGGTTTTTATGTACAGGATACTTCTCAGGGAGGAAGGCACGATTATTCGTTTTTTTCAAAGAAACTTGCAGTTTCAATTTTTACAGTTGGCTCTCTTTATAAGTCACATTCTTATGGGCAAAAATCTGTTGACTAGTTGTGATGCTGACTATGCCATCTGAACTTTAAATCTGTCGCACTACAGCAGTTCGCTAATCCTTTTATGAACGTGAGCGGTAGCGCTTCTGAACGATGTCGTTGTATCTTTACTTCGAATCGGTGGCCACACGCGTAATCAATGAACGTTGCACCAAAGAAACATGACACCACATCAGTCCTTACTTGCTAGTAGATAACCGAGTTGTGTTTATTTTTTCATCAAAACAATCAAACAAATTATAAATAACCAGCGGCGTCGGCCGGCTCGAGTCGGCCTCTGCCGCTGGGGTCCGGCTGCGCCGGCACTTCGGGTACAAGGCGAATAAATCGGCGATTTCTTTCTTCCTGCGGACCTTGTGCTGGCTTCTGCGGAAGGCTTTGAATCATCGGAAATCACAAAGCGTTCCAAACCTTGGAACACTCGTTAGCCTTCTTATCTGTACCGTGACACACCGGTCCTTCTTTTGCTTTTTAAGATCCTGAAGTAGCTTTCGATTTGTTTCCATTTCTGTCATGATAAGGACAACCGCTGTTTGAAATTCACTAAGCGTTTCCATGGCCAACCGACACCCTGCTGCTTTTATTGCCAAATGAAGTAGAATGATGTTTGTGTTCCGTGGATGCGAATTTTTAATTAACTCTTATCTTCATCGTGTATGAACCCGATTTAGAAAAGTTAGTGCATATAAACAGCTAAGCAGTTGAATTGAGTGGTGAAGGGGGAGGGGATCTGAGAAAAGGGACTGTATGCGCTCTCTTATGAACGCACAAAATGATTCTGGAGTTCCGCGCTCTCACACTTCGGTCGCGCACACTTTCTACGGCGCCTGGCGCACTCCCACTTGGGTCTCACACATTTTATACGGCGTCCGGCGCACTCCCACTTTGGGCCCGCACATTTATTACGGCGCACTCTCCCTTGGGTCTCACACATTTTATACGGCGTCCGGCGCACTCCCACTCTGGGCCCGCACATTTATTACGGCGCACTCTCCCTTGGGTCTCACACATTTTATACGGCGTCCGGCGCACTCCCACTTTGGGCCCGCACACTTATTACGGCACAATCTTCCTTGGGTCTCACACATTTTTTACGGCGTCCGTCGCACTCCCACTTTGCGCTCGCACACTTTCTACGGTGTCCGGCGCACTCTGACTGGGGTCTCGCGCACTTCCATTTGGGTCCCGTACCCTTCCTGTGGTGTCCTGCGCATCACTTCTGATGACCTGCACCCTTACCCTGACGTCTTCCCCATTCTCGGAGTCAAAGAGAAGATATGACAGATCAAACAAAAAGCGTGTTTCATTTTTTTTCGTGTAATTCAACAGAACGTGCTTTTCGTTTTCTTTGGTGTTCGTTTAGGCACCCCCCTTTGTCCTCACCGCAACGTCCAATATGCACCTTCCTAAAGTTGAAGGCAACGTGCACGCTGGAAATCACTTTCATTGTTATTGTGTACAATCGAACAGTTCGGGTTAGCTGGCATCCCCCACGGAGCTTGAGGCTCCGAAAATACTCCCCTTAAAAGTTATGGCCACCTGAGAACCGCTGTGGGGTCGATTATCCAGCACTCCCGGGTCGGTCATCTAACACATTTTCATTGAATGTTGATGAGGTCGTCATACAACGTGGGAAACATTTATGGTGCAAACTCTATATGCAGTAAAACTTCAAAAATGGCGCTGACCAAGTCTCCAAGTGCAGAAAAACATCAAAAACCATTTTTGCGCGAAATTTAAATCCTTTTTGGGCTCGTTCCAAATTTTCGTCCACTAAAGAGGCCAAACCGTAGAAAAACATAAAAAAATCATATATGGTTTTCATCTTGTACGGTGCCCAGCCCTGTTTCGAACACTAAGAGTCTTTCTCAAACTTTTCGCGGAAGTCCTGTGGAGCTACTAGCGGAAAATTAAGACGTTGACGGAGAGATAGTGATTATGTCGCGGATACTGAAAAACTGGACTAGTTCGAATCTACGAAGTCTAAACGGAGGGAAGAACACTAACCCCATAATGACCAGTCTAACGATCTGGTGGATTCACTAAATCAATGAAACTCCTTGGGTCACTTGCCCCCCCCCCGCCACTTCCATGGGTGGTATACGAATGTGGGCCATTCCGTCGATAAATTTCTTTCAAATTTTCCGTTTTTTTTCTGTTTTTTTTTCCTGCCAGACGTTCAGTTTCAACCTTCTCTCCCACTATGTGATATAGGGCCTCCAAACTCGCCCTAAAAGCTAGCGATGAGGCCGATCGCGAGTTTCAGTAGGATTCGAAGAAACTGCTGGCCAAATGCTAACACGTGTATTTGTATGATTTCGATTCCTTATAGTATAATAACAAATATGTGTTTTTACTTCCAAAGTTTTCGTTGGGTGGGCCTACTTCAATGTGTTTTCTTCCTTAGGAGAGTTGGTACCGCTGTACTGAATGAGGACCAACGTTATCAATCAATATCTCTTCTCTCCACTCTGTCAGTGTTCTTTTCCATTCGAAAAATCTTTAAATCTCTCCCAATCAAAATATTCCTGTAATATACGAGTTTTTGAAAAAAGGCTATGGTGCAGGTGGAGATGGGATTACGGGGCGGGGTTTATTCCTCGGTCGGCGACGACTTAGAGGATGGAGAGATCTCCGTTGATTGGCCGATGGATGGATAGACCCCGCTCCGTAACCCCATCTCCTCCTGTACCTCCTAGGAGAATGTATAATCTCTTTGAAGATCAGGACTAGAAATTTCGATCACAAAACATTCTTCTAATTGAATGACTAATTCTTCCCTAAAGTTTTGATAATATTCGTAAGTTTCCGTCTCTCTGTTTTCCCATCTCTGCCCTACATATATCTCTATCTTCATCCCTAAACTTCTATCTGTACTTATATCTCTGTTTCCATCTCACTATTTCGACTCTGTGTCTGTCTTTGTCTCTACCTCTATCTTTAATTCCATCTCTATCTCTGCATCTCTGCCTCTACCCTTATCTCTACCACTGTATATACCTCCGATCCTCCACCCATCTCTGTCTCAAACTATCTTCCTATATCCCTTAATCTATCACTATCTATATCTCTCTCTCTCTGTATCTCGACCTCTAACTCTACTTCTGCAATTTGCGTCTTTCTCTATATTTAGCCTTATCTCTCTCACCCAATCTCCATCCCTGCCTCTTTGCCTTTCAATGACTCTTTCTTTCTCTGTTTAACTTCATGTGTCTGTGATTCTGTATCTTTATCTATTTTTTCTTCTGCGTGCCTCCATGTCGCTATGTCTGAATCTCTCTATATCTCCGTCTCTCTCTCTAGATAATTTTATATCCTACATTTCTCTGAAAAATTCCTCTAGCTTTCTCCCCTTCCTTTCCTTCTGGCATTCTCTCTCTCTCTCTCTCGTTCTCTTCTGTCTATGTCTCTCCCTCCAGTTCATTTTGTACTCCATGTGTCTATATCCCTCTACCTTCCTACATTATCTACCTCCGGCTTCATGTCTCTATCCACCTACTACCTCGGTCGGTCCTTGCGCTCCCTCTATCTGTCTACCTTTCCCATCACTCTACATTTTCTTGTTTCATCGCTCTGTCTCTCTGCGTCTACTATATGCTGTCTCGGAAACCACATCTATGAGCCTCTGTATCTCTACATCTCTCTATCTTTACTCACATCTGTTCATAACGTTTCCTATTTTTCTCTGCCTTACTCTGAGAATTTCAGCCGAGAAATAGCTTAGAAGTAGCCGAGAAATAGCCCACCAGGCTCCAGAGCGGGCTGTTTCTCGGCTAATTCGCGATAATTTCTCGGCTTTTCACGAAACGGACGAGGATTGGCCGAGAAATAGCCGAGAAAGAACCGCGAAATAACGAGAAGTAAACAAAAGTAGCCAAGACGCAGCCGTCGCCGGCTCGCCGAGCCACCATCCAGGGCCCGCCAGCGATTGGGCGGGGCCTCCACAGGCTGAACGGGGTCCAGGTGCCTCAAACTTGGGTGATTGAACCGACGGAGGAGTTTACATCTGAATCGTGCCTCTGGAATGCGCCGTATACCTACCTGGGGAGCATGGTTTCTCGGCTATTTTGCGGCCATTACTCGGCAAGGAGGTATTTCGCGGCTATTTCTCGGCCAAAACTCTCAGAGTACGTCTGGATCCATGTCCTCTGCTGATTCCACACCCCTTTGTCTCGCCTCATATCCCTACGTCTTCTTCGCATCTCTGTATATTCCTCGACATGTTTACATCCCTGCATAGCACGAATTCTCGCCTCCCGATGTCGCGTCGACGTTTCGCAACGCAGCGCCCGAGAAAATTCGCTTTGACTCAAATATGAGATTTAGGGTAGGCCTTCGACTGCCGAAGAAACGATGTCCGGAGAAAGTGGAGCAGATCATCCCAATACGAGCCGGATGCCCAAGAGTTGAAGGTATACCCTTTATCTGTGTGTTTTCATTGGTGCAAAATGCACCCGAAGAAGGAGAAGAAGAAGACGACTACAGGCTGCTCCAGGGACGACGACGGATTTTTTTTTTACTTTTTTTTACTTTTTTTTTACTTTTGTTTTTACTTTTCCCCTCTGTTGTTGTTGTTAATTTTGTGGTCCTGTCGTTGTCCCGTCCAATTTTCATAAAATGGGGAGAAAATTAGGTAAAATCACTAAACTGACAAGAAGTCACAAAATGAAATGCGGAAAAATTAATATGCTGAAAGATGGATATCAAAACCTAATAAGTCCAGAAAAAGTATTCGACCCAAAGGCCCCACTAGTAAAATTATAAATTCAAAACATCTCAAAAGTGTAAGATATGGTAAAACAAAGGATAAAATTCAAAAAGAGGAAAGGTTAACAATAAGGAAAATGCGCGTTGAATAGAAATGCTGAGGCGCGCGATTCTTCTAAGGACAAACAGGGAGATCCTGATTTTCCTCTCCACTTTTTATTCTTTTCCGTTTTCATTCATTTATATTTTATCCGTTTTTTCGTGTTTCTTGTCGTTGTTTCGTTTCTCGTCGTTGAATGTAAGAAAAGAAAATTCTGCGAAGTTTCTATGAATCTCTGATTTTTTCTTCCATTTCTTATTGTTCTCGTTCGTTTGATTTCGTGATTTGTTTTCGGTCGTTTTTTTCGCCGTTCGTTCGCTTTTCGAGATCGTGGGCGGGATCGGTAGCCGGGATTGAGTAGTAGGTAAAGAATGGTTTGGGGTTAGGAAAGGGTTTGGGTGACGATTAGGTGAGGGGTCCTTCACAAATCCTATCCGTGGCCTCATCGTGGCGTGGAGGTGGCAACGGGAGCGATCCCGGCGAACACGGAGGGTGGAAGTTCTCACTACTCAGGTCCTAAGGCCGGGATTATACTTGCAGCGAAGAGCGATGAAATCTCACTTCGAAAATGCTTCATTCCGTTCTCCACACTCCATATAGAAAGTAAAATCTGCAACTAGCGTGATGTAGGGCTAAGAAATATGGATAATCACCCTTCAAAAAGGAGCCGGTGGTAAATCTTCGACGACAAGTAATAACTCGTATATGATGTTGTTTTGTTTTTCATAAATTTTGACGAAATTTTTTTTAGTTTGAGGTTATGTTGCTGAGTTTGTTGAAATGCTTGATGAGGCGGTCAAAGGTGCAATGGTTGCCTTCGTTTAGCAGGTTGTGAACACACGCTCCAGCCAGCTCCACATATCTGCTCGGTCTTCGGAGCATTGACAACCCGGCGCGCGAGGTGTCCGAGTCAGTATGATGAGCGCAGAGGACGAAAAGAAAAGCGCTGCCAGCCGGCCTGGCACTCTCTCGGCCGGCCAAAGTGCAAACTGGCTTCTCTGCGTCTCCGCGGGGAGTGATAATTCACTTTGGCTGTACAATATAGGGATGGGAGCAAAGTTAGCTTGGGAGGGGGGGGGGCACTCAGCATTACAAACAGGAGTGACAGGTGCAGTCTTCAGATGTCCGAGGCTCAAAATAGAGTCTCTACTCTGAGAGTTTTGGCCGAGAAGTAGCCGCGAAATGCCTTCTTGCCGCGTAATAGCCGCTAAATAGCCGCCAAATAATGCTCGCCCGACATAGCCGCGAAATAGCCGAGAAATAGCCGCTAAATAATGCTCGCCGCAAAATGGTCGCCATATAGTGCTCGCCGCGAAATAGCCGAGAAATAATGCTCTCCAGGTAGATATACGGAGCATCCCATAGGCATGATTCAGATGCCAGCACCTCCCTCGGTTCAGTTACCCACGTTTGAGGTGCTTGAACCTCGATCAGCCTCTGGAGGCCCCGCCCAACCGCTGGCGGCCCCAGATGGTGGCTCGGCGAGCCGGCGACGGTTGCGTCTTGGTTAATTTTGTTTACTTCTAAATACTACTCGGTTATATCTCGGCTATTTTTTGTCTACGTCTTGTCCGTTCCGTGAGAAGCCGAGAAATAGCCGCGAAGTAGCCGGGAAATAGCCCACAAGGAGCCGTTGCGGAGATTGGTGGGCTATTTCCCGGCTACTTCGCGGCCAAAACTCTCAGAGTAGGAAGGCAATGTCTGATAACGCGATCAGTTATCTGATGTGAATGAAGGTTGGCACCCAGGAATGAATCTCTAGAGTATTAGATTCTTAAATTCATCCGCTTAAAGGCGCTGTAGGCTGTTTTTTTTTCTTGGGGTGGTACAGGAGAATCAGTTAGCAAGTTGGTAACTCATTACCAAATGAGTCCAGAAGGTCGTTTTATAACAATGGTAGATGTGGAGCGGACGTTTTTTTTTTCAAAAATTCAGCTGTGAAAACGGTGAAAACATTCTCAAAGTCGCACTTCTAGCAAAATAGGTTTCTCCAAGCAAAATCATTTTGACGGTGGCCGAAAGCTCCAACGAAAAGGAACATCATGTGAGTGGAATGGGGGAATCTACAAGGAGTTGAACATATTTTTTGAGGACCATTTCCGTGGATACAATTTTCAAGTCCCCGAAACGAACCGTTGTGTTCGTCCACATGGAAAGACCCTAGGCTTTTCGAAGAAGGACTTCTACTTGGTTGAGAACGTTTATGCGTTAGTAATTTATTCGTTCGTTTATTCATTAATTTTTTTCAAATTGCACTTGCCACTGCTTTTTCACTGGTTTACGTTTCTGAACAGCAAAATGAAACCGTTTGTGTGATTTTTTACTAACATCATGTCTTTTTTCAATAGTGAGTATTGAGTGCCTTTTTTTGGTACTAGAATAGAACCGAAGAAAGAGAAGTCATTTTTGAAACCACAGAGTTCTTATATGAAGAATACCAAAACGGTCTTATTTTGCGAGTAAAGGTTTCATCCACGGGAATAGGTTCTCGAGAAATATCGATACTTTTTCGTGGACTCATCCACTCCACTTCCCTAATCCTCTTTATTTTTTGTTGGAACGTTTCTATAAGCACCGAATCGCATTTGCTTGCAGATCCCATTTCTGATAGAACTTACTTTGATTTTTCTTTATCGCAAGTGTAATCTGCTGCGTTAGCAAAGAATTCAGTAATTCTGTTGAGAATATTGCGCAGTGCTATAAAAAGCGAGTGTTTGGTGGAACAGCGTCAGCGTCCACATAGACGAAGCGTTCGTGGCTAGTCACCAGAATATACATCAAAACCCCAACCATACGACAAATGCCAGTCGATGGCACAGTATTGGCGTCTTTTTCTTTGTGTGTCAGGCGCAAGACAAGGAATGGAGAACGCAGCAAGCGCGAGGGAAAGTGGGCGCGGCATGCCTGGTTGTCAATGGTACCGCAACCTATCTGCTCTGATGCGATTATTGAATTAGCATTGTTGCAGCTTCAGACGCCATCGCCTGCAGCCGTTAGTGACCACGCTCCAAAACTATTTCGAGTGTTCAATGTGTTGTTCTAGTGGGAGTCGAATGTTCGCAAACAACTGCTGTTGCAACACGCAGACATGATTGTTGTGGTGAATGTGAGATGAAGATGTTAGTGATTTGGTGTCAATAGGTCACAAGGTAACTAGCTTGAGGTTTGTGAAGTTTCGAGTGCGGTGCGGGCGGTGCCAGACAGGCGCGAAAATTCAAATCGCGCGCACTTTTTGCAAAACACGTTGTTCCAGAGAGGGTTTGCGCAGTCATTCCTTCACTCGTAGTCACCAGGGAGCCTCATCCTTCTTAGGCGCTATTCATAATGCTCAACGCCAGTGCGGTACGCGCGTGCCGCGCTGGCGTGGCGTTTGAGTATGAATGGCCTAACGCCTCGCCAGCGCGGCAAGCGCGTGACGCCCGCTCCGCCATGGCGGCGATGGCTGTAACGGCTTCTTAACCATTTTCACTACTAGATCATCATCAATTTCATTTCGTTTCTTTATAATTAATTCCATTGCTCTCCTCTGCTATCGTGGTGGTGAACGCATTTACAGAATTTAATTGTTTGGAAAAGTTAGACCTGCTTTTTTCCGCTCCGCCTAGGCGTCACCGCTGGCGTATTCATAGTCTCCGCGAGCGCGGCACGCGCGTCACGCGCTTGGGAAGAATTAATACTCTGACGCCACGCCAGAGCGGCACGCGCGTGCCGCGCTGGCGTTGAGTAGCATGAATAGCGCCTCACATTTCTCTTCCTATCCATTTGCGTTTCACCGCGGTGCCTATTTAGCCGTAACCCATGTTTTAGACTGTGGGGAAAACTCTCGAAACTAGTTCCAACTGCACCTGGGGAGTTTCATGCGTTGAAATTGCCGTGCAGGTGAAAACTTTCACAGCTTTTTAGCTCTCGTGTGAATTTTGCTGTTGCTGTAGTAACACGATATCATCAGTTTCCTATATAAAACGTTGCTGAGAGGCTTCATGGGCGGCTGCTTGTGCAGTAGGAGCACTGGGAAGGTAGTCGGGACTCCACTAGGAGTGCGTTAATCGCAAGGAGTGCGCTGAGCGCCTGGGAAAATGTGTTGGACTCGATCTGGAGCGCGCTAAGCACCGGGGAAACCGTGTTGGACCAAACTTGGAGTGCACCCAGCGCCTAGGAGACTGCGTTTGATCCAACTGTGATTGCGCCGAGTCCCGGGGAAAGTGTACTGGACCCAACTGGGAGTGCGCCGAGCGCCGACAAAAATGTGTTGGATCTAACTGGGAGTGCGCCCAGCCCCGGGGAAAGTGTACTGGACCCAACTGGGAGTGCGCCGAGCGCCGAGAAAAGTGTGTTGGATCCAACTGGGAGTGCGCCGAGCCCCGGGGAAAGTGTACTGGACCCAACTGGGAGTGCGCCGAGCGCCGAGAAAAGTGTGTTGGACCCAGCCGGGAGTGCGCCGAGAAGAGTGTGTTGGATCCAACTGGGAGTTCGCCGAGCGCAGGAGTAAGTGTACGGGATCCGACTGGGAGTGCGCCGAGCGCCGGATAAGGCGTGTTGTATCCAACTGTAAGGATCCGTTCATACGTGGCGAAAACGCCCGCCCCCGCTCTCCAGCGCTCCTCAGCGCTCTTCGACGCTGATATTCGCCCGTACAGGCAGAAAGACACCGGCGAATGCATCCTGCCTTGTGTTGTTTCGAATGAAAGCGCTTGACCTGGTCATCACTCTCTCGAATCGACTCGTTTGCTGATCATTTATCACGGTTTGGGATGGTCTTGGTAGGCGTACTACGCACGATGGCAATGCTTCTGAGGTAGGTTAGGCTTTTATTGCTTGAGGTATAAAGCAATTCGTCGAAAGTGGCTGCATCTCTCCCGAATTAAGCGTGAGCGAGCGAGAGGAGGCGTAAACACGCGTTAGCGGGCGTTAGCGCGCGAGAGCGAACGTAAGCGCCCGTCAGCGGCTGGCGAATCGTATGTTGATGACGACCATCGATTTTGCGTGACCGCACGCTCTCGCAACGTATGGGCGCTGCCTAACTGCGCTGACGCAGTGGAAAGTGTGTGGGATCGGACTGGGTTTCGAGGAACGATAATAACTAAGTGATCATCTGACAATTGTGGTGAGCGCGAAGCGCTCACCAGGATTTGGCTTTGATCTCTTCCCGCGCGGATGCCCTACAATGAGATCACCTATTCATACCGTCAACAGAGGTATGAGCTGTACACTATTCGACGCGCTGCAAGAAATTACATATGTGTGCAACTTTTCATCCCAACTGGTCCCCGCTTTCTAAAGTTATGACCTCTCAAAGTACGCAAAAACGTTCTCCACCACCGCCTCCGCCTCCGCCTCCGCCTCCGCCTCCGCCTCCGCCTCCGCCTCCGCCTCCACCTCCGTCCGTCGAAAACCATTTTTTTGGAAGGCGTGGACCAAATCGCTCGAAAATTTGTGACTAGAGGTAATCGGCCACGGGAATGACGAAAATAATTGTCAGAACTCACAATAATGACTTCTGGGCCCCTAACGGGCGTTTGAAACTCGGAAACCGGCCTCTCAAGAATAGTTTATGAAAATGGTGGGTTTTTCGTTATCAGTCATTGTTTTCTTAGACTCCATATAAACACCTTGCTCTCCAGGGTGGTGTACTTTGAACGTCCGGCTCGGAAGAGGACGCTGTGCGGGTTGATGTACTTGACCGCGGCGCGTATTCGTTCAAAGCGCACCATCGATAAGAAGGCGTCGCAGGATGTGCTGAAGTGTCGGTTGACTATGTGAGACCTCAGTAGGGGTGTGCAGGACGTCGTAGAATGTGGGCAGGGCCTCAGTAGGAGTATGCAGGACATGATCGAACGTGTGCAGGACCTTAGTAGGAGTGTGCAGGACATCATGGAACGTGTGCAGGACCCCAGTAGGGGTGTGCAGGACGTCGTAGAATGTGTGCAGGACCTCAGTAGGAGTGGGCAGGACATCATGGAACGTGTGCAAGACCTCAGTAGGAGTGTGCAGGACATCATGGAACGTGTGCAAGACCTTAGTAGGAGTGTGCAGGACATCATGGGACCTGTGCAGGACCGTATTAGGAGTGGACAGGACATCATGGGACGTGTGCAGGACATCATGGAACGTGTGCAAGACCTTAGTAGGAGTGTGCAGGACATCATGGGACCTGTGCAGGACCTCAGTAGGAGTGTGCAGGACATCATGGAACGTGCGCAGGACCGTAGTAGGAGTGGACAGGACATCATGGGACGTGTGCAGGACCCCAGTAGGGGTGTGCAGGACGTCGTAGAATGTGTGCAGGGCCTCAGTAGGAAGGTGCAGGACATGATCGAACGTGTGCAGGACCTTAGTAGGAGTGTGCAGGACATCATGGAACGTGTGCAGGACCCCAGTAGGGGTGTGCAGGACGTCGTAGAATGTGTGCAGGACCTCAGTAGGAGTGGGCAGGACATCATGGAACGTGTGCAAGACCTCAGTAGGAGTGTGCAGGACATCATGGAACGTGTGCAAGACCTTAGTAGGAGTGTGCAGGACATCATGGAACGTTTGCAGGACCTTAGTAGGAGTGTGCAGGACATCATGGGACCTGTGCAGGACCTCAGTAGGAGTGTGCAGGACATCATGGAACGTGTGCAAGACCTTAGTAGGAGTGTGCAGGACATCATGGGACCTGTGCAGGACCTCAGTAGGAGTGTGCAGGACATCATGGGACCTGTGCAGGACCTCAGTAGGAGTGTGCAGGACATCATGGATCGTGTGCAAGACGTTAGTAGGAGTGTGCAGGACATCATGGGACCTGTGCAGGACCTCAGTAGGAGTGTGCAGGACATCATGGAACGTGTGCAGGACCGTATTAGGAGTGGACAGGACATCATGGGACGTGTGCAGGACCCCAGTAGGGGTGTGCAGGACGTCGTAGAATGTGTGCGGGACCTCAGTAGGAGTGTGCAGGACATCATGGAACGTGTGCAAGACCTTAGTAGGAGTGTGCAGGACATCATGGGACCTGTGCAGGACCTCAGTAGGAGTGTGCAGGACATCATGGAACGTGTGCAGGACCGTAGTAGGAGTGGACAGGACATCATGGGACGTGTGCAGGACCCCAGTAGGGGTGTGCAGGACGTCGTAGAATGTGCGCAGGACCTCAGTAGGAGTGTGCAGGACATCATGGAACGTGTGCAAGACCTTAGTAGGAGTGTGCAGGACATCATGGGACCTGTGCAGGACCTCAGGAGGAGTGTGCAGGACATCATGGAACGTGTGCAAGACCTTAGTAGGAGTGTGCAGGACATCATGGGACCTGTGCAGGACCTCAGTAGGAGTGTGCAGGACATCATGGGACCTGTGCAGGACCTCAGTAGGAGTGTGCAGGACATCATGGATCGTGTGCAAGACCTTAGTAGGAGTGTGCAGGACACCATGGGACCTGTGCAGGACCTCAGTAGGAGCGTGCAGGACATCATTGTACGTGTGCAGGACCGTAGTATAAGTGGGCAGGACATCATGGGACGTGTGCAGGACCCCAGAAGGGGTGTGCAGGACATCATGGGACCTGTGCAGGACCTCAGTAGGGGTGTGCAGGACATCATGGATCGTGTGCAAGACCTTAGTAGGAGTGTGCAGGACACCATGGGACCTGTGCAGGACCTCAGTAGGGGTGTGCAGGACATCATGGAACGTGTGCAAGACCTTAGTAGGAGTGGGCAGGACATCATGGGACGTGTGCAGGACCCCAGAAGGGGTGTGCAGGACATCATGGGACCTGTGCAGGACCTCAGTAGGGGTGTGCAGGACATCATGGATCGTGTGCAAGACAATAGTAGGAGTGTTCAGGACACCATGGGACCTGTGCAGGACCTCAGTAGGAGTGTGCAGGACATCATTGTACGTGTGCAGGACCGTAGTAGACGTGGGCAGGACATCATGGGACGTGTGCAGGACCCCAGAAGGGGTGTGCAGGACATCATGGAACGTGTGCAAGACCTTAGTAGGAGTGTGCAGGACATCATGGGACCTGTGCAGGACCTCAGTAGGAGTGTGCAGGACATCATGGGACCTGTGCAGGACCTCCGTTTAATGTCCAGGACACCGTATGCAAGTCATGCCTCCGAATCAACAAGAGCGATAGGCAATTGCGCCAGAACAAGGCTATTGTAATCTCACTCGAGTTGGCTCTAAAATTTTCTAAGTTCTGACTCCGAATTCGCTACATCTTCACTACCGCTGGTGTTGTTTTTCTGCTTGTAGTCCAGGCAGATCCTCAACTGCTGACCTCTGAGAAGGACGGTGTGTGAATGAAGACACACCGCTCTTTCACTTCTTTTATCTTTATCATTGATCAATTGGGTATCATCAAATTTGTTTAAGAGAGCCGAATAACATCATTCCTAAGGTTACGGTAGTCCTCTTCTAGCGCACTTAACTATCGTTCGTGCTGGAAATCAATTTCATTTTCAGGCTCAATTTTATGATTGAGCCCGGTAGACCACACTGGTAAACTTTGGCGCGTCAAAAATGTTGGACGATGAGGTGGGAAGGCGTCAAAGATTAATATCCGCCACCAGTTCTCACCAGTCATCTAGCACTTTTTCCTAGAATGTTGGTGCGAGCGGAAGTCAACAGGAAAAGGAGGTACGGCACGTACTCCACATGCAAAAACTCTTAAAATGATTTTGGCGCGAAATTCAAATTCGTATTTACAATGTGTTCCGATTGACTTTTCTTTAATGAAGAAGGGAGTTGAAAGAAGAATGAAGGTTTTTCATGGGCCCCTTCAACATTTTCGTTCACTAGAGGGGCCAAGCTACCCAAAAACATGAGAAAATAATATACGGTTTTCTGCGCGTACGATGTCTTTAACTCTCGTTCTTGTTCCGAATCAGACATATGGGCCGGCGCAGACGAGCCACGTCAGCAAGAACCGGTGAAGTTTGGCTAGAGCGACTGACCCTGGGTCTATCCTAGACGGGCTGAGGCCACCCAAGACACATAGAAATGATGGAAAATTCTGATAAAAGATGTCTGATACTGCTATCAATCATTGTTTTTATAGAAACTTCATGAAAATACTCCGACTGGTAGCCTTACCAATGGGTGGTTCATTTCACTTCTGTCTTGAATTTGAATGGTGAGTGCCCCCCTCTCCCCCGTCTAGGATTGTGCCCCAACCCTGTACAATTGGGTCATTTTAAAACTCACTTCTTCATTTTCTCGATTTTTTAATTCAAAAAGTATATGCCTTGTATCTTGTCTGTAGGAAGCCGCGTTGCAACTATTGTCTTGCAATCCTAGCAGCTGTTTCTTCATTTCTACCACTATGTTTCAAAGAAAAACAACTTGCCTTTTAGAGCTTGACGATATTGTAGAAAGGAAACCCTTGTAAAAAGTTGTGAAATTTCTGAAAGTTGGGCTCCGCAGAAAAGGTCAAGGATTTGGCATTGCTCCTAAATGTCGTGAAATTGTGGTGAGCGCGAAGCGCTCACCAGGATTTGGCTTTGATCTCTTCCCGCGCGGATGCCCTACAATGAGATCACCTATTCATACCGTCAACAGAGGTATGAGCTGTACACTATCCGACGCGCTGCAAGAAATTACATATGTGTGCAACTTTTCATCCAAACTGGTCCCCGCTTTCTAAAGTTATGACCTCTCAAAGTACGCAAAAACGTTCTCCACCACCGCCTCCGCCTCCGCCTGCGCCTCCGCCTCCGCCTCCGCCTCCGCCTCCGCCTCCGCCTCCGCCACCGCCACCGCCTCAGCCTCCGCCACCGCCACCGCCTCCGCCACCGCCTCCGCCTCCGCCTCCGCCTCCGCCTCCGCCTCCGCCTCCGCCTCCGCCTCCGCCTCCGCCTCCGCCTCCGCCTCCGCCTCCGCCTCCGCCTCCGCCTCCGCCTCCGCCTCCGCCTCCGCCTCCGCCTCCGCCTCCGCCTCCGCCTCCGCCTCCGCCACCGCCTCCGCCTCCGCCTCCACCTCCGTCCGTCGAAAACCATTTTTTTGGAAGGCGTGGACCAAATCGCTCGAAAATTTGTGACTAGAGGTAATCGGCCACGGGAATGACGAAAATAATTGTCAGAACTCACCATAATGACTTCTGGGCCCCTAACGGGCGTTTGAAAGTCGGAAACCGGCCTCTCAAGAATAGTTTATGAAAATGGTGGGTTTTTCGTTATCAGTCATTGTTTTCTTAGACTCCATATAAACACCTTGCTCTCCAGGGTGGTGTACTTTGAACGTCCGGCTCGGAAGAGGACGCTGTGCGGGTTGATGTACTTGACCGCGGCGCGTATTCGTTCAAAGCGCACCATCGATAAGAAGGCGTCGCAGGATGTGCTGAAGTGTCGGTTGACTATGTGAGACCTCAGTAGCGGTGTGCAGGACGTCGTAGAATGTGGGCAGGGCCTCAGTAGGAGTATGCAGGACATCATCGAACGTGTGCAGGACCTTAGTAGGAGTGTGCAGGACATCATGGAACGTGTGCAAGACCTTAGTAGGAGTGTGCAGGACATCATGGGACCTGTGCAGGACCTCAGTAGGAGTGTGCAGGACATCATGGAACGTGTGCAGGACCTCAGTAGGAGTGTGCAGGACATCATTGTACCTGCGCAGGACCTCAGTAGGAGTGTGCAGGACATCATGGAACGTGTGGAAGACCTTAGTAGGAGTGTGCAGGACATCATGGGACCTGTGCAGGACCTCAGTAGGAGTGTGCAGGACATCATGGAACGTGTGCAGGACCGTAGTAGGAGTGGGCAGGACATCATGGGACGTGTGCAAGACCTCAGTAGGAGTGTGCAGGACATCATGGAACGTGTGCAGGACCGTAGTAGGAGTGGGCAGGACATCATGGGACGTGTGCAAGACCTTAGTAGGAGTGGGCAGGACATCATGGGACGTGTGCAGCACCCCAGTAGGGGTGTGCAGGACATCATGGAACGTGTGGAAGACCTTAGTAGGAGTGTGCAGGACATCATGGGACCTGTGCAGGACCTCAGTAGGAGTGTGCAGGACATCATTGTACCTGCGCAGGACCTCAGTAGGAGTGTGCAGGACATCATTGTACCTGCGCAGGACCTCAGTAGGAGTGTGCAGGACATCATGGAACGTGTGGAAGACCTTAGTAGGAGTGTGCAGGACATCATGGGACCTGTGCAGGACCTCAGTAGGAGTGTGCAGGACATCATGGAACGTGTGCAGGACCGTAGTAGGAGTGGGGAGGACATCATGGGACGTGTGCAAGACCTCAGTAGGAGTGTGCAGGACATCATTGTACCTGCGCAGGACCTCAGTAGGAGTGTGCAGGACATCATGGAACGTGTGGAAGACCTTAGTAGGAGTGTGCAGGACATCATGGGACCTGTGCAGGACCTCAGTAGGAGTGTGCAGGACATCATGGAACGTGTGCAGGACCGTAGTAGGAGTGTGCAGGACATCATGGAACGTGTGGAAGACCTTAGTAGGAGTGGGCAGGACATCATGGGACGTGTGCAAGACCTCAGTAGGAGTGGACAGGACATCATGGAACGTGTGCAGGACCCCAGCAGGGGTGTGCAGGACGTCGTAGAATGTGTGCAGGACCTCAGTAGGAGTGGGCAGGACATCATGGAACGTGTGCAAGACCTCAGTAGGAGTGTGCAGGACATCATGGAACGTGTGCAAGACCTTAGTAGGAGTGTGCAGGACATCATGGGACCTGTGCAGGACCTCAGTAGGAGTGTGCAGGACATCATGGAACGTGTGCAGGACCTCAGTAGGAGTGTGCAGGACATCATTGTACCTGCGCAGGACCTCAGTAGGAGTGTGCAGGACATCATGGAACGTGTGGAAGACCTTAGTAGGAGTGTGCAGGACATCATGGGACCTGTGCAGGACCTCAGTAGGAGTGTGCAGGACATCATGGAACGTGTGCAGGACCGTAGTAGGAGTGGGCAGGACATCATGGGACGTGTGCAAGACCTCAGTAGGAGTGTGCAGGACATCATGGAACGTGTGCAGGACCGTAGTAGGAGTGGGCAGGACATCATGGGACGTGTGCAAGACCTTAGTAGGAGTGGGCAGGACATCATGGGACGTGTGCAGCACCCCAGTAGGGGTGTGCAGGACATCATGGAACGTGTGGAAGACCTTAGTAGGAGTGTGCAGGCCATCATGGGACCTGTGCAGGACCTCAGTAGGAGTGTGCAGGACATCATTGTACCTGCGCAGGACCTCAGTAGGAGTGTGCAGGACATCATTGCATCTGCGCAGGACCTCAGTAGGAGTGTGCAGGACATCATGGAACGTGTGGAAGACCTTAGTAGGAGTGTGCAGGACATCATGGGACCTGTGCAGGACCTCAGTAGGAGTGTGCAGGACATCATGGAACGTGTGCAGGACCTCAGTAGGAGTGTGCAGGACATCATTGTACCTGCGCAGGACCTCAGTAGGAGTGTGCAGGACATCATTGTACCTGCGCAGGACCTCAGTAGGAGTGTGCAGGACATCATGGAACGTGTGGAAGACCTTAGTAGGAGTGTGCAGGACATCATGGGACCTGTGCAGGACCTCAGTAGGGGTGTGCAGGACATCATGGAACGTGTGCAAGACCTTAGTAGGAGTGTGCAGGACATCATGGGACCTGTGCAGGACCTCAGTAGGAGTGGGCAGGACATCATGGGACCTGTGCAGGACCCCAGTAGAGGTGTGCAGGACGTCGAAGAATGTGTGCAGGACCTTAGTAGGAGTGTGCAGGACATCAAGGAACTTGAGCAGGACCCCAGTAGGGGTGTGCAGGACATCATGGAGCGTGCGCAGAACCCCACTAGGGATGAGAAGGACGACATGGAATGTGTATAGGACCTCAGCAAAAGTGTGCAGGACATCATGAAGCTTGTGCAGGACCCCTGTAAGGGCCTATTCGTACTTCCAACCTCTCGCTCTGCCAGACCGGTCCGCTCGGCAAAAGGAGTGAGTATGAATGAAAACACGACCACCCGCTCCTGCCGCTCCGCCAGTGAAGTATGAATACTCCAGAAACATCGCCATGGCAGAGCAAGATAGCGGAAAATCGGTGGGTTTGTTTTTAGAAATGGAGCTATGCGGGTGGTCTTTGATAAGTTTGATAAAATATGTTGGTTTTGTTGTATGTAAAGGCTATCCAGGGATGAATTCTACAGATTTTCTAAATAGACAATGACTGATAATGCTATCGGAAAACCCATATCAGAGGCAGCTTTCATTTTCAGGATTGAATCTTGGAAGGCACCCTCCAACTACATTTGAGCCAAGATTTATAATCGCACAACAACCTTGTCGGTTTCTTGCGTATACAGACGTGCATTTTGATCCTAGTATTGCACATTCAAATATAACTGCAACTCTGCGAACGCGCACTCCTATTTTCATTCTGTATACTTTCTGCGACGTCCTGCGCACACCCACTGGTCTACCGTACCCTTTCTGCGGTGTGGTGCGCACTCCTACTTGGGTCCAACATGCTTTATGCGGCGCCCGACGCACTCCCACTTGGGTCCCACATGCTTTATGCGGCGCCCAACGCACTCCCACTTGGGTCCCAGATGCTTTGTGTTGTGCGACGCCCGACGCACTCCCACTTGGGTCCCACATGCTTTGTGCGACGCCCGACGCGCTCCCACTTGGGTCCCACATGCTTTATGCGACGCCCGACGCACTCCCACTTGGGTCCCACATGCTTTATTCGACGCACGATGCACTCCCACTTGGGTTCCGCACACTTTCTACGGCGTCCTGCGCACTTTCATTTGGGTCCCACACACTTTCTAAGGCGTCCGGCGCACGGTCACTTGGGTCCCACACACTTTCTACGGCATCCGGCGCACGGTCTCTTGGGTCCCGCACATTTTCTACGGCGTATTGCGCGCCTTCACTGAAGCCCCGCTACACTTTAAGGATGTAATTTAGTGCAACAAGTAATGCTACCAACAAATGCCCCGGCGGTGCGAGACGGGAGTATGAATGCTCCAGAGAAACCACTGTGGCGGGGCACGAGGAACGGGAGAGGCGGGAGGCGCGGGAGGTCGTGTTTTTATTCATACTCACCACTTTTTCCGCGCGGACCGGTCTGGCAGAGCGAGAGGTTGGAAGTATGAATAGGCCCTAAGGATGAGCAGCACGTCATGGAATGTGTGTAGGGCCTCAGTAGGAGTGTGCAGGACATCAAGGGACGTGCGCATGACCTCAGTTTAATGTCCAGGACACCATATGCAAGCCATGCCTCCGAATCAACAAGAACGAAAGATAAGTGCGCCAGAACAGGGCTACCGTAATCTCACTCGAGTTGACTCTAAAATTTTCTAAGTTCTGACTCAGAATTCGCTACATCTTCACCACCGGTAGTGCTGTTTTCCTGCTTTGCAGTCCAGGCAGATCCTCAACTGCTGACCTCTGGAGAAGGACGGTGTGTGAATGAAGACACACCGCTCTTCACTTCTTTTATACTTTAAACTTGATCAATTGGGTATCACCAAATTTGTTTACGAGAGCCGAATAACATCATTCTCAAGATTACGGTAGTCCTCTTCGGGCGCACTTAACTATCGTTCTTGTTCCGAATCAGACATATGGGCCGGCACAGACGAGCAACATCAGCATGAACCGATGAAGTTTGGCTAGAGCGGCTGACCCTGGGTCTATCCTAGACGTGGTGGGGCCACCAAAAATTTACTTATAGAAATGGTGAAAAACTGTGATAAAAGATGCCTGATACTGCGCTATCAATCATTGTTTTTATAAGAGCTCTATGGAAATACTTCGACTGGTAGCCTTACCAATTGGCGGTTCATTTCATTTGTCTTGAATGGTGGGTGGTCCCCCCCCGTCTAGGATAGTGCCTAGACCCTGTACAGTTGGGTCATTTTAAAGCTCATTCCTTCATTTTTTCGACTTTTAAATTCGAAAAGTAGCTATCTTATTTGTAGGAAGCCGCGTTGCAACTATTACATATCTTGCAGTCTTAGCAGAGGAGCGGTTGTTTCATCATTTCTACCACTATGTATTCGAAAAAACAACAACTTGACTTTCAGAGCTTGACGATATTGTAGAAGGGAAACCCTTGTAAAAAGTTGTGAAATCTCTGAAAGTTGGGCTCCGCAGAAAAGGTCAAGGATTTGGCATTGCTCTAAAATGTCGTGAAATTGTTCCATTAGATTTGGCTATCAAACTGATTTTCTAAATGTAGTGAAATTGTTGAATCGATTTGGCTGTTGTTGGTATATGCAGATAACATAATCATTAAATGTAGTGAAATTGTTGCAAACGGATTTGGCAGTAGCTCTATGAATTATCACAGTCAAATCACGCGTCAGAAGGGGTTTTTCTCGGAGCGCATATTGAATCAAATAAGAACAAGAATAAGTCTAGCAGCAAAAACGTTTCCATACAATGTAAATCGTGAAAGCGTTGAGGACACGAAGACATAGCGTAAGTAGCTAACAAACTGCGTTAGATTTCGTTTTCATGACTTTTATCTAATCAGTGAGGGAAGTTCTGGTACCTTAGTGGGAGCTGCACTGAAAAGGCAGATTAACATTCGAAAACCTTATTTCTAGCTCATAAGGCCACGTTTCGTTCAGCATTGTTGGCCGAAGATTATTTTTTTCTTTTTGTCTTCATTCGCTCGCCAGAGGACCTTCTGACGCATGATTTGACTGTGATAATTGATACAGCTCCTGCCAAATCCGTTTGCAACAATTTCACTACATTTAATGATTATGTTATCTGCATATAGTATCATCACATCCAAATCAATTCGACAATTTCACTACATTTGAAAAATCAAGTTGAGAGCCAAATCCAATAAGACAATTTCACGACATTTAGGAGCAATGCCAAATCCTTGACCTTTTCTGCGGAGCCCAACTTTCAGAAATGATTCTATCATTTTATGTGTCAAAATACACGCCTACAAGTACGCCGCGAAGCGGCGTGGGTGAGCATCTTGCCTTATTATCATCCACTATTTTCGCTTTGACCAACTTTATCCTGGGACGAATTCCATTGGCGCCGTTATCATAATTCGAGATTAAGGCGCAATTGCAACTATAGCCACGTTTTCAACAACCATTGCTACTTTCTTTGATCTTTTCCTTTATCACCGTGTCTCGCTCCATAGCAGGGTCCGCCTTTCTGATTCGTTGGTGCCATGTTGTTCAATAGGGCGCTTGACCGCTGTGTATGCCAGCAGCTTTCATTCTAGCAACAATGCTGATTCGAGCGAACTCCTGACAGTCAGGTGGTGCGCTCACCATCAAACCGTGTAACTTAGGCGACGACGTTTCATAAGAGCTCTCGATTTTGGTTAACACCAGCAACGGAGCTGTGGGCCATGGTGTAATACCTTGGTAATTATGATAAGTTGATTACAAAGCGGTTGCTTGGTGCTGGTGATAATTTTAAATTCGTGTTCTTTAAGAGAGCCAAAGACTTTACATAGACGCAAATTAGGCTTACACCACCGCACAATCTTTTATTCAAGTTCAGACCCTTTGTGTTTCCAATCGATACATGTTTTAGGTTAGTAGGTGCGATTTTAACTGAACCAGTGAGACTATGGGAGCCCACTGACGTCGTTGACTTCTGTTCTTTGACACGTTTCAGTACATTCACCACTGCTGACAGAATGACAGGACAGCGCCGAAAAACACAGAATAAATCACAATTTGCATCCTGAAAAAGTTACATATTGTCTTTTAGTTGGTCTCATAAACTTGGCAACCTAACCACCCCAAACTTCCAGAATTCCTTCTATACTCTACAACAATGCAAGTAGGACCTAGTGAGGTTGCGGACTCGTCCTAACATACGGTAGTTTGTTAGTGGTATCACTCATTTTTCCGAAACAGCAGTGATAGATCGGTGGGTCTGTGTTTTCATCGATAAGATTGCATCTGTGGGAGCAATGAAAACAGGTGAAAATGTGAGAGTGGAAACAAAAACTAACCGACCGATTTCAGTTATTTAGAAAAATGAGTGATGATACAATCAGACTACAGTATGTTAGGACGAGTCCGCAACCTCACCAGGTCCAACTTTCATTTCCTGTAGACTGTAAACGCGGTATTACTGGCGTTGCACTGCGTGCCTAGCCTCCTCCCCCAGTTGTGTCGTTACCAGTCCCTATGGCTGCCCCCGGACTCATGATCTAAGTTTCGAAGCTAGTACGGAAGTCCCAGAACTGACTTGAGGTGAAAACTGGTTTGGCATACGCACACTCCGTACATGGCCCGCATTTGTCCGCTATAAGCTATACACATAGCATTCCCCTAAAGAATAGCTCAACCCGCGAACAGAGGTTTCCCCCTCCTTAGTGAAGGTACAGCCGCTAAAAAAGGTTTTGAACTGTGGTCGGTACAGAAACCTTCACACGTCTGCGGCCACTTGCGCGAGGGAGTCTCACGAGGGCCGCATGGGCGTTAGTTAAAGTAAAAAAGAGGACCGTTTCAAACGAAAGGAAGATGAAGGGATTCAAGAAGGAGGTAGGGAGAGGAAAGGGAGAAGGGGAACGGAGGAAGAAGGAAGAAGAGCAAGTGAAGAAAGGAAGGATGGTGAGAAAGATGGACTGCGGAGTAAGAAACGAAGGTGGCCTAAGAATAGTGAAAAAGAAGGAGAGCGAAGAACGATTGAGTGTCTGAGAGGAGAGGAGGAAAGAAGAGTGAAGAATGAAGAATGAAGAATGGAAAGTGAAGGGTGAAGGTTGACGATTGAAGAATGAAGAATGAAAAATGAAAAAGTAGGAAGGGGGAAGGAGAAAAAGGTGGAAGATGGAGAATGGTCGTACGAGGGAGAAGGATGGAGGGAGGAGAAGAAACTGACGGGAAAACGCCGACTAAGGATAAGAATTGGGGTAGCCCGCTAATAATATCCGCTTTTGTGTCATACTCACGTCTCCGTATGTGTGGTTGCCGTATTATATTTGGTCTAACGCATGGACCAGGCGGCTGGCCGTGCGGTATCGGAGGCATCACCGGCCAACAGGGTTTCGATCTACCGTCGCGGCCCTGTTCATTCACTAGACTAAATCCATTACGTGGGCTCTATTCTAGCGGAGGAATCAAAATCACTGTCGGAATTCATTATTGGAACGAGGGGACTTCGTTACCGCAAAGTCAGTATTACCTGCCTAGAGCTCATAGAAAGTTGTAACTCACGTGGTTTTGGGTCCTGCACCTTTTCCAGACGGAGCCGTGGTGGCTTTTTTCTGTGCTGAAATATGTTAGAACCGTTATCAATGGTGGGCTCTGTTTTGACAAGGTTAGCTTCCTTCTAGCAATACAGATTCTGTTGTCCTTGCTACGGATGTGGATTGATGTCACGGCTCCGAGCTTCGGTGCCCCGCGACGGACTTTGGTGGTATCGGTGTCTTCCAGCAACATGCTTCGGTGGCCCCGTCAACACAGTCCATATTAATAGGGGAGACCCACTCCGCCCGCGTCTTCCGTGGATAGGGGCAGCCGGTACTCAGACAACAGGTGCGGACTGACGTCTGGCAATAAAGGTCTCTCCGGGCGGTACGCCGGCAAGTTGCGGGCGGATCGCTGCTCATAGTGGCCTCGGCGGGAGGATCGCTGGCTATCAAAGCCCTTGCGGGCGGATCGCTGCGTTTTGGCTGGCGGATTTCGGCACCTGGGAAACTTGATCACGCTAGCGGGTGGATCGCCGGCAAATTCGAAAGCGGCGATCCGCCCGCAACCTGCCAGCGATCCGCCCGCCAGAGCTTTGATAGCCAGCGATCCGCCCGCCACTGCCTTGATAGCCAGCGATCCGCCCGCTCAATTTTTACAAGCTGAAACTTGTCAATCATTGACGAGTTCTTCTCTGGTATCAGTATAATGCGCGGAGTAAGTAAACCGAAGGGTATAAAAGGTGCTCCTTCGCACTGAATGCTCAGTCAGCATTTCGAGGCCGATCCTGGAAGGGGACTTTAAGTCGCTTTTGAAGGATCACTCAAAAGCCGGAGAATAATTTTTGGCAGCTGAGGGGATGGTTCCCACGGCTAGGGGGGGGGGTGGTCCCGCACACGGAGACCGTGGTGGGAAACATCGGAATAACCCATATGAGGCATCGAGGGCGGATCGTTGGCTACTGCCGGGCGGATGGCGGGGGGATGTCGATCCGCCTGCCAAATGCCAGCGATCCACCCGCACCTACTGTCTGAGTATTTGTCTCTTAGAAAGGAACGGAAAGGAAGCTCGCCCTTTTTTGTGACCCACTTCCTCTCCGGCCGAAGGTAGATCCTCTCAGCAGATAGAGTCACCTTCAAACGCTTGGAGGGCTCCGGAAATTGACTCGAGATCACCCTACGGATTGAGAATCAAAGTGCCGAGTAAGCACTCAGTACAGTACCTAATATACCCGTTGATTACGCAATTATATGTGGTTGTTCTCTTTTCAATCCCATGTCTCAGCGATTAGAAATAGTTGAAAGATTTTGACTCAAACCTGAAGGATCCAAAATGCAGTGGCCCCTCAAGTTGCCGGCTAGCCTTGCTTATGGTAGTTATGTGGTTATGAATAACTGGGTTTAGGGCTCTAATAGCTTTCGCCGATCTACTGAGTGTGACCGTTCCATCCGCATCAGGAACCAAGGGAAACTGGGTGCAGAAAATGCACTTAAAGTTCAGTCAACTCAGTCCGTATCCCATTCGTTCGATGTTTATTTTTCTCAATAAAACCCGGTATAAGAAAATCAATTCATCTCGTCCGAATGCGTTTTGGAGACACATAATGTACTCTGTGCTCGACCGGGTGGAAACGGGACAAAGTCAGACGGACAGACGGTATTTGTACCATTCAAAACATGACCGTTTATCATCATTCTTTCTTCCTTTTTGTTCATCTCTCTTAGTCTCGTTTCCCTGAATTCTAATGGCTCTACGGACTTCATTATCCGTGATTGGTGCTCCCTTCTAGTGCCGCACTGTTTCGTTGACGAAATCGGTACCAGATGCGATCAAGCGGTCAATAGCGGATACCTCAATTTCGATAAAAAAATTTTCAAGGCTAACCTTCGGGATGTGGCTTTGAGGTGGTTGTCTTGCTTCCCGTTGTATTGCCTTTCGTTGTCTTGCCTTTCGGGTCTGTAACAAACTCATCAAACTCAGGCAATTCACGGCCCCGAGCTGATCGAACAGAAGTCGGAGCGGCCTGACAGTTCGGCTCGTTCTCCTAATCTCCGGGCCACTGCTGTTGTTGTTCGGGCCGACCGGAGCAGCCCTGACAGCAACAGCAGTGGTCTCAAAACCGACAGCCGTGGCCCGGACAGCAAGAGAAGCCGACTTGCAGATTGGGAACACAAACCGAACTGTTAGTCGGCTAGAGGCAGAGAATCGCCTGAGAAGACCCTAAGTGTAGTTTTCTTTGTGGCATGGATCCGGATTCAGCAAGGAAATTCGGTGCGGGTAGGCTTTGCAAGGGTAGCTTTCTTCGCTAAGTCCCGCGTATGAATCGATTCACGCCACTCGCTACCCACTGTATATACCCACCGAAGTCTAAGCAAAGCAAATCTTGACTAGGATTTCGCGATCTGCTTCCAAACTCAAAAAAGCGCTTGTTTTTCGGACAGCTGTTTTAGTGCCCCATGTGTACCGAAATTCCAGCGTTTTGACCTTGATTTTGTTAACATGGTGTGCTTACTTATTCAAAGATCCTCCGGCCTCTACACAATACTCATCAATTTTCGTCAACGCTTGCGTAGCTCTGAATTGTTACGTTAGGCCTCTTTCAGAGTTTGATCGCCGCGCGACGCGATGAGATGATAAGCATTAGCATCGATCAAGATCGCGTCGCACGTCGATCTGTATTCAAAACATGCCATCGCGGCTTTCAGCGATCGCACTCTGAAAGAGGCCTTGGTTTTGGAGTATTTGTGGTGTTTCAAAAAATCATTTTTTCTCCGTCCAATCGAGTGTTTTGGGGGAATTCAGAGCACGGGTGGCTCTTCCATTCCTATCTGACAGTTCTCGTCTCTTCACATAAACTTCGATATTCCAGAGTTAAACATTTGAATTCGATATGTGTTCTAATCACTGAATTATCTTGCGTTCGGCAGTTTCTCTTTTTTCGTCAAAACTTTTGGGACAACGCTCTTCTCAATTTGAAATCATAGCAAATCCCTGATCTACTAAACTTTTTTTTGTGGAATATGGAATATTCTCGAGAAATCTTTTTTTTAAATTTTAACCGGTCCTCGATTCGCATTTGAAATATGGTTGAACGTGATTCATGGCATCTCCGGTAGCGTTATATAGTGCGTATCATAATTATTGCAACACAATCAAATCTCTGATATTAATGTTCACGCATACGTTCATCAACCGGCACTGTCACGATTTAAATCCGCGAACCCGAAACCCTTCCCTCAGAAATTTAACAGAAAACCATCAAGAAAAAAGATCTATTTCGAATATAACTTTTAAAAGTCTTTGTATCATAATTATAGTAACATTTTTTATTGGAAATCCTTCCTCGCTCATTTCTCAGAACATTTTCCGTTTCGGATATGATATGAATAGAAGTATGTATTATCAATGTTTTTCTATCATGCCAAGCAAACCCGTTCTCTCTGAAGTCGAAAATGCTCCGATTCTTGCCCTGGACAAGGCTAGTTTGAGTATAAGGAAGATAGCGGAGCAACACCATCGTCACTTTACAGCTGTCTACCGATTTCTGCATGATCCTGAGTCATATGGCTTAAAGAAAGGCACTGTACCAGTAAGCTGCGTGCTCCTGAGGAACGTCGAGTAGGATGACTCGTGTCCAGCTCGACCATGTCGGTCAATGAGGTTCGAGCCGAATTTTTTACGTCGGGATCCATAATGGCCGTAGGGGGGGGGCGATTAATCGCAACCCAATTATAGAGCATTCTCGTATGCGTTCATCACCGCCTCTCACAGCACTGCCTAGGACCTCACGGCTTCAGCGCGCTGAGAGTAACTGGGCGACTGACTCTTCTACGATAAGCAGAATTTGTTCTCAGGCCTCATCTGGGTAAACACTGTTTTCAGGGGGTCTTCTCAGACAAGAAGAAGTTAAAGTTGGATGGACTTGACGGGTACATACACTACTGGCGAGAGCCGCAAAAATTCAAAGAGCGGAATTTCGGTGGAGGCAGTCTCACGGTGTGCTCCAGATAGCCTTCAACTTCTCTTGAATGAAATCTGCGGAGTACCAGGAAGTGTTGTGACCAGGACTGCTACCGTTCCTTTCTCGATTCCAGCAAAATGAGCTCACCATCCAGTAAGACGATGCCGACATCCACGTGAGTCGCTCAACTAGAATTTGGTTTGAGCAGAATGGGCTCTCGAAAACGTCCGAAAAATCCTGCTTCGCTATATTAACAGTGGAGGTAGGGCGTACGACTCACTGGAACACCTTGAGGGAGCTGTAATTGCTGCCTGGAGCAACTTGGACGTGGAAGTGCTCAGCCGACTGTTGAACTCCATGCTAACGTGAGTTTTTAAGATCATTTTCAAATAAGGCGGGCTATTAATGAGAAGAAGAACAGCGATTGAATACTGAAAGTGTTGCTATAATTATGATACAAAGACTTCAAAAGTTGTATACAAGAAAGATCTTATTTCTTGATGGTTTTCTATAAAATTTTGTGAACCAAGGTTTTTGGATACGTGGAGTTGAATGGTGGCAGTGCCGGTTAATGAAAGTTTGCGTGGAAATTGATATCAGAGCTTTGAGTGTGTTGCTATACTACTAACTATATTCGGCTTGGTGTGTGTGTGACCGTCTGTGTGTGTAAGAGAGGGTGAACGGAAATTCGGTCGGTTTGTTTTCAGAAATGAAGCAAGTCGGTTTGTTGCCATTATGTGATGGCTTATACTGATAACACGATATCATAAGTTTCCTATATAAAACGTCACTGAGGGGCTTCATTAGCGGCTGAATGTGCAGTTGGAGTCCTGGGAAAGCAGTCGGGACTTCCCTAGAAGTGCGCCGGGCGCCGAAACAAGTGTGCGCGACTTCACTAGGAGTGTGTCAATCGCAGGGCTATTGTGTGGGACCAGCTGAGAGTGCGCTGTGCGCCACGAAAACTGTGTTGGACTCGATCTGGAGCGCGCCAAGCACCGGGGAAACCAAGTTGAACCAAACTTGGAGTGCACCCAGCGCCGAGGAGACTGCGTTGTGCCCAAACGGGACTGTGCCAAACGCAGGGTTAAGTGGGTTGGAGCTAACTGTTAGTGCACCCAGTGCCGAGGAGACTGCGTTGGACCCAACTAGGAATGCGCCGAGCG
This sequence comes from Aplectana chamaeleonis, assembly GCA_029168955.1. Classification (NCBI taxonomy): domain Eukaryota; kingdom Metazoa; phylum Nematoda; class Chromadorea; order Rhabditida; family Cosmocercidae; genus Aplectana; species Aplectana chamaeleonis. The sequence goes on from JAPDOI010000458.1 coordinate 494,932, forward strand.
TCGGGGAAGCTGTGTTGGACTCAATTTGGAGTGAGCCAAACACCAGGGAAAGTGTTTTGCACCCAACTAGGTGTGCGCTGAGCGCCGGGGAAACTGTTCTAAACTCGATCTGTAAAGCGTCAAGGGGAAGTGTGCGGGACCAACTTCGAGTGCGCAAAACGCTGGGAAAAGTGTATGAGACCCAAATGGGAGTGCGCGGAGCGCCGGGACAAGTGTTTGGACCCAAGTATAAGGGCGCCAGGCGCCGCGATATGTGTGCGGAATTCCACTGGGAGTGTGCCGACCGCCGGGAAAAGTGTGCTGGAATCAACTTGGAGGGCGCCAGGGGGATTGTGCTTGACACAACTGATTGCAAAATGGTTCGATTATTCTATGCGCCACAACACATTCCTACAAGTACGCCCTTGTAATTACGATACGCACTATATGGATAGTGGTTGGAATGCGCTCTGAATGCTACATACAGTTCAACTCCGCATTGCCGTTCAGTCCGCAAAGTGCACGCTGATTGCGAAAGAGTGATGCGGCGCGGTTGCGAGTATCCTCAGACAGGGATGTGGGATCACCCGAGCGGAGGGATCACCCGGACATCCCTGTCTGAGGATACTCGCAACCGCGCCGGATCACTCTTTCGCAATCAGCGTGCACTTTGCGGACTGAACGGCAATGCGGAGTTGAACTGTATCTACATATATTACACTTTGCCAAAAGTAGTGTTTCTATACATAGTATCTATCATTTCCCATTGTCCAAAAACTGGATTCCAATACAAACATCTAATTTTCAAACGATACACCTTGTAATTTAGACAAAGAATGAGGGCGGCGAAGTTAGCGAGAAATGATGAGATTTGAAAACAGAATACTGCACAAGGTGTGGAGAAGGTCAATTCCCCTCAGACCCACATCAGGAGCGCGGCTTCTGAGTCAAGTTTTCGGCGATTAACTCAGACCCCACGGGTGTATGACTCAGTCAAATTGTAGTCTGTTTTTTTTTGTGTGTAAAACCTAAAGAGGAACATTTAATGGGAATGGGTTGACATACTCGAATTCTTCGTAAAAACTGATCATAAACAGTGTTTGCTCCTAATCAACATTGTCTACTTGGTATCAGAGGCCTCCCCCACCGCAATTATTCTTGCACCAAATTAATGATTTAAAGTTATTCAAGTCTTGACGATAGTCAGAATTGGGTAGGTTGAAGAACAAAACACAAAATTTTGATTGAGCATTTAGTAGTCCTTTACACGAGGGTGCTGAAAACAGTCGTTTAAAGACGAACGCATGGAATCCGCAGCAGAGCGCGAAATCTCACATGGTAGGGCTCCACTGGTGGGGCCCTTCCGAAACATGAACTTTGGTAGGTTGCTACATGGGTAGCCAGTTTTGTGCGTCGCACCATACGCGCGACTATGGGTCGGAAGCTACCCTTACCTAGCCTACCAGCGCTAATTTCCGTTGAGGATTTCAAATTCTGCTGTCTAGTTCCAAACGTGATCGGCCGAGTGGTCTTCACTGCTGAAGCGATCAAGTGCATGAACAAAAATTAACTGTTTTTCCGAATGAAGTGCTCTATACTTCTAATTATACTGAGACGTTCTATCTTCGTCTGATTTTTAATAAAAGTATTGCTTAAATGCGCAAAAAATTACAACCTTCTGCTACATCCTTATCGATCTTGCCAAATGACATCTCGCGGAGACATCTGCTATGCTCCGGGGCTCCGGCTTCTTTAGAACGAAGTATGTCTTGAATCTTCAAGCAGAGCATTAGTTTTTCTTCATGACATACAGCATACCGAGGTCTCTCCACTGAGAAAGGACCGAACATTCGATAGAAGGGCTTTGCGGAACTGTTAAGTTTTGCTCCAAATTCTGGGATTTCGGGGCCGGAAACGGAAAAATATGGTTTATGATGACGCCACCGATGATATCCTCGGCAAGGTTTCTCTTTTTGTTGAAGTGTTGCTGATACTCGTATCCGAACTAGTGTGTTTAATCAAAGATTCGAGCCTGATTGAGGTTGATGCCCAACGTCAAGCGCTCTTTTGAAGGCAGTGTCCACGATAAAAATTGTTATTCTGTTTTTTTAGCCTATCTTGAAAACAGTCACATGCTGATTCCAACGATGTCTCTGAAATCGTACACGACCTTCTGGGAACGGAGTTATGGTCCCTCGAATATTGAGCTAGGAAAACGTGATGGACGAGTTTTCCGAGGCGTGTAACTTCCGTGTTGTGCCGCCGATGTATGCGAGCTGACTTGAAAGAGAGAAGTCGAGAATGAAGGGAAGAACTGGGCTATTTCTCGTAAACTATCGCTCATCTCACGTTTTCAAACTTTCATTCGTTCACGTGGTTGGACGGCCGATGCACTTCTGGGGTTTGCCTTGAGCTCAAAGTGGCAACTTCGGGCTCTTTTGGGGCTCTTCATGGCTCGTTTTCATACGTTCTTTCGACCTTAACGTTACAAAGTGTTCCTCCACTACCCATTCCTGGAAGAATTTCAAACACTTTTTTCATCGGGAACACTGCCTTTAAAGGCACAGGACACCTAGAAAATTATTTTTTAGGTTTTATCCTTATCTTAGAAAAGGTCGCACTCTAATTGCAATGGTATTTCTAAAATCTTCTAAGACCCCCTAGGTACGGAGATATGGCTCCTTGAAAAGGGAAGTGTGGGGAAAGGTGCGGGCCAGCCGCGCCAAGGCTGTGGTTGAGAGAGTTCTGCTAGAATCAGGGGCGGAGCCGATGTCGGTTGTTGTTATCTCGCCCGGGCTCTCTTGCTCACTGCGTCTAAGCTACTTGCGTCCAGGAACACACTACACCACTTTGAGAACGTGCCGCACCCAGCCAGGGTCTCGAGAAAATCACCATCACTACACTGCGTTTCATAACTATAGGTCCACCCAAGAATTTCAAATTTCTGGGCTCGCCGTACATTTTGGTGGTCTAAGGGGGTGACCATCAGGATCTTCACCTTTTAAAACCCCGATGAAAATCCTCCTGCCCATCCAGGATTTTTTATTAGGTTTCCGTGAATGATAGACAGAATTGTGACCGTTTCAAAACTATAGGTCCATCGAAGGAAAATTCCCGTTTCTTTGCTAGTACAAATGAGACTGGAAAACAGGGGTTATATACGGACTCCCTCAACGTCGTGTTTGGTATGCCTTGTGGAAATTGCCTGTCTTCGGATGAACAATCTCAAACGGAAGCACTCAACGCGGCTGGATGGTCGAGAAGGAGGATTGCGGAGCATCTTGGACGATCCCACTATTTTATCATTAACTACCTACGGGATCCTGAGCTATATCGGAAGAAGAACCCTGGAGGGCGTCCGAGGCTGCTTTCGGAGCATGATGAAAGAAGAATCGGACGCCTTCCATCCAACTCGACGACGAGTCTCAACTGATTGCGCAGCGAACTTTCGCTTTCGACGAGCAAAAGTACGGTTTGGAGGGCAGTTCAGGCGCAAGAAAACCTCAGTAGAGAATTAGTGAAGCGTGCGCCAAGACTGACGGAACGGCACAAGGCGACACTCCGCCAATTCGCTACCCAAAACATCACAAGGGATTGGTCAAAAGTAAGGCGATTTTGCTCATACGCTGCTCCGTGGCCCCAATTATTCCAAACGCTTCAGGTGATCTAGAGCGACGAAAACACTTCAATCTGGACGGACCTGATGGTGAAAGAGGTTACTGGCGTGATCTACGGAAGCCACCGCGTGTCTTCTCCCGACGCAACTTCGGCAGTGGATCGCTCATGGTTTAAGGTGCTTTCTGTGAATCTGGTCAACTCGAGCTTGCATTCATTTCGCGCCGTATGGCCTCCGAGGACTACCAGAAGGTTCTAGAGGATCGTCTTCTGCCGTTCATACGGCGGTATCGACGCCAGGCCTTCACTTTTATGCACGACAACGCTGCTATCCATGCTAGTCGGTCGACGTCAGCATGGCTTGCAAGGAGCAAAATAGAGGTTCTCGGTTGACCTGCGTGCTCACCTGATCTCAATCCTATGGAGAACCACTGTGTCATCATTGTGCACAAGATTTACAGTGACGCCAATCAGTACGCCACAATCGACGAGCTGAAGGAGTCGATCGCCAACGCCTGGGTATCAGTGGAACCCACCGTGATCAAAAATCTGGTCCAGAGCATGCCGAAGCGATTATTTGAAGTTATTTTGAATCAAGGAGGACAGACAAGTTACTAGATCGTTGATTTTTGTTAGTTATCGCAATAAAACTTCGATTTCATTTAGTGGACCTATAGTTTTGAAACGGGTGTTTTTCAATCTTCGAGCTCTTAAAACTCGTACCAAATCTGAATTCACGTCTACGGTTCTTCAAAGAGGTCTTCGAGGACGCTGATTTCGTAGGTAACCACTGCAGAACATTTGAGTTAGAGCGAAACACAAAATTACGGAATTCATAGGTGGACCTATAGATATGAAACGCAGTGTATATGTGCCATGCTCAGGATGCACTGCGCTCTGAAGAGGCTCTATTCTGCTGAAAAATTCTCTCATCACCTTAAACATCATGACTTGGGATAGTTCATTGCATTTGTCTTCGTTGCAGAAGCACTGACCCCAATCTTTTTGATCAAATTCACATGTCTGGAATGATAATAATAAATGTGTAACACCTGAAAAGGTTACAAAAGTTCTATCCATTTCGTAGTCAACTAACAAGGGAAAGTCCTTTGCTTTTACTAGACGAAAAATACCGTGCGGTACCGATTGCCAAAGAGCCATAAAATACCCTGCAATTTTCATTTGAGAGCTTGAGTCGGTCGGTCTGGTCTAGCAATGCAACTGATATCATCATTTCTTGCCTCTGTGGCTATCGGTACCGCACGGTATTTGGAGTTTACTTTTGTTTTCGAATGAAATTTATTTCGGTTCATCGCGTGAGTCTGCGCGTGCACGCGGCGTCTCCTTCTCCCCACCCTTTCTCACTGTCTCTACCCTCGCTCCGCGCAAGAGCGCGAGAGAGCAGAGTAAATTTGGCTCGGAACCACAGGATACATACTTTCAGTCATCCTGACCATTCCGGATGAAATGTGCTTTTCTACAATCGTTTTTGGCGTAGAATCCGATTATGTTCCTCGCAGCTGTCTAAAATCACTCTGAGAAAAGTTAGACGCGTTTTTCAAGGCCTAGCAGCAACTAGGAAATTCCGAGTCAAGTTACTTGTGGCTTTTCTAAGTTTTCTATGTTAATGGCAAGTTTGTGACTTGCAAGTAACTTTAGCCTCTTCCATAGTTGGCCAATCGACGTCGGACGACTCCTTATCGAATAAAGGAACATCTATCTATCTACAATACCCTATCCATCTTACTTATCTTAGCTTTCTTCCCGGTAAAATAAACAATTCATGCACCTGAACTTGAACAACATTTGAAGGAAAATCAGCAATTTTTTTCACCTTATGGCTTGAAAAAACTGCAATTTTAATGGGACTTTCTCCCACGGCGCACCGTCTTTGAAGAATTGAAATTTCGTGGAGCTGTTCGACGAAAATTCTTTCGTAACGTAGTTCAAAAAAATTTGAACGGGATCCCCAACGGAAAATTGAAGCTTCTGCAGGAAAAATCGAAGCTTCTGCAGGATTTTCAATCGAAAATTATAACAAATGCTTTTCTCTGCGTCCCTTTGAGAGTTTGAAGATGCATTCAATTCTCAGATGAAAGGTTCATACAAACAACTTCCTACATACTCTTTCACTGGGTTTTTCTGCTTAAAAAGAAAATCTATTCACTGCGAATTTTTCCAAAAAAAAATCATACAGAAAAAGGATTCTTCTATGCCGGAATTTGTAGTAAATTCGCAGAGCTCACAACAAACTAAAATCTGATCGGCAAGTAACCCCAGATTCGTGATCAGCGCCCCAAATTACCCTCCTGGGAGGATTTGAAGTCACATCTCGAACATCTTTCCAAACGCTTTCGGAGCCCTCTTACTGGTATAAATTAATGCCCAATCGAAAATCCGTACAGGTCCAAAACGCTACCAGTGTGGGCCAAGTTTGGAAAATGTGCTTCCACCTAAATATTGCTCAGGGGGGGTAGTTTTGGGAGCTGAGCACAGTTATGAGATCCGTTTCAGGATTTTCCAAAGACTAATGCGCGTTTTGGAAGGTATAATAGGTACCGAAATCCGGCGGAAAACGTCTATAACTTTTTTCAGAGTGGTTTTAGTCAGCTGCGAAGGCCATAATCGAATCCAAAAAGGCCAGGCTGACCAAAAGTAGTCCCCTTGTAAGTGTCCACGGTTATTGTTCTTATCGTTATGAAATCTCCGTCCGCAATTGCGGAGAACCGCTGCTGCAGCACGCAACATGGTGGTTCCAGCTTGATTATCATAGCTCTGCGTCTTTCAGCAGCCGCTGTCCGCAACCGCGAGGAGGAATTTCGCTCGTCTAGGGACGGTACTATCCTATATACAAGAACGATAGTTAAAGGCATCGTACGCGCCGAAATCCACTTTCCATTTTTTATGCTCAATCCCTTCCTCGGGCCCCTGTGAGAACGTACAATGAGCTTGGCTGCTCAAAAACGTACCATTGTGAGCATAGAGGAAGTGGAAAGTAAGGAATTCCGTCAAAAAGGGCCGGCCCTTTCGTCAGTCATTTGGCACTTTCGCAATATTTGAGCAGAACGTCGCGTCGCTAAGTACAGGGCATGCCACTGTACGCTGACGCACCGTCGGACGAAAGTGGCATTATCGACTGGAAATTTCTCGTCACACAACGAGCGAGGACGATGTGCAGGGCCCAGGTGAGTATTTTTGTTAGTCAGTGCAAGTCAGTGCAGTCAAAACATTGTAGTCGTCGCCGAATTGTTCACAACGCTGCGCCAATGGACAAATTGTAGAACTGCTCCTTGCGCCATCCGCGTAACTATCCCGAGTCGATGCCGGCGCGAATTTCAAACGATTTGCATAAGGTTTTCGAAACGGTTATTTCTTCAAAATTTAACGTTACCGAGGAGGCTTTTCGCTAACTTTAGTTACCATAGGGGTGTAACAACTCAAAAACGAGACATGGTTTTCAGCGCGTACGATGCCTTTAAGTGCGCCAGAGCAGGGCTACGGCAAACTTAGGAGTGATGTTATACAGCCCCCCCCCATTCGGATCTCGTAAAACATTGATGATACCCACTTCATAGATGGTAGAATGTAAAAGAAATGGGAGGAGTGGTGTTTCATTCACACGCCGTCCTTCTCCAAGGGTGAGCATCTGCCTGGACTACAAAGCAGGAAAACAGCACCACTGGTGGTCAAGATGTACTCTGTCAAATCGGGGGACACTCCGCGTTCGACTCCCGGCTAGCGTTAGAGAACTCAGGGAACGCGGAGTGCAGCGTAATGGTAGGCGGGAGGCCCCCACCGTGCCCGCGATGATGACGTCAGCAGCTCCACCAGGAGACCCGAACTAGCATAGCGGGAGAACCGCATGTAGTGGCCGAAATATCAATATTCATTGAACTACAGAGTTCGTTATCATTTCCTACATAACACCCCACGGCCCCACGGCGGTGAAACGCCCCGCCTCGGTACGCCGTAGTCTGCCGTGAGGAACCACCCTCCCCGCGGATCGCGGCGAAAACCGCTCTCCCCCCCCAGCCGTGGGGATACCCCTATCCCCTCAGCAGTAGTCAAAAATATGCTGGACTTCGGAGAGTGACTCGAAGTCACCTTCCAAGGCCGGCAGTAGAATGCCGATTGAGGACTCTAGTGAGATGAGGCGCCTTTTATACCGGCTGTGCACGTGATAACCACGTTACGACGAGATCAGTCGTGATCCTGTCCTGTCCTCTCCTCACCTGTCCCCCCGGCGGGAGTCCAGCATTACGAGTCTCGTGCTTTTTCTTGCGGGGAGCCTCCCGCTGGCCGTACGGAGGGCCTCCCGATGGCAAATATCTGACGCGGAGTCTGACGAGAATTTGCCAGAGTAGCGAAACTGGAGTCTAAATCTTGAAAATTTTAGAGCCAACTCGAGGGAAATTACGGTAGCCTCGTTCTGGAGCACTTAAAGGCAGCATACACGGTATGACACCGCTAAGGGGGGCCACTCAGGATTCAGTTGGAGAATGAATGAGACAGCTTTCAGGAGTCGAAGTATTCCCATGAAGTCTCCACGAAAACAATGACTGATAAGGCTATCAGCCATATGATATCAGCCGAAATTTTCATTTTCATAGATGAATGATTCCATTTTCTTGGGTGCCCCCCCAAACGGTTTCAATCCGCATACACGCTCACAAACATGGTTGAGATAACAGCATAAATAGGACCGCCTGGCCCCTACCATGTCGTCAGCGGCGTTTGAAGCACTGAAAGCCATCCAGATTGACAGAATTCGAGCATTCCCGTCTCGAAAACCTGTGGAACCCTACCTCTACGAATAACAGAATGAAGAGTGGAGCATGTGAAAGCATTTGATAACTTAGAGTGATAGCACTATCAAATGAGAGTCTACGAGAGAAACGGCTTTAATTACCTGAATATAACATGTCTGTTTACTGATGAAATGCTCCATTTTTCAAGCCAGCCGGAGTAGAGCGGCATTCTTGAAAGTGGATGGAAATTAATTGGTATGTAGACAAGTTATAATCAGGGAAATCAAGCTGTTTCTCTCGTAGACTCTCATTTGATAGTGCTATCACTCTAAATTATCAAATCCTTCCACATGTCTCACTCTTCATTCTGTTATTCGTAGGGGTGGGGTTCCACAGGCTTTCGAGACGGGAATGCTCGAATTCTATCAACCTGGATGGTTTTCAGCGCTTCAAACGCCGCTGACGACATGCTAGGGGACAAGCGGTCCTTTTTATGCTGTTATATCATCCATGTTTGTGAGCGTGTATGCTGCCTTTACTATCGTTCTTGTATCCTAGATGACTAGACGAAAAAGACGGTGCGGTACCGATTGCCACAAAGCCATAAAATACTTTGCAACCTTGACTTGCGAGTCTGAGTCGGTCCGTCTTCTTCAGAAATGCAACTGATATCATCATTTCATGCCCTTGTGGCAATCAGTACCGCACGGTATTTCGAGCTTACTTCCTAGATGGGGTGGGGCACACAAGATCCAGGGCAAGAATGAAATGAGCGACGGATTGGTGACGCTATCGATCGGAGTATTTCTATAGAGTTTTTTCAAAACAACACATTGATAGCGGTATAACGCATCTGATATCAGAGTTTTTTTCATTGTTATGAATGAATTTTGAAAGGACCTCACCCCTGTTCACAATAGAACGTAAACAGGCTCTATCCCAGACGGGGTGGGGCACACACGATTTATCCATAAAAATGAACAGAAAATCTGAGAAATGATGCTTGATACAGCTACCAGTCATTGCTGTTATTGAAATTCTATACAAATACTTCAATTTATAGCGTGACCGATCGGTGGTTCATTTCATTTCTGACTTGAATTCTGAGTGCCCCCCTCCCCACCGTCTAGGATAGTGTCCCTAACTAATCACACTACCGATTCGGAGGACCTATCATGAAGGTAGGAACTCGGCGGAGCGCGAATATCTAAAAGCACGCTCATGCCGATCACTTTTTCCGCAGGGCTACCGTAACCATTCTTGAACAAAACATGATAACGAATGTAAACACACACTCATAACTTGCGGGGGAGGAGCGGTATGCATTCATTCACACACCGCTCTCCTCGAGAAGCCACTGGGGAGTGGCTGAGGAGGTCGAAAGTGTGCAAACATGTTTGTTGGCTATTAAGATGTGCTCATAACCATGCTGAAACTTGGAAAAATTTTGAAGGAGGGTTACGGTAGCCCTGCGGAAAAAATGATCGGCATGAGCGTGCTTGCCGAATACCTGGGTCACCTCATGCTAGGCTGTCTGAACCAATGCAGCTACTGCACACACACACTTCTCACCACATTTTCCGCCTTATTCTTCGGTTTTCCAAAGCCTCCTGAATGCTTTTCACATTTGGGTTTGACATTGAAGCGAAAGAAACAGAAGTCGTCGTCTTTTCCTCCGTCGGTGAGCTAAAAGCAGCTAATTTGGTTTGGACCACAGACTGGCTAATATATGCACCAACATATGTTGTCGTCAAGTTTGGCTTCTAGCGAGCCTATCCGAGGAGTCTTACCTTTAGCTCTTCTTCACCAGTAAACTTAAAGCACTTGAGGGCGGAAGTTAGTGAGATTGAGTATAGGAAGAATGTCAGTACTGAAAAAATCATATAGGGCGCAGCAAAAACAGGCAGGCACTCTTTCGGATAAGACCACCCATCCTATCTTTTACTGCCTTTATTAGGACGAGGTTTCAGTCCGCATTTACGGAACAGACTCAAACGCTAACGTGGGACAGGGAGCGAGATTGTCATGCCATTAAATAGCGTGTTTTGATGTGTCGATTGCGTCCAACACTGCTCATTCTACGACATCATAGAAATTTTTGCTACCTCGGAGAATTCATTCGTGGACTTCCTTGTTTTATTTTAGAAAGAAACATAAGTCACATGATAATGTACGTATAAGAAGGTTAGAATGGCAAAGCATTTCCAATTCATGCTGTTTCGGTAATTCCCATGATGTCGTAAAATGAGTAGTGGTGGACGCAATCGACTCACCAAAACACGCTATTTTACGGCATTAGAATTTTGTTCCCTGTCATATGTTGGCATTCGTGCTCAGACAGGGAACAATCTTGGCGGGACCGCGTGGGCCCGGCACGACTATCATCGTGTTGTACACTGCAGCAACTATTGTGTGCAACTGTCTCCCCATAAGTACTGCGAGTTTGGAGCTCCGGGGGTTCGTTTCGCTCTTATGCAAATCAAACGTATTGATCAACCGTGTTCAAACAAGTTTAGCTTATCGGACTTATCATATCAAAGAGTTCTTATCAATGATATATTTTGCCATGATCGACCGCTCCACTGCTTCCTCTGCCCGGACTTATGTAAGCGAGATAGTCTCCATCTGTTTTGAGCACTTTCTTTTGCACTCATTTAGGAACGGCTTCTTCGCCGACCTACGCACTAATGAGCAAATACACTTATGACTGTTCACGGAGTTTCGCGCACAAGCTCCGCCCACTTATCATCACATCAACCGGCTTGATCCTGAATCCCCGCCCTCTTAACACGAAATCCTGCCCATCATTCCCAAAGCGCTATATCGATATAGACGTTGACACGATATCCCGCCTACTCTATACGGTTTCCAGTGCGCTCTTTCCGAAGCCCCTCAGCCAATTACGCTTTGACACAAATTCCTCCCACCCCTACCCCCTTTCACGCACTAACTCTAGAGCCTCGCGTACTTTAATGATCTCAGACGCGTTGACCCAACCCTTCCGCGCTTTTACCACAAAGTTCCGTCCGCCGTTCCCAGAGCGTCGCGGAAATCCACTCAAAGACACAAAGGCTCTCCACGTGCTGCATACGGGGGCAGTAGCTGTGACGGGTGTCAATTGTTCACTGAAGACCGACCGAAATTCCGTTGAATCTCAGACACACACGGACACACACACAAAATGAGGCGATTGTGATTTCGCTCAAACTAGAACGGGCACAGCAAGCAGCGGAGCGGCCGGTTATGACAAAATATAACAGTGATAACGAAAATTGGTACTATCCTAGGCGGAGGGGGGCACCCAGGATTCAAGACAGAAATGAAATGAATCAACGACTAGTTACGCTATCGAGCGAAGCATTTCTATGGTTTCCATCACAACAGTGATTGATTGCAGTATCAAGCATCTTTTATCAGAGTTTTTTTTCTTTTATTCTGTGTATAAATCTTGGGTGCACCTCCGTCTAGGATAGAGCGCAAAATCTTGATCTGATAGGCCCGACAAGCCCAACTTCGACCGGCTCAACATGAAGGACAAACGGCTACTCTAGGATAATACTAGGTGCTATGTGGGAAGGGGGGGGGGCACTGTTGTATCGCACTTGGCCACGCCCATTTTTCCGTGCCGCAATGACTCTCCTGATTTTAGCAGGGGAGGGAAACCCCGGGTAGGTGCTCAAATTTAGTGCGGCACAGTAAAATGGGCGTGGCCAAGTCCATCGCGTCATAGTGCCCCCCCCCTTCCCACATGGCACCTAATACTAAACGGCTAAAAAGTCGGCCGTTGACCGCGGGGAGCAAAACTAGTTGGGGGGGGCTCAAAATTCTAGTGAATAATTAGTGAAATCTCAGAAGTCGGAGTAATGCTATGGGTATCCAGGATACAATGACTGATAACGCTATCAGGCACCTGATATCAGCGGATATTGCCATTTTCCTGAATGAATCATTACATTTTCACGAGTGCCCCACCCCCAAATAGTTTTTCACCGACCAGTGACCGTTGATCGAAAAATTCAGGGCCTCATTGGGTGTGCTCCGCGGGCCGGGGGAATTAATGTGAAACCTTACTGGAAGCCCGTCAATGTTTAAGAACGTAAAGGCCAACCGAACGATGCTCGACACCGTCACTGCTTTCGTAAACAAAATTGATGATAACCATATGATAAATGGTAGGGTGCAAGGGGTGGAGAGCGGTGTGTGTTCATTCGCATACCGTTCTTTGCCAGGGGTCAGCAGTTGAAGATCTGTATGGACTAGGAAAAGCAAAAACAACATCCCCGGTGATCAAGATATATCAAAATCGGAGTAAATACTCAGAGAATTAGAGCCGTGACGCGACTGCGTCGTGTCCAGAAATGTTCGGTTGGCCTTTACGGTCTTATCGCCAAGGGTTGTTGCCATTTGGACACTCCTGGAGCAGAAACGTATAACCGTCAGTTCCGGTTTTCAAGTGCAAGAATGTAAAGAGAAAACGGTATGAAACTATTTGGGGGGGGGCACTCTAGATTCAGTTGAAGAATGAATGATACCGCTTTTATCTCCATAGAGTCTACACGAAAACAGTGCGCTATCAGGCATATGATATCAGCCCAAATTTTCATATCTTTTCATTTTCTTAAGTGCCCCCCCCCTCCAACGGTTTCAACCCTACTACGATTGATAGCGTTATGTATCGTTGGTTCATTTCATTTCTGACTTGAATCTTGAGTGCCCCCCCCCGTCTAGGGTAGTTCCCGAATATGGAGCTTCGGGGAACCGCTCTGCTCCTAAACAAATCATACGTATCGATCAAACGTGTTCAGACAGGTAATTGCAGGTAAACATGTTTTTGGTCACTTCGACAGGCATGTTTCAACTTTAGGAGCCGATTGGTTCCCCAAAGCTGTATACCGCCGTTCCGATGAAAAACAGCAGCGATACAGTCTAAACAAGGCTTCAGTGGCGAATTGGGTGCTATTGCAGCAGGGTGGGGTAGAGACATTTGGCTATCGGGCGCTATCCTAGACGGGGGGGGCACTCAAGATTCAAGTCAGAAATGAAGTGATCCATCGGTAGGTAACGCTACCAGTCCAAGTATTTCTATAGAATTTCAATAGCAACAATGCTTGACGGCAATATTAAGCATTTTTTATCAGTTTTTTTGTTCATTTCTATGAGTAAAAATCTTGGGTGCCCCCCCCCCGTTTAAGATAGAGCCGGCTATCGCACCTAGCCACGCCCATTTTTACGTGGCGCCGCGCAATTTGAGCACCGATCCAGAGTTTTTCTCCCATCTTTCAAAATAAAGAGAGTCGCTGCGGCGCGTAAAATGGGTGGGGCCAAGTGTGATCGCCAAGTGCTCCCTCCGAATACCGGTTCGAAGTTTTGCTGGCCCGATCTGCTACGCGGGCGGTCGCGGTGCGGTGCAGCTCACCGTTAACAATTCAGCCCTATTGCAACATTCATCTGTTCGCCAATGTACCAAACGAATGCGCCGCAACGACTCTCCCGATTTTGGAAGGAAAGGAGAAACCCTAGGTCAGGCCCCCGTCAGACTTGGTCGAAAAACCGACTGAGTCCGAATGAATCCGCGGCGGAAAAGCCGTCCTCGACCATCTGCAACCGGCTGAGTCCGGTTGCCCCCAGCGTCACCCAGTTCCTCTGCAAAACACGCAATCGATAGTCAGCGGCAGCAGTAGGTGGGGCAGAGCGCAGACGACGAGAGTCGGGATACGGCGGGACTCGGCAGGTCGCAGTCGGCCGAAGAAAATGCACTCAAATCACGTGAGAAACTCCTAAATCGACCGGGTGGGGTGAAGATGATTTCAGTTGGGACTCAGCGGGACTCAGTGGGACTCAGTCGGTGTATTGGCCCTGCCTTTGTGCGCATGAGAACCATCAGTATTGACCGGGGGGATTGCGGTCGCAAGAAAACGGCCGCAGTCGGACTCAGTGGGTTGATTTTTTGCACCCGTTTCCCACGAATTCGGTGCGTATCGACCCGGTGGGACTCAGTAGGTCCACCGACTCTGACGGGGGCCTTACTGTTCTGATGTCTAGACGGCACGGGAAATGGGCGTGGCCAAATGCGATGACCAAGTGCCACACCACGCCCCCTGCCGCCATAGCACCCAGAGATGCTTCTCTTCGCTTCGGCTGCGATAGTAGATGTCTCCACGGAACATCCTGCCACTTGTTCAGGACGACAGGCGGCCCATTACAAGCAGCGGTACAGGAGCATCCAGCCGTTGACGACGGATCATCTTTGGACTCTTCTGAACAGACTGAAACTGCCATCTTGAAGAACTGCACTCACGCAGCATATGAGAACTGCTTGCGAAGGAGCTAGAAGTAATAAGTAACCCTACCGCGTTCAATGTTTCAAACTGAACTTGCTTTGCGGGTGATAACACAAAGCGAGATACTGATTCGGAATCTGATAACTTTGGGAGGATGGTCGTCTTGTGGTGGCAAACAATGGAGAGGGTGGGAGGATCGGAGGGAAGGGCTAGGCACTGACATTGTTCGACGCCACTTCGGTAACCAATAGCGCTACTTAGTCATTTGCTCTGATCCGCCCAATCTTCTCACTGTTTGGCGCCACAAGACGACCACCCACTTTGGGACGAAACAAGACTGCGGCATTTGAAAAGCGCAAAATCGTATGGACGGATGCTATAAGTGGAGACTAGACGAAAAATACCGTGCGGTACAAATTGCCACGATAGCCGTAAAATATAGTGTATGGTGCAATTACACAACTCACACCGGGGATCACGCCTGTAATTCCAGTGCAACCGCATTCTCAATAAATAATCACATAGGAACGGTTGTTTGGCGGTGGAAAAGGGATTGCCGGTGCAACCGCGGAAGCAAGAATAGAGATATCAGGTTGAAATCACTTGAAACCCAGATTGGACGGTGCAGCCTTCGGCTGCACTGTCAGGCAAGGGAGGTATGCCCCGGGTGGGGGCTGATTTTAGTGTTGGCTGCAATTCGGAGTGGTTTAAATCATTTGAGACCCTGGATGGACGGTGCAGCCTTCGGCTGCACCGTCAGGCAAGGGAGGTAATCCCCGGGTGGAGGCTGATTTTAGTGTTGGCTGCAATTCGGAGTGGTTTAAATCATTTGAGACCCTGGATGGACGGTGCAGCCTTCGGCTGCACCGTCAGGCAAGGGAGCTAATCCCCGGGTGGAGGCTGATTTTAGTGTTGGCTGCAATTCAGAGTGGTTTAAATCATTTGAGACCCTGGATGGACGGTGCAGCCTTCGGCTGCATCAGTCGAGCAAGGGAGGTAATCCCGGGTGGAGGCTGATTTTAGTGTTGGCTGCAATTCGGAGTGGTTTAAATCATTTGAGACCCTGGATGGACGGTGTGCAGCCTTCGGCTGCATCGTCAGGCAAGGGAGGTGATCCCCGGGTGGAGGCTGATTTTAGTGTTGGCTGCAATTCGGAGTGGTTTAAATCATTTGAGACCCTGGATGGACGGTGCAGCCTTCGGCTGCACCGTCAGGCAAGGGAGGTAATACCCAGGTGGAGGCTGACTTTAGTGTTGGCTGCAATTCGGAGTGGTTTAAATCATTTGAGACCCTGGATGGACGGTGCAGCCTTCGGCTGCACCGTCAGGCAAGGGAGGTAATCCCCGGGTGGAGGCTGATTTTAGTGTTGGCTGCAATTCGGAGTGGTTTAAATCATTTGAGACCCTGGATGGACGGTGCAGCCTTCGGCTGCACCGTCAGGCAAGGGAGGTAATACCCGGGTGGGGGCTGATTTTAGTGTTGGCTGCAATTCGGAGTGGTTTAAATCATTTGAGACCCTGGATGGACGGTGCAGCCTTCGGCTGCACCGTCAGGCAAGGGAGGAAATCCCCGGGTGGAGGCTGATTTTAGTGTTGGCTGCAATTCGGAGTGGTTTAAATCATTTGAGACCCTGGATGGACGGTGCAGCCTTCGGCTGCACCGTCAGGCAAGGGAGGTAATCCCCGGGTGGGGGCTGATTTTAGTGTTGGCTGCAATTCGGAGTGGTTTAAATCATTTGAGACCCTGGATGGACGGTGCAGCCTTTGGCTGCACCGTCAGGCAAGGAGGATGATCCCCGGGTGGGGGCTGATTTTAGTGTTGGCTGCAATTCGGAGTGGTTTAAATCACTTGAGACCCTGGATGGATTTGTGCAGCCTTTGGCTGCCCCGCCAAGCAAGGGAGGTCATCCCCGGGTGGAGGCTGATTTTAGTGTTGGCTGCAATTCGGAGTGATTTAAATCATTTGAGACCCTGAATGGACGGTGCAGGCTTCCGCTGCACCGTAAGACAACGGAGGTAATCCCCGGGGGGGGGCTGGTTCTAGTGTTGGGTGCAATTCGGAATGGTTTAAATCATTTGAGACCCTGGATGGATTTGTGCAGCCTTCGGCTGCACCGTCAGGCAAGGGAGGTAATCCCCGGGTGGAGGCTGATTTTAGTGTTGGCTGCAATTCGGAGAGGTTTAAATCATTTGAGACCCTGGATGGACGGTGCAGCCTTCGGCTGCACCGTCAGGCAAGGGAGGTAATCCCCGGATGGAGGCTGATTCTAGTGTTGGCTGCAATTCGGAGTGGTTTAAATCATTTGAGACCCTGGATGGACGGTGTAGCCTTCGGCTGTACCGTCAGGCAAGGGAGGTAATCCCCGGGTGGAGGCTGATTTTAGTGTTGGCTGCAATTCGGAATGGTTTAAATCATTTGAGACCCTGGATGGACGGTGCAGCCTTCGGCTGTACCGTCAGGCAAGGGAGGTAATCCCCGGGTGGAGGCTGATTTTAGTGTTGGCTGCAATTCGGAATGGTTTAAATCATTTGAGACCCTGGATGGACGGTGCAGCCTTCGACTGCACCGTCAGGCAAGGGAGGTAATCCCCGGGTGGAGGCTGATTTTAGTGTTGGCTGCAATTCGGAGTGGTTTAAATCATTTGAGACCATGGATGGATTTGTGCAGCCTTCGGCTGCATCGTCAGGCAAGGGAGGTAATCCCGGGTTGAGGCTGAGTTTTGTGTTCGCCGCAATTGGGAGTGGATTAAATCATTTGAGACCTGGATGGACGGTCCAGCCTTCGGCTGCACCGCCAGGCAAGGGAGGTAATCCCCGGGTGGAGGCTGATTTTGGTGTTGGCTGCAATACGGAGTAGTTTAAATCATTTGAGACTCTGGATGGATTTGTGCAGCCTTCGGCTGCACCGTCAGGCAAGGGAGGAAATCCCCGGGTGGAGGCTGATTTTAGTGTTGGCTGCAATTCGGAGTGGTTTAAATCATTTGAGACCCTGGATGGACGGTGCAGCCTTCGGCTGCACCGTCAGGCAAGGGAGGTAATCCCCGGGTGGAGGCTGATTTTAGTGTTGGCTGCAATTCGGAGTGGTTTAAATCATTTGAGACCCTGGATGGACGGTGCAGCCTTCGGCTGCACCGTCAGGCAAGGGAGGAAATCCCCGGGTGGAGGCTGATTTTAGTGTTGGCTGCAATTCGGAGTGGTTTAAATCATTTGAGACCCTGGATGGATTTGTGCAGCCTTCGGCTGCACCGTCAGGCAAGGGAGGTAATCCCCGGGTGGAGGCTGATTTTAGTGTTGGCTGCAATTCGGAGTGGTTTAAATCATTTGAGACCCTGGATGGATTTGTGCAGCCTTCGGCTGCACCGTCAGGCAAGGGAGGTAATCCCCGGGTGGAGGCTGATTTTAGTGTTGGGTGCAATTCGGAGTGGTTTAAATCATTTGAGACCCTGGATGGACGGTGTAGGGTGCAGCCTTCGGCTGCACCGTCAGGCAAGGGAGGTAATCCCCGGGTGGAGGCTGATTTTAGTGTTGGCTGCAATTCGGAGTGGTTTAAATCATTTGAGACCCTGGATGGACGGTGCAGCCTTCGGCTGCACCGTCAGGCAAGGGAGGTAATCCCCGGGTGGAGGCTGATTTTAGTGTTGGCTGTGAGACCCTGGATGGACGGTGCAGCCTTCGGCTGCACCGTCAGGCAAGGGAGGTAATCCCCGGGTGGAGGCTGATTTTAGTGTTGGCTGCGATTCGAAAAAAAAAACATTTAAAACCAAAAATCGGCAAGGAAGGAAAACTTCGGGTGTGGGCCGATCTTACTGTTGGTCAAAACTCTGATTGAAGAAATGAAACCGAGCAGCCTTATATCAGATTGAATAGATAACAAGCGAGGTTGAAATTCTTGTCTGATTACCCAAAATCCCTTCGATTACCAAGCCAGTACCCTTATTAACTCTCAGTCACATTTCACTGCCACTTTCATGAACATTTCTACCTGAAATTACCGCTTTCCGAAGGAGACGTGAAAGTTTTTTCAAGATTTCCGCAGCTAATCAATAAAATAGGCGTCAATGTTACCATGGATTCTGCATCTACACCATCACACACGCCATTTTACGGCTATCGTGGCAATCGGTACCGCACGGTATTTGGAGTTTACTCAAGTGGATGACTCGGTCGCGAACGAACGTAATCCGTGGGTTTGAAAGAATTCATGACAGCGCCAATTGGACAGCTGACGTTGACGGGAGGGCGAGGTTATCGCGAAAACGCTCAAAATGGCGGAACAATTATGGGCAGCCACAGGTTCCTTATCTGTTTGTAACACACGACAGATTTCAAAAAAAAAAGTTCAATCCTTTCATTTAGGCTAAATCTTCTTGAGACGATCACAATGTTTTTTCTTGCCATTGAGATCGAGATCAAGTCGTAGGCAACTTGTTCGCAACGCTGATTAGTGCGTGACAGTGCCACTGCCCTACACGCGTACGTGTTAGCAATCTCAATCGAATCTCGGCCCTAAGCCACTTGGCAGTTCGGCTTGGTCCCACATTCTGCGGGTCGGCTCATGTTGCTGTCCGGGCCACTGCTGTTGCTGTTCGAGCTCCTCCAGTTCGGCCAAACAGAAACACCAGTGGACCGCAGATTGGGTGAAGGAGCCAAACTGTCAGGCGGCTCGGGGCCAAGAATCACCTGAGGTATGAGTACATAATTCCCAGTCTTGCAGTTTGCCACAGTTCGAGTAGGGATTGGTTGGCGGAGGGGATCCAAAACCTACAAGGAAACTGTTCTAGTGGTAAACGCATCTGCAAAAACGACCAGTATTGTTAGTATCTCTTGGGCCTCAATAGTAAAACTGCGCAGTATTTCGTCCCTAGCTGCAGGTTTCAAGAAGGCTCTCAGATATTGGGAGCAGTGGACCGCAGGCAAGAGTTTGCCAGTTGCTCAACGGCTGGGGGACAGTTGGCATTGGCTAATGGCTAATGGCAATCACGAGGCCAACAGTTGGCGTACACTTGGCATGTCATGTAATGCCAGCGTGGGACGGCTGGCGAGTATGTCCCAGTTACCTAACAGCTGAGTGATAAGTGGCATTCAGCTGGTAATTGCCAGGTACGAGGCCGACAGCTCCCTCATCCTTGGCATCTCAATTAGTGCGATCGGCGGACCGCTGGCGAAAATCTGCCAGCTGCCTGTAAGCCGCGTGATAACTTGCTTCCAGCTGGCAAGGGCAATCACACCTCGTAATTAACGAGCGCATGAAAACGCAGTAATCCAGCAATCGGCACTCGGCTGGCGCCTAACCGCCCAGTGGCCTTCGCCTGGCACTGAGTCGTCACATGGCTGGCACTCGAGAGAGTTGACTACTACTCATGTTTTAACATGTTATAGTTTGATCTCTGATTTCATTGATAAGCCCAGCCGGTATATAAGGCGATTCAGTCCAATGAATGTTCACTCGGCAGTTTGATGCCGGCCCTGGAGGTTGATCTGAAGTCACTCTACAGAGGCTAGCATATTTTTGGCAGCTGAGGGGCAAGTCCCCACGGATAGTAGGGGAGTGGGGGAAGGTGGGTTGGGTCCCCCACCTCAGACCGTTGCGTAGGGGATCTGCTACGCAACGATTTGCGGTGAGGGACCCACCTCGACTCATCGGTCTGTCAAGAGACTGGCGGGCCGCTGGCAAATGATTGCTCAACATCCGGCTGCCAGGTATTAGCCAAGAGACTTCCAGCGGTCGGCCAACGTTCTGGCGAACCGCTGGCAGGGTTTTGGCGGACCGCCGGCTGATGGGTGTCCGACACCGGGAATGGTTTTTGCTCGCCAAGCAAATGCCGGCGGTCCACTAATCCCAATGTCTGAGCATAAGCATTTTTCATACTTCGCGAAAAGGCAAAGGTGCCCATTAGGCGTGTTCTTGTGTGTTTCAAAGAAAACTTTCTTCGCTTTTGCTGAAAACTTGTACGTAGGGTTTGATCAGGATTCTTAAAACGAACTTGGAGTCTAGTTTCCGAATTTCTTAGGTTCACTGTAGGTTACGGTAGGTACAATGTCACTTACAAATGATCACCCCGAACAAAAAGTGGAGTTTTAAAAAACGGTCTACAGGGGGTTGTAGAGGAGATAAAAAGAAACAATTTAAGATTTCAAGTTTTCACGCAGTCTTCACGGGTAGATCAAAAACTACCAAAAAAGGAAAGAAACCAGAACACTGGATTGGAAAGATATAGCACAAATGTGTCCTACACAGTGGCCTTAAAATCATCTGAAAAGGTTCTCTTGAAAGTTTGAAGATGAAATCCAGCTAGGCTCTGAAGTTACGGCTTGTTTACTGATCCCTTAACCAATGCTCGTTGCATGCATACAACCGATCATTGCAATGAGTAAGTCGGCGTGAGCAAGCACTACATCGTGGCTCAGCCGGTTAGGCGTCGGACTACGAAACAACAGGATAATGGTTCGAATAGTTTGAGATCATTACTTCATTAGGGCTGAGAATAATGGCATCACTATGTGTTCACGTTACTTTTTTTGGGATCTACGATGTTGCTTGTTTTATACCTCTTTTCTTATATCGCAAAGGTAACGGGATATAAAGGGAGAACGTCTCACATCTAAATTAGAAACTATGCAAATTCTCAAGTTTCAGCATTTGCTAGAATATTAAGTGAGTGGCCCTACCCTTCTCCCCACCCCACATATTTTACTAAAAAGCTGTTCTTAATTCGGTGAAACACTTTAGAAGATTCGTTCTTATATATAATGCTGTAAAAAAAGGTTAGGACAACATGAAACCTCCTGAGCTTGTTCCTTGATCAATAACCAATACTTTTCCAATCAGAAATTATTATTATAAACAGAAGTGGGTTAAACAAAACTACGAATTCCAATGGAACGACCTTAACACATTAGCGCATGGCTTGAATACTCAGGACAAGTGTTTCCTAATCAACTCCAAAATATTGAGTAAAATCGTACCACTGTTTAAAAAACGCATCTTGAAAGAAACTACTTTTAGTCAGCCAGCCAATCAGGATTAAATGCACTTTACTGGGAACCATTTTAGACGTAGAATTCGAGTATGGTCTTCGCTGCTTTCTAAAACCACTCTTAAGGAAGTTATAGGTGTTTTTCAAAGCCTTGCGGCAAGGTACCCACCAGGAAATTTTCAGGGTGTTTTGTAAAAAAAACTTCGGGTTTTCCTCGAAATTTGTATGTAGGGTTGTCTAGGATGCTGAATACAAATCTGCAGCCAGCTCATCGAAATTCTGTGGTTTACTGTAGGTTACGGTGGTGCCATGCCATTTGGGGGCTAACCCACCCTAATAATTTGATAATCGACAAATGAACATCAAATTCGTGTTCAGAACCCCGAGTGACCCCGGCTTAGAAATTTTGAGTCGAATGTGAGAGTTTGACTAAACTACCGTATACCCACGGTAATCTACCGTAATCCGTCGAAATCGATAAACGGACCTCTGAATCGTGTTGAGCACTTCAAGGAACTTTGAGAGCGAAGTTTTGGTCGCAAATTTTTTTCGACTTGCGGAGCCCCATAAGGCGTGTAAGCTGAATACCACTTTTGGGACTTCAGATGTCGAAAAAAATTTCACCCGCATTTCGCTCAGGGGGTAGTTTGCGGCGCTGAACACGAATCTAAGGACTATTTCTAGTTTTGCGGCGGTTGACGATAGGGTAGTGTGCACCAAATGGCATCTTATCTACCGTGACCCATTGTTTTGGTCGTTTTTGATCGACCCATGAGGATTGAGCCAAAAATTTAAATCTCAAGTTGTTTCTTTCTATCTCCTCTACAAACCCCGAAACACCGTTTTTTTTAGAACTCCATTTTGTGCTCGGGGTGGTCTCTAGTGAGTACCTGAAGCCATGCTTCGACTGGAGGTGGTCGCGGCGGCCGTGCGCTGGACAACTGTTCCTTTTTCATCGCGCGTAGTGGAAGGGCGCTCCAATTGTGATTGCTTCGTGAGAAACGTCCTTCATCGCTGGGTTGCGGCGACGAACTCCTATGTTTTACTGCTTCGCTGCTGAAGGAGCGATTCTCAATGGTCGCTGATCATCGCTTCATCGCTGCTATTATGGCAGCGATGAAGCGATTGCCAGGGAATGGCACGTTTCTTCTACTCAGGCAAACTGGGGCGTCGACAGCAGATTGATCCGCCCACCATGAGTCACCGCTGGCCAACGCACCGATATTCGGCGGGGCCCTGGCCGCGGGTTATGATCTGGTCAATGTGGAGCTGTTGCACAGCTAGCGCTCTAGATACAAGGGAAGTATACGACGCATTTTTCAGGCATTCTGAGAACGATGATAGCGCAACCAGTTCAATTACCCAAGTTTGCGGTACTTTGGCCACGCCCAGCATCTGGAGGTCCTGCCTATCCGGTGGTGACCCCCACTGGAGACGGGCGACCAGCCGCGACGCGTGTTGGTGTGCCGACCGTGACCCGTGTCGGTGTAAAGTAGTTCCTAAGCTAGATGAAACAGTCCTGCATGATGTGAGATGCTGCTAAATAGGCCGCTAAACGCGATACATCGAGTTGTCAACAGCCGGACAACAAGCGGACGTCGCTGGGCAATGTGCAGGTCTCAGGCTGACAGTACGCGCGATTCGACTTGCCAACAGGGAGCGGATTCATGAGATGACAACTTATCAACCTGTTGTCGACGCCCCAATTTGCCTGAGTAGTAAACGTCGACCTTTTCTCATAACAAGATCAGTGTTTTCGAGTCGAAACGTGTTGTTGATGACTACCAGCCGTTAATTTCGCTGATTGATTGAATTTCTTCAATCATCCGTGAGGCTATGCACTATGAACGAAATCGCTGAGGCTGTCAGATCGCTGCAGCAGTGAGTGCAAAACCGCTCAAATGAAAAAGAGCAGCGATGCAGTCAAAACATAACATGGGTATAAAACTAGTTGGGGGGGGCACTCAAGATTTATAATGAAATTGTGGTGCCCGCGAAGCAAAAACGTCACGAAAAATGCTTCGGGCTTCTGATGACGTCATCGGGACGTCGTGAAAAGTGCTTTGGGCTTCTGATGACGTCATCGGGACGTCGTGGTGCTTCGGGCTTTTGATGACGTCATAGGGACGTCGAGAAAAGTGCTTCGGGCTTCTGATGACGTCATCGGGATGTCGTGAAAAGTGCTTTGGGCTTCTGATGACGTCACCGGACGTCGCGAAAAGTGCTTCGGGCTTCTGATGACGTCATCGGCACGTCGTGGTGCTTCGGGCTTTTGATGACGTCATCGGGACGTCGAGAAAAGTGCTTCGGGCTTCTGATGACGTCATCGGGATGTCGTGAAAAGTGCTTTGGGCTTCTGATGACGTCATCGGGATGTCGTGAAAAGTGCTTTGGGCTTCTGATGACGTCATCGGGATGTCGTGGTGCTTCGGGCTTCTGATGACGTCATCGGCACGTCGCGAAAAGTGCTTCGGGCTTCTGATGACGTCATCGGCACGTCGTGAAAAGTGCTTTGGGCTTCTGATGACGTCATCGGGATGTCGTGAAAAGTGCTTTGGGCTTCTGATGACGTCATCGGGACGTCGCGAAAAGTGCTTCGGGCTTCTGATGACGTCATCGGCACGTCGTGAAAAGTGCTTCGGGCTTCTGATGACGTCATCGGCACGTCGTGAAAAGTGCTTCGGGCTTCTGATGACGTCATCGGCACGTCGCGAAAACTGCTTCGGGCTTCTGATGACGTCATCGGCACGTCGTGAAAAGTGCTTTGGGCTTCTGATGACGTCATCGGGATGTCGTGAAAAGTGATTTGGGCTTCTGATGACGTCATCGGGACGTCGCGAAAAGTGCTTCGGGCTTCTGATGACGTCATCGGCACGTCGTGAAAAGTGCTTCGGGCTTTTGATGACGTCATCGGGACGTCGCGAAAAGTGCTTCGGGCTTCTGATGACGTCATCGGGACGTCGTGAAAAGTGCTTCGGGCTTCTGATGACGTCATCGGGACGTCGCGAAAAGTGCTTTGGGCTTCTGATGACGTCATCGGGACGTCGCGAAAAGTGCTTCGGGCTTCTGATGACGTCATCGGCACGTCGTGAAGAGTGCTTCGGGCTTCTGATGACGTCATCGGGACGTCGCGAAAAGTGCTTCGGGCTTCTGATGACGTCATCGGCACGTCGTGAAAAGTGCTTCGGGCTTCTGATGACGTCATCGGCACGTCGCGAAAAGTGCTTTGGGCTTCTGATGACGTCATCGGGACGTCGCGAAAAGTGCTTCGGGCTTCTGATGACGTCATCGGCACGTCGTGAAAAGTGCTTCGGGCTTCTGATGACGTCATCGGGACGTCGCGAAAAGTGCTTCGGGCTTCTGATGACGTCATCGGCACGTCGTGAAAAGTGCTTTGGGCTTCTGATGACGTCATCGGCACGTCGCGAAAAGTGCTTTGGGCTTCTGATGACGTCATCGGGACGTCGCGAAAAGTGCTTCGGGCTTCTGATGACGTCATCGGCACGTCGTGAAAAGTGCTTCGGGCTTCTGATGACGTCATCGGCACGTCGTGAAAAGTGCTTCGGGCTTCTGATGACGTCATCGGCACGTCGTGAAAAGTGCTTCGGGCTTCTGATGACGTCATCGGCACGTCGCGAAAAGTGCTTTGGGCTTCTGATGACGTCATCGGGACGTCGCGAAAAGTGCTTCGGGCTTCTGATGACGTCATCGGCACGTCGTGAAAAGTGCTTCGGGCTTCTGATGACGTCATCGGGACGTCGCGAAAAGTGCTTCGGGCTTCTGATGACGTCATCGGCACGTCGTGAAAAGTGCTTTGGGCTTCTGATGACGTCATCGGCACGTCGCGAAAAGTGCTTTGGGCTTCTGATGACGTCATCGGGACGTCGCGAAAAGTGCTTCGGGCTTCTGATGACGTCATCGGCACGTCGTGAAAAGTGCTTCGGGCTTCTGATGACGTCATCGGCACGTCGTGAAAAGTGCTTCGGGCTTTTGATGACGTCATCGGGACGTCGCGAAAAGTGCTTCGGGCTTCTGATGACGTCATCGGGACGTCGTGAAAAGTGCTTTGGGCTTCTGATGACGTCATCGGGACGTCGTGGTGCTTCGGGCTTTTGATGACGTCATCGGGACGTCGAGAAAAGTGCTTCGGGCTTCTGATGACGTCATCGGGACGTCGTGAAAAGTGCTTCGGGCTTCTGATGACGTCATCGGGACGTCGTGAAAAAAGCTTTGGGCTTCTGATGACGTCATCGGGACGTCGTGGTGCTTCGGGCTTTTGATGACGTCATCGGGACGTCGAGAAAAGTGCTTCGGGCTTCTGATGACGTTATCGGGACGTCGCGAAAAGTGCTTCGGGCTTCTGATGACGTCGTCGGGACGTCGTGGTGCTTCGGGCTTTTGATGACGTCATCGGGACGTCGAGAAAAGTGCTTCGGGCTTCTGATGACGTTATCGGGACGTCGCGAAAAGTGCTTCGGGCTTCTGATGACGTCATCGGCACGTCGTGAAAAGTTCTTCGGGCTTCTGATGACGTCATCGGGACGTCGTGAAAAGTGCTTTGGGCTTCTGATGACGTCATCGGGACGTCGTGGTGCTTCGGGCTTTTGATGACGTCATCGGGACGTCGCGAAACGTGCTTCGGGCTTCTGATGACGTCATCGGGACGTCGTGGTGCTTCGGGCTTTTGATGACGTCATCGGGACGTCGAGAAAAGTGCTTCGGGCTTCTGATGACGTCATCGGGACGTCGTGGTGCTTCGGGCTTTTGATGACGTCATCGGGACGTCGCGAAAAGTGCTTCGGGCTTCTGATGACGTCATCGGGTAGTCGTGAAAAGTGCTTCGAGCTTCTGATGACGTCATCGGGACGTCGTGAAAAGTGCTTTGGGCTTCTGATGACGTCATCGGGACGTCGTAGTGCTTCGGGCTTTTGATGACGTCATCGGGACGTCGAGAAAAGTGCTTCGGGCTTCTGATGACGTTATCGGGACGTCGCGAAAAGTGCTTCGGGCTTCTGATGACGTCATCGGGACGTCGTGGTGCTTCGGGCTTTTGATGACGTCATCGGGACGTCGCGAAAAGTGCTTCGGGCTTCTGATGACGTCATCGGGACGTCGTGGTGCTTCGGGCTTTTGATGACGTCATCGGTACGTCGCGAAAAGTGCTTCG
The DNA here is from genome assembly GCA_029168955.1 of Aplectana chamaeleonis. Classification (NCBI taxonomy): domain Eukaryota; kingdom Metazoa; phylum Nematoda; class Chromadorea; order Rhabditida; family Cosmocercidae; genus Aplectana; species Aplectana chamaeleonis. Next base: position 521,698 of record JAPDOI010000458.1, read on the forward strand.
GGCTTTTGATGACGTCATCGGGACGTCGAGAAAAGTGCTTCGGGCTTCTGATGACGTCATCGGCACGTCGTGAAAAGTTCTTCGGGCTTCTGATGACGTCATCGGGACGTCGTGAAAAGTGCTTTGGGCTTCTGATGACGTCATCGGGACGTCGTGGTGCTTCGGGCTTTTGATGACGTCATCGGGACGTCGCGAAAAGTGCTTTGGGCTTCTGATGACATCATCGGGTAGTCGTGAAAAGTGCTTCGAGCTTCTGATGACGTCATCGGGACGTCGTGAAAAGTGCTTTGGGCTTCTGATGACGTCATCGGGACGTCGTGGTGCTTCGGGCTTTGATGACGTCATCGGAACGTCGAGAAAGTGCTTCGGGCTTCTGATGACGTTATCGGGACGTCGCGAAAAAGTGCTTGGCTTCTGATGACGTCGTCGGGACGTCGTGGTGCTTCGGGCTTTTGATGACGTCATCGGGACGTCGCGAAAAGTGCTTCGGGCTTTTGATGACGTCATCGGGACGTCGAGAAAAGTGCTTCGGGCTTCTGATGACGTTATCGGGACGTCGCAAAAAGTGCTTCGGGCTTCTGATGACGTCATCGGCACGTCGTGAAAAGTGCTTCGGGCTTCTGATGACGTCATCGGCACGTCGTGAAAAGTTCTTCGGGCTTCTGATGACGTCATCGGGACGTCGTGAAAAGTGGTTTGGGCTTCTGATGACGACATCGGGACGTCGTGGTGCTTCGGGCTTCTGATGACGTTATCGGGACGTCGCGAAAAGTGCTTCGGGCTTCTGATGACGTCATCGGGTAGTCGTGAAAAGTGCTTCGAGCTTCTGATGACGTCATCGGGACGTCGTGAAAAGTGCTTTGGGCTTCTGATGACGTCATCGGGACGTCGTAGTGCTTCGGGCTTTTGATGACGTCATCGGGACGTCGAGAAAAGTGCTTCGGGCTTCTGATGACGTTATCGGGACGTCGCGAAAAGTGCTTCGGGCTTCTGATGACGTCATCGGGACGTCGTGGTGCTTCGGGCTTTTGATGACGTCATCGGGACGTCGCGAAAAGTGCTTCGGGCTTCTGATGACGTCATCGGGACGTCGTGGTGCTTCGGGCTTTTGATGACGTCATCGGGACGTCGCGAAAGTGCTTCGGGCTTTGATGACGTCATCGGGACGTCGAGAAAAGTGCTTCGGGCTTCTGATGACGTCATCGGCACGTCGTGAAAAGTTCTTCGGGCTTCTGATGACGTCATCGGGACGTCGTGAAAAGTGCTTTGGGCTTCTGATGACGTCATCGGGACGTCGTGGTGCTTCGGGCTTTTGATGACGTCATCGGGACGTCGCGAAAAGTGCTTTGGGCTTCTGATGACATCATCGGGTAGTCGTGAAAAGTGCTTCGAGCTTCTGATGACGTCATCGGGACGTCGTGAAAAGTGCTTTGGGCTTCTGATGACGTCATCGGGACGTCGTGGTGCTTCGGGCTTTTGATGACGTCATCGGAACGTCGAGAAAAGTGCTTCGGGCTTCTGATGACGTTATCGGGACGTCGCGAAAAGTGCTTCGGGCTTCTGATGACGTCGTCGGGACGTCGTGGTGCTTCGGGCTTTTGATGACGTCATCGGGACGTCGCGAAAAGTGCTTCGGGCTTTTGATGACGTCATCGGGACGTCGAGAAAAGTGCTTCGGGCTTCTGATGACGTTATCGGGACGTCGCAAAAAGTGCTTCGGGCTTCTGATGACGTCATCGGCACGTCGTGAAAAGTTCTTCGGGCTTCTGATGACGTCATCGGGACGTCGTGAAAAGTGCTTTGGGCTTCTGATGACGACATCGGGACGTCGTGGTGCTTCGGGCTTTTGATGACGTCATCGGGACGTCGCGAAAAGTGCTTTGGGCTTCTGATGACGTCATCGGGTAGTTGTGAAAAGTGCTTCGAGCTTCTGATGACGTCATCGGGACGTCGTGAAAAGTGCTTTGGGCTTCTGATGACGTCATCGGGACGTCGTGGTGCTTCGGGCTTTTGATGACGTCATCGGGACGTCGAGAAAAGTGCTTCGGGCTTCTGATGACGTTATCGGGACGTCGCGAAAAGTGCTTCGGGCTTCTGATGACGTCGTCGGGACGTCGTGGTGCTTCGGGCTTTTGATGACGTCATCGGGACGTCGAGAAAAGTGTTTTGGGCTTCTGATGACGTTATCGGGACGTCGCGAAAAGTGCTTCGGGCTTCTGATGACGTCATCGGCACGTCGTGAAAAGTTCTTCGGGCTTCTGATGACGTCATCGGGACGTCGTGAAAAGTGCTTTGGGCTTCTGATGACGTCATCGGGACGTCGTGGTGCTTCGGGCTTTTGATGACGTCATCGGGACGTCGAGAAAAGTGCTTCGGGCTTCTGATGACGTTATCGGGACGTCGCAAAAAGTGCTTCGGGCTTCTGATGACGTCATCGGCACGTCGTGAAAAGTTCTTCGGGCTTCTGATGACGTCATCGGGACGTCGTGAAAAGTGCTTTGGGCTTCTGATGACGTCATCGGGACGTCGTGGTGCTTCGGGCTTTTGATGACGTCATCGGGACGTCGCGAAAAGTGCTTTGGGCTTCTGATGACGTCATCGGGTAGTTGTGAAAAGTGCTTCGAGCTTCTGATGACGTCATCGGGACGTCGTGAAAAGTGCTTTGGGCTTTTGATGACGTCATCGGGACGTCGAGAAAAGTGCTTTGGGCTTTTGATGACGTTATCGGGACGTCGCGAAAAGTGCTTCGGGCTTCTGATGACGTCATCGGCACGTCGTGAAAAGTTCTTCGGGCTTCTGATGACGTCATCGGGACGTCGTGAAAAGTGCTTTGGGCTTCTGATGACGTCATCGGGACGTCGTGGTGCTTCGGGCTTTTGATGACGTCATCGGGACGTCGAGAAAAGTGCTTCGGGCTTCTGATGACGTTATCGGGACGTCGCAAAAAGTGCTTCGGGCTTCTGATGACGTCATCGGCACGTCGTGAAAAGTTCTTCGGGCTTCTGATGACGTCATCGGGACGTCGTGAAAAGTGCTTTGGGCTTCTGATGACGTCATCGGGACGTCGTGGTGCTTCGGGCTTTTAATGACGTCATCGGGTAGTCGTGAAAAGTGCTTCGAGTTTCTGATGACGTCATCGGGACGTCGTGAAAAGTGCTTGGGTCTTCTGATGACGTCATCGGGACTTAGTGGAAGCCCGGAGAGTGGGCAGGTGCTCGGGACCCGTCGCTGGTCATCCGAGAAATTATGCAGGGTACCCCAAAGAATGAGCAAGAGTCTTGAGCTTTGCGCTAATCGTCTGAGATAGTGTGCTGGATGCATCGGAATTAGCGCAGGAGTCTGAGAACACCTTGCAAAACTTTTTTTAAAGATATAAGGATGACAAGCATGGCGTGCAGAAAGCTTGAGATGTTATATAGGTCATGCTGACAGGCTGCTTTTCAGTTTCGTAACACGCTGAGGCCATTCACACAACCCCATTTTCAGTGCTCCCTCATTCTTCTTCACCAGCCTACTGATTTTTTCTGCAGTAAATGGTACTTGCTTATCAGCATCTAAATTCGAAAACAAATTGTTAGAATTATCTCCATGCTCAACGCTGCTCAGCAGAGCATTTTCATATCAAATTCATGGAATCGAGGCGGCTGTTCTGCGAAGGAATGGGGCGGCGGAAACGAAATAACAAGTATGGAAAACCGCTTCGCTCCACTGATGTGAAAGTGCCAAGATGGAATGGAAGGTAGTTTCTGACTGTGCAAGTTTTGAGTAAGTCTCATTCGAAAGCTAAGAACTGCGAGCAGAGTCTGCACCCGGCCGTTGGCCAGTAGGCTTTCATGAATATCGAGCGGGCTGGATACATCTGAGCGACCAACTATAGTCGGGGCCTAAGGCCCCTGTCAGAGTTGGTTTAGAAAATCCCCGTGGCCGACCCGTATAAGAACGTATAGTGGAGTCCACCCAGAGTGTCTCATTTACTTATCAATAAGAAGCGGTCGGCTGGGGATCAATGTGCATGAATCCCATACCAGCACGCTCGATACCGATTGAGCGAGAGCGGTTGTGCTACAACGAGTTTCATGTTCATTGATCTCCTATCGACCGCTTCTCATTGATAAGTAAATGAGACACTCTTGGTGGACTCCACTATAAAGGCCAACCGAACATTGCTTCACACGACGCGCTCACGTCGCGGCTCTACAATTTTCTAAGTTTGTACTCCTGCTTTGTTATATCTTGACTACCGGTGGTGCTGTTTTCCTACTACATATCTACTCTATGGAGATCATGAACTGCTGACCCCTGGAGAAGGACGGTGTGTGAATGAAGACACACCGCTCTCCACTTCTTTTATACCCTACCCTTTATCAAATTGCAACCATAAGTTTTGTTTACAACAGCCGTGACGCTACCGCTTAGTGTCGAGCAATGTTCGGTTGGCCTTTAAGTTCTTAGCCGACCCGTTCGATGCGTAAGAAAAACATGGAGGTTGCAAAAAAACACGCGGTGTGGCTGACGCGATCAATATGAATGAATTATGTGGAACGATATCATGTACAGTTTCCGTTTTCATTTTAGTCTGACGCATTGACCAGGCGGCTGGCCGTGCGGGGTAGGCGGCCTCAGTGGGGAATGGGGTTTCGATTCGCGCGAGGTGATCTACCATCGCAGCCCCGTCCATTAATCAGACTAAAATGATTGCGTGAACTCTATGGTTTCCGTTTTTGGTTTAGTTTGACGCATGGACCAGGCGGCTGGCCGTGCGGGGTTGATGGCCTTACTGGAGAATGGTTGTTTCGATTCGCGCAGGGTGATCTACCGTTGCAGCCCCGTCCATTCTTCAGACTAGAATTACTACGCGAACTCTATGGGGCTAAGCAGAGTGCCACCGCGGCGCGGCGCGGCCTGATGATTGAGAGCCGTATTGATAGATCGCGGCGATCTATCAATACGGCTCTCCATCATCAGACCGCGCCGCGCCGCGGTGGTACTCTGCTCAGCCCCTATATCATTCCTTTCTTAGCTAATATCATGTGAACATCGGTCTTGTCAGCCACATCTGGTGATTTTTCTGAAATAGTTTTATAACAGTTTGGGTTAATGATTCTTGTGACCACAGAAAGAGGACTAGTCCACCGGGGAGATAAAGAGATCTTCGTTCAAAGTTCTTGCATATGATATTACTGCGTAATATCAAGAAAAAGTGAACAATTCTGTAAAAAAGGGGTCTTTCAAGCAAAGATGGTTTGGTTCGCGTTACAAATGTTTCAACAAAAAGGGAACAATAGGAAAGTGGAATGAGGAGAGTTTACAAGAAATGCGCAATATCATCTAAAAACCCTTTTCTTTGTCGAAACTTCTAAACAGCAAAAACAAACCGTTGTGGTACTTTACGAGGAAGAATTGAATGGTTTCCTGAAACAATTTGACATCATCTCCTCTTTTAAAGATAGCTATTAGGTACACATGCATATATACATATTTTATCGGCACTCACATAATCATAGTCCTTCATGGAGCCAAAAGTGCTTCCTCATAGAGAACCGCAACGGTTTGTTTTCGCTGTTTAGAAGTTTAGACAAAGAAAAGGGTTTTTAGATGATATTGCGCATTTTTTGTAGACTCTCCTCATTCCACTTTAATTTTTGTAGTATTTTTTTGTAAAAAATCATTTTCAGTTTTTCTGTTTCCTAGTGAAGCAAAAAGGTGACCGGGGTACAAAAAGGAGCCGTAAAAGTACAACACATAAAATAACTATCAAATTCCTATTCAGCAGCCCGAATAAACCCCGCATAGAATTCCAGGACTTTGACCGAACTACCGTATACCATCCGGAATCTACTGTGAGCTGTCAAAAATCGATAGAGTTAAAAGCTCACCAAATAACCCCTCCAGCAGCTTTTGAGTTATCTCTATTGCAGCGTTTCGGAAGTCGTCAAACGTCGCGTTTCGCTCCCAAATTTCCCGTTTTGAAGACTTTGAACGAGTTTAGTCAAAAATTTTGAAAAATCGACAGAGAAACCTCAATTTTGTGATAAGCACACCAGATAACACTCATAAGGAAATTTCAAGTCCAATCTTTAGAAAAAATTTGAACGCTTTAGAACCCCGAAATCGCTAGAAGAAATGGTCAACAAACAATTCCCACAAGTCCAAAACCTCATCACTCTGCACAAAGTTTGAAAAATATGCTTTTAGCCAAACTTTGTCGTAGAGGGGATCATTTGGGGCGCTAAACACGATTATGACGTCTGTTTCCAGCTTTTCCAGAGATTACTGCTCGTTTTGAAAGGTTCAAAAGTACAAAATAACGACCGTGACAAGCTTATAACTTCTTGGAACCTACAGGTTGGGGCGGGATACTGCGCAGTTTTACTATGGAGGCCCAAGAGATACTAACATTACAAATCGTTTTTGCAGATGCATTCACCACCATAAACACTTCCCTCGCTATAGGAGTACCGGGCTGCCCATAATGGTTCGCGATGTATGTGGATAACATTAATGGTACACTATACAGCTTACCAAAGTGAATAGTATACTTTCCATCCGATGGCCAAATTAGCCGATCCTGAACCCGGATCTGCATCGAAGAAGAATCAAAACCACCTGGCAGTTCGCCTCCTTTTCCCAACCTCCGGTCCACTGATGTCGTTGTTCGGGCGAGCTGGAGGAGCACGGACGGCAACAGAAGTGGTTCGGAAAGCAACAGCAGTGGCTGGCACAGCTACAGAAACTGACCCGCATTTGAAAATGTTGAATCAGATTTTCGGATGTTCCCAAAACCACGTCGAACATAACGTCAAAAATCGGATGGAAGGGGTCCTAGCCCGAAAAAAGTTTCCTATCCTTAGCGAAATTTTTCTGACGGATGATTCGGATATCGGATATCCGCTCGGGTAATGTGCTCCGCTGAATGATCCGGATAAAAAAGGGGAGGAAATTTTTTTTTCGAATAGTAGCGGGATTGGACTTCATGTGTTCGAGAAAGTTGCACTCTACCATTAACGCTTTTTCGACTGAAATCACGTTATTTTTACATTTTTTTTTCAAATTTGAGGTAGCCATTTCGGATCATTTTTTGGCGGTTAATTCAACTTTTTCAGCTGTATCCAATGCAGAAAAAAAGTGTTTTCTAGGATTCTTCTCAACCTCGGTTTTGGAATCACGTCGTCGCGCGATAGCGAATCAAAGCCAAATCGGTGTGCGCTTGGAGCACATAACAATTTTTGTGATCAAATGCATAATGCGTTCGAGAACACGAGAGCTTTTTATCAACCATACAGTCAGAAAATCAAGCTTAGGCTTTCCGTCTAACTGCGTACTGATTTACGAAAAATTCGGCATAATTGTATAAATCACTAGAAAGGAAAGTTTCCGCTCTGCTAGATATTGATGTGAGATTTCTGAATCAGATTCATGGACTTTCGGGTCATTCTCTGGGAGTTTTGGCTGCGAAATAGCCCACCAGGCTCCGCAGCGGCTCCTGGTGGGCTATTTCCCGGCTAATTCGCGGATTTTTCTCGGCTTCTCACGGAACGGACAAGAAGTAGTCGAGAAATAGCCGAGATTTAACCGATAAATATTTAAAGTAAACAAAATTAACCAAGACGC